>WOVY01010475.1:317500-550764 GCA_013436015.1 Rhipicephalus annulatus | reverse complement strand
CCTCGCCCACCACGATGCCACTATAGGTTTGCAGCCCCCACTAGATAATCTTGCCGACACCGATGTTCGAAGGGTATTTTATTCCTGTCGGTATCCGCTCACTGGATATATTTTCCTAGTTACTAAACAAATTGTGCTCTCATCGTTTTCCACTGGTCTATGTAAGTATATACGAAAACCGCTTATTCGCAAGTTCCGTGGCCACGCAAGTGTATATATATATATATATATATATATATATTGCCACTAGTACAAGAAACTATTATTTCCACATGCTGGCATGCTTGTATGTGCCGCTGTTCAGAAGAGGACAAAGATGCGCGTGCAGAGAAAAACAATAGTCGTACTGCCGTTGTTCGATCAGTTTGACATTCTTCTGTGCCATTATCAGCAGGTTACAGTTACGTTGTAACGTGACACTGGTGGAGGTGCTGGGTAATAGTCTATGCACTTTTACCACGAGGAAGATCTCGGTCCCAACATGACGCCTTAGTAGAAACAGCCAACCTTCGACGCAGTCGGCGGCAACTAGGCCTACCACCCCAGTTCAGCCCTCTTCCGGAACGCTCCAGAACCATGGCATATGCGACAACTGCAAGCCAGACTGAACAGACCGCGACTCCGCCAGCCCATGGCTACCAGCCTCTCGAACGCCAAAGCCTTTCCATGGGGAGCCCTACGAAGACGTTGAAGACTGGCTGGACCAATACGATCGAGTCGCCGTCGCCAACGAGTGGGACGAGCACCGGAAACTGCGGTATGTCTATTTCTACCTGGAGAATTCGGCGCGTATATGGTTCGAGAATCACGAGGCCGCCCTGACAACCTGGCCAGTGTTTTGCGCTCAGCTGCGGAACACGTATGGTAGCGCTGACCGGAAAGAACAAGCCGAACGTCTCCTCCATTCTCGCAATCAACGACCCATGAAAGCGTGGCCATGTTCGTTGAGGAGATGTCTCGTCTGTTCCGTCGAGCGGATTCTGAAATGACGGAAGACAAAGGTGCGCATTCTGATGCGGGGTGTCAAGGAGCAACTGTTTGCAGGACTTGTACGAAACCCACCAGCTACCGTGGCAGAATTCCTCCGTGAAGCGACGACAATGGAGCGAATGCTTAGACAGCGGTCTTCGCAGTATGAGCGGTCCAACAACCTTGCATGTCTGTCAGCACCCTTGGTAACACCCGATGTCACGAGCGTGAGAGACCTTGCTGAGCTAGTCCGTAGCATTGTACGCGACGAGCTGCAAAAGCTTCACGCAGTGCCTTCACAGCCTCAAGTGGCTGCTCTGACAGACGTCGTCCGTGAAGAGGTGCGGCAGCTGGTACGACCATTAGCGCCACCTCCAACCGAAGCTCCTCTGCTAACGTATGCGGAAGCTGTACGTACTCCTGCACCGGCAGCCAGCTATTTCCCCCACCGACCGACTAGCCTGCAGACGCCACAGCACTTCTCGGGCGGGCCGCGCTATGAAAACCAACGACCGACTTGCCCGCAGATGCCGCAGTACTTCTCGGGCCCACCACACTATGAGAATCCGCGACCTAATTTGCGGAAATCTAGCGTGTGGCGCGCTTCCGACAATCGGCCACTATGCTACCACTGTGGTGAGCCAGGTCACTTGTACCGGGAGTGCTCGTACAGACAGATGGGCCTACCTGGATTTCGGCCAGACGCTCGTCGGCCCAGGGACGGCGAACGACCCCGCGCCATCGCAGAATACTTGGCAAGTCTACCGTCTCCGAATCTTCAGCGACGCCAATCACGCTCTCCGTCTCCTCGACGCTCTACGTCCGCGAATCAATACTCCACTTTCGCCGATGTTTTTGCGAGACGATCCGCTAGGTCCCCAAGTCCACGCCGGGGAAACTAGAATCAGCGGCCTCCGGGGGTGGGACCGCTGTTAAGCTATCGTCAAAACAGCCTCCTCCGACCCTTCCACCGCCCTTCGACGATTCCTTTCAGCCGACACCTCACATCGCTGACGAACCCGTTTCTGCTGACATTGCCATTCGTGTCGACAACCATCCAGTGACTGCTCTGGTCGACACCGGTGCCGACTACTCAGTTTTATCAGCGCTGAACTTGTGGCTGAGCTCAGGAAAGTCCCGACTCCTTGGGGGCATGGACCAAACCTTCGGACAAGCCGGTTGGTCATCTCTTGACACCAATCGGGAGATTGCACCGCAAGGCTGCAAATCTGTGAGTCCGTCGTTGCTTCTTTGTTGTTGCTTCCCGAATGCTCCCGGAAAGTTATCCTTGCATGGATTCCAGTTCGTGAGCATGGCGCCGTTATAAATCTTCGAAACTGCCTCGTAAACGTTTGCTGACCGACTATGGCCCGAAGTCTAGAGATACCATCCGCAGAAGAGACTGCGCTTCGCATTGTCGACGACACCGTCACAACTACCGCCAACGCACCAGTATGTTCGTTACAGTACAGGGCGACATAGACCATGACAGCCGTGGTATCGCTGAAGCCAACCTTTCCGTGCTCTTGTCTCAGCAAATCTTGTTGCCCGCGGCTAATAATCAATTTAAAGCGTGGGGATGACTGAGTTGTTGGTCACCAATTTTAGTGGAGCATACCAACATTTGGCCAAGCGAACAACTATCGCTCATTTCGAAGCCATTGACGATGAAGCGTGTACGACGATAGCCCCAATTTCTACAGCTGTTGAAAGTGACACCCGCGGTAGCCGATACAGTCCGATGTCAATCCGAAGTCTGTCCAGTGTGCACCAGAAAGAAGCAAATCCGCTGTATCCTCCGCATGTTTAGCGGACTGTTTCGCGTCTACATCCAAGATAAAACAAACGCCAACCGTAAAGCACCACATTGTCACTGACCATGCTGAGAGACCCATACGTCAGCACGCCTACCGAGTATCACTAAAGGAACACGAGGCTATACGTTCTCAAGTTAAGAGCAGATGCTCCGAAGATGGCGTAATCCAACCCTCGAACAGTCCATGGTCGTCCCCCGTCGTACTAGTAAAAAAGACGGATGGCACTCTCCGATTTTGCGTCGATTACCGCAAAACTCAACAAAGTCACAAAGAAAGACGTTTATCCGCTTCCGCGCATCGGACGATTCACTAGGACCGCCTCAGACGCGCCCGATACTTCTCCTCTATGGATTTACGCAGTGGCTACTGGCAGATCGAAATTGATGAACGCGACCGAGAGAAAACAGCATTCATAACGCCTGATGGTCTGTACGAATTCAAGGTGCTGCCCTTCGGTCTGTGTTCTGCCCCTGCGACATTCCAGAGGATGATGGATACAGTGCTCCTCCGGTCTCAAGTGGGAAGGCATGCCTTGTTTACTTAGACGACGTCGTTGTCTTCTCCCAAACGTTTGAGCGCATTTTGCAACGACTTAGATCTGTGTTTGCTGCAATTCGCACGGCAGGGCCTATCACTGAAACCAGAAAAATGTCATTTTGGTTACAACGAATTGAAGTTCCTCGGTCACCTTGTTAGCCCTGACGGTATTCGGCCGGACCCAGACCAAAACATTGGCTGTCGCAGATTTTCCACCACCTACCAACAAACGTGGATGTGCGTCGATTTTTAGGGCCTCTGCGCATACTACAGACGCTTTGTGCAGAATTTTGCAAACATTGCCGAACCCCTCACTCGTCTGACAAAGACGACGTTCCCTTCGTGTGGGGCCTCTGAGCAAAACACGCGCTTTCTCCGAGCTCCCGCAGCGTCTCCAATCTGAGCCCTTACCTCGGACACTACGACGAATATGCCGACACTGAACTACACACAGACGCCAGTAACATCGGCCTTGGTGCAGTCCTCGTCCAGTGGCAAGGGCGGCGTCGAACGCCCCTATTGCTTATGCGAGTCGGATTTTATCATCTGCGGAGGCGAATTACACAACAACTGAAAAGGAGTGCCTAGCTGTTGTCTGGGCAATAGCTAAATTCAGACCGTACCTGTATGGTCGCCCGTTCAGAGTTGTTACCGTTGATCATCATGCGCTCTGCTGGTTGGCGAACCTTAAAGACCCTTCCGGGACGTCTGGCCAGGTGGAGCTTTACGCCTCCAGGAGTTCGATTTGACAGTCGTGTACAAGTCTGCCGGAAGCATACTGAGCCGGACTGCCTTTCCCCGAGCTCCTCTCAAAACAGCGCCAGGTGATCACGATCTCGACGGCCGTTTTCTCTGCGCGGTTAGTGTATCCGACTTGTCTGAACAAGCAGAAGAAACGACTCCGAGCTCCGACAATTAATCGAATATCTCGAAAGGCCGTACGCCGCATCCACCACCAGCATTCGCCCGCTCGTCATCATCGTTCTGCGTCCGCAGAAATATCCTCTATAAAAGAAAACTTCGACCCCTTACGCAAACTGAGTATCTGCTCGTTGTCCCGCCAGCGTTACGAGCCGATGTCTTGTCAGCCTGTCACGATGAGCCTTCCTCAGGCCACTTGGGATATACACGTACCTTGGCCCGGATTCGCCAACACTACTACTGGCCTAAGCTCAGCCGAGACGTGAAGCATTACGTGAAGACGTGTCACGAGTGCCAGCACCGTAAAGCACCACATCAGCGCCCAGCCGGCTTTTTGAAGCCCATCGCTGCCTCGACACAACCGTTTCAACAAATAGGGCCATGGATCTACTCGGACCTTTTCCCAAGTCTCGTGACGGAAACCGCTGTGATTGTGAGTCGCTACTGATTACATGACGCGCTACTGTGAAACGAAGCATTACAGGGAGTGGCAACCGCCATTGAGAGATACCGGCCCACTTTTTTTTTGAAAAAACATCATCCTCCGACATGGAGCACCAGCAGTTGTCATAACTGATCGTGGCACAGCTTTTACCGCCCGGATGAATACAGACGTCATGCAGCTTAGCGCACAACACATCGAAAAACTACTGCATACCACCACAAGCAACGGCCCTAACAGAGTCGACTAAACAAGACGATCGCTTGACATGCTAATCCATGTACGTTTGACCCAAGACCACAAAAAACTGGGATGAGATCCTCCCCTTACGTTCACGTTCGCTTACAACACCGCTGTTGCAAGAAAAAACTGGATTCACACCATTCCGGTTGCTTCATGGCAGGGAGGTCACTACAATGCTGGATGCCATGCTTCTACAGACAGACACCAAATTAGTGTCAAGACGAACGAATTTATCAGACTGGCAAGACGCGGCCTCGTAAGCTTGCAGTCGAGCGAATCCATAAGCAAACAATGCCATCGACTAACTGCCGGTACAACGCCTCGTCGTCGCGATGTCTCTTATCAACCCGGAGAACGAGTATGGTTGTGGACTCCCATTCGACAACGGGCCCGGTCAGAAAAAGTTGTTACGCCGCTATTTTGGTCCCTATAGAGTTCTCCCGTCGTCTCAGTGAAGTGAACTACGAGGTTCTTGACGGAGGACATTGGCTCGTCAATCCGGCCGTTCACAACAGCCACACGTCGTTCATGTTTCGAGGATGAAACCATTTTACCAACGCTGATACTTCGTCACACTCCCTTGAGTAGACATACAGTGATTGTGAAACACCCCATTGTGTACTGCTTTTCGTGCGTGTTTTCATCTGGCAATAATGTTATGACATCGGGACGACTGTCCAATTGGAAAGGGGGGTATGCCCACTAGTACAAGAAACTATATTTCCACAGATGCTGGCATGCTTGTACTGGTGCCGCTGTTCAGAAGAGGACAAAGATGCGCGTGCAGAGGAAAAACAATAGTCGTACTGCCCGTGTTCGATCAGTTTGACATTCTTCTGTGCCATTATCAGCAGGTTACAGTTACGTTGTAACGTGACAATATATATAATATATATATATATATATATATATATATATTATATATATAATATCTTGAAAGTCTTCCTGGATTCCGGTCGAGTTATAGGTCACCAGAAGAAGCCAACGAGCAAACGAAAAACGATGCTTTATTGCCAACGTTACGGCCGGAGACCGGCCTTCGTCAGGGCATACGTATGCCCTGACGAAGGCCGGTCTCCGGCCGTAACGTTGGCAATAAAGCATCGTTTTTCGTTTGCTTCGTTGGCTCTTTCTGGTGACCTATAACTCGACCGGAATCCAGGAAGACTTTCAAGATATATATATATATATATATATATATATATATATATATATAATATATAATATATATATATATATATATATATATATATATATATAGTAAATTACTCTTCGATGGAGCACGCACGCACCAAATGCGTAGAAGAAAAAGGTCTGCATAAAATAATCATGTTCGCTAAAACCGTATTGATATAAAAAGCAGATAGCAGAGATGACGAGGTATACCATCCGGCATTTACACGAGGGTAATACGGTTTCGGTGGAAGGGGCGATTAGTGTAATGGCCTTTAAGTGGTCCGCTCGCATATATGTGTGTTTGCGCGCCTTTCCTCGTCGTCCACGTTTTCCTGCACGTTTCTCCACGCCGAGTCGGTTGAGTTGGCTGGCGTGTCAAGAAGGAGTGAACAAACCGAGCGGGCTTATAGTCTTGGGTGAAGGAAATTACAGGGGTATGGTAACATTCTACCGAGAAAAAAAAAGAAGGAAAAGAACTGATTCCTAGAAGATCAATGCAACTAAAAGATTACCGTGCTAGTGAAACCCTAACCCTTTTCAGATCTTTAGTTTATAATTCGTAGCGACAAGAGATTGCTTTGACCGCTGCTCAGCAAAACATTTTTCTTTATTGCCAGTATTATCTCTAGACTAATTTTTCAGATTGGCTTTAATTTCATTTTAGTTTCATTTAAAGTATCCTGCCGCCGGTTCTTGGCGAATCCCCCTCGGTGGATGAGCGCCATCCATCTGAGGTCATCAGCATCAGAATCGTGCTACAGTGACCATTGGCACAGCAGCGCAGGCCCTTTTAGAGCGTAGTGCTAAAAAGTTTGGTTGCAGAGCAAACAGTTGTTGCCACGGTGTTTCTCCGCCGAGTGCTTTCTTATGTGATTCTTAGAAAGAAAAGAAAAAAGTGAACCCCCGTAAACTGTTCTGCATCAGAGTGCGACACCTCAACAGTAGCTCACGAGGGATGGGGGCAAGGAGGGATTAATAGTATAGGATTAAACGGTAAATAGATAGTGCCGCGGGTTATACGTGTACGAGGGAAACACGTTTAATCCTCGGCAGTAAAGGAACTCGCGCTCGCTAAGCGCATTGATGATGTAATCTCGTTGCCGAGAATGCGTTTTGTTTTTTGGCGACTCCCCAATTCACGTGCCGCGTCGCGTAGTGCGGCTCCTCTTATTTGTGGATATGTGGGGTTTAACGTCCCCGAACCACCATATGATTATGAGAGACGCCGTAGTGGAGGACTCCACATATTTCGACCACCTGGGGTTCTTTAACGTGCACCCACATCTGAGCACATGGGCGTATACAGCATTTTCGCCTCCGGAAAATGCAGCCGCCGACGTCGTTGAAAGTAGCACACCGACAGATGTAGTTTCAACATGCGCACATCTGCCTCATCGACGTTTTGATAGGCGAGTAGTTTTTGAGTTACAAATTTGATTATGACTAAATAAACTAATTGCCATTAACGAAAAGGTTGTAAGCTGGTATTACAGTACACTGAGAAAAAATATGCACCAGCTTTCCTTCGGCACAACGCCGTTCCTCTTTTTTTTAATCGCGCTGCGTGATAATTTGAACGCCCCGTACATAAGTGCAGCGTTTTACATGGGCAACGAAAAAGTAAGGTCATGCTTGTTGAGCGACGTGGCCGGCACCTTTCCACCCCGAGAAAGTAGGACACTTTAACACATGCTCGCAAAAAGAAACAAAACGCTTGTCACGATTATATACAGTTGTCAATGTATATCGCGATAAGTGGAAAATGTGCGGGCTGTTCTGGCGGCTATGTAGTCTTTCAATAAACGGTTCGAGTCGTAAAGTTTTTTCTTTTGTTTTTATATACGTACAGTCGGCAACAACTGCAATCTGCCCTCGAGCGAGGCGGGACCTTGGACCCATTTTGCGTCGCGCGACGTCATTTCCAGAAAGACTTCGTTTATATGGCGTACCAATACTGCGCGAGTGCCACGAAGGCCTCACGCGCAGTTCTCGTGTTTTTTACCATCGCCCGAAGCATCTCACGCTATAGCGCGGTGGCGGTCTGTATTTAGAATCGCGTGCTCGGATAATACCGTGTGCAATACTTGCCGGCTGGAGCGCTTGCCAGCAGCAAGAATCAGTGTGAACGCGTTCTCCGTGGCCCCAGGTTTGAAACGCTATTTATTCTGGTTTCGTAGATCACATTTTGGAATGTTAGTATGACATGAAACAATCGTATAAAATTGTCATTAAGGTTAAGTATCCATTAGAGGATTAAAAGTTTATGAGTTATTTGTTGTGATGTTTTGTTTTCGAAGCATATACTGTGTGTAAATCCGTGTAATATCAAGAGCGGGTAATGCCTGGTTTTACGGCATGGACTACGTAGTGTATAAGAGCGCCAATCTATCCTCGCTCACATCGATGCCCATTGTCATAGTAATATATTTGGCTTGAATGCGGTGCTTGGCATAGACGATCGGCGAAACAGGTTAGTAAGGGTATACGCGTCGACCCCATTTTTCCTTACCGCTCCGCCCTTCAGCGCCAACATGAAGTTTGATAACACAAGTATGCTGCTTCGTTGCGCGCAGCACTTCGCATCGGAAAATTATCGCAGATCTTTTAGAGGACGATAGTCTTTCTTGGGGACCTTCGACGCCAAAACTGTTTCTGCCTTTCCGTACATTGTCTGTCTGTGCGTCGTAACGATTCTCCAAACGGCGCGAAACGATACTCCAAACAGCCAACCCCATCCGCAGCGCCCACCAATATTGCTCAAGTTTCAGCATTTCATACTTGTGTGGTTGCCAATTAAAAAGCAATTATTGCGCATATCTGAGGACACAATAGCAACACGTCCATATTCTGTATGCGTGTCGTATGCTAGAGAAGGCACACATAGGTAATTCTAAGGACCGTAGCGTTTATTCACGCTGCGCTGACAGTGCAACAACTGGTGCAACGCGACGCTCAAAAAGGCAAGTGTTTCCAACGCTTTGCTAAGACGACACGGTGGTGGCACCTGCCCGTCGCTTTGCGTTCTACACCTTATCGCCTCCGAGACAGGCACGCATCTTTTTTCCGCGGTCGCGCACGCCTTCCTTCGTTTTCGAAGATAACTGCCAGATAGCGCTCGTGCCTAACGTGCTTCGATGCGCTCGTTCGCCTTCGCTGCACGGACCGAGACTATTGTATAACGCAGCGCTTCCAGAATACAATTTACCGATTTTCTCGTGCACAGCATCCAATAAACGTCTTGTTCACTCTCTCCACACGCAAGACTATCGTCTTTCGACGACATTTGCAGTGAAACATGCAGATACGGGGCCAATTTCTTTATATTTAACAAGCTTTACGGTTTTAATGAGCTGTAGTTCAAAACAAGTTGAGAAATGGAAAGGCTGGATAGCCAGCCTCTCACACGCCCGGTTCAGTCCTGCGTAGTAGATTGCACAGGCGAAAAAGAAAAAAAAGAACAGTCAGTGTTACACGCCCTGAAAACCAACGGACTACGAGGCTGCAATGATCCTAATAATGACGAATTTCAGTACAAGCCATCATGAGCATCATTTCTAGCATCATAATCATGATTTGATTTTATGTTTATGAAGAAAAGTACCATTCTTCTAGTAATTTACAGCAATTTCATTATTTGTTTAAATACTAACTTAATCTCACACCGCCCCCCCTCTCGGCTCACCTGACCAGCGAGACACTTACCATTACTACTACTACTACTACTACTACTACTACTACTACTACTACTACTACTACTACCACTGCTACTTACAACACTACCACTACTTCTACTACTACTACTACTACTACTACTACTACTACTGCTATTGACAAACACCACAACAACAACAACAACAACAACACTATTCTACTACTACGGCGACGACGCGACAGGGTGGGCTAAGACAGCTTCCATGTAAAACTACTACTAATACTACTACTACTTACTACTACTCTACTACTACTACTACTACTACTACTAACTACTGCTACTGCTATTGACAAACAACAACAACACAACAACACTATTTCCTACTACCTACGGCGACGACGCGCAGGTGGGCTAAGACAGCTTCCATGTAAAACTACTACTACTACTACTACTACTACTATACTACTACTACTACTACTACTACTGCTATTGACAAACACCAACAACAACAACACAACAACAACAACACTATTCTACTACTACCGGCGACGACGCGCAGGGTGGGGCTAAGACCGCTTCCATGTAAAAGACCGAAAAACTTGAAGGGCGACTCCGGAGGACTTGTGCTAAAGGGTGCGTTGTTAGGGTTCAGGTGAGTGCGCGGTCAGGGCGGGCACGTGCCGTTTGGGCTCCGCAATATAGGCACGGCATCGGCCGCCGACCCAAATCTGCCAGCGAGCGGCCTCATCGCGACGCGCCAGTCAACCCGAATGAACGTCTGAATTTAGGAGGAGCGGCCCTCCCTGCCGGCCCGGTCGTCTTCCCTCTTTTCCGCCAGTGCAATTTTTTTCCCCCCCATCGGTTTCATTCATCTCGCTCGGGGAGCTGGGTGGCGCGCACTTGGACACACCTGGCGTTCCGGCCAGTCGGGTGGGGCCGCTGCTTCCCCATCCCCATCATCTCGGCCGCATCCGCCGCCGCTACCTCCTTGGCATACAGTGCTGGTGGGCAGGTCGCATACCGCAGCCGCGTGCTGGGCGCTCTGTGGTACGTATCTGGCACACGATTCAAATTCACGTTCTTCTTACACGAGAACCCCATCACGTGCACGTCAGCCTCGTCTGACTTCCCTGGCTCCGAAAGGTCTGACCTGACGTGAAGAGTCAACGTGTTATCCTTTACTCGGACCCTTCACACACCGCGGGTTATGTAAACTACATAGCCCGCGGTAACGATTCCACGATTGAACTGCATGTTATACTGAGACATGCATTGTCCACTTATAACAGTGTCCGTACGGTCCCTTCACATCTGGATGTGGATCGAATGGCTACAGATTGTCGAGGTGGATGCAGGCAGCGTACCTGAATTTCTCGACGTGTGAGGCATGCAGGCGGATACGCCCTGCGTAATACACAACAGCGACCGTAAATGGGCTTACAATGGTGCGAAGAAAAATAAATTAAAAGGCGTTCCTGTTGCAAGTGAAGGAATGCCGTGAGAAATGTTCTGTTGGCTCGCTTGTTTGACGCTAGGTCGCTCATCTTGTGGCGTGGGGCAAAGAAAAAAGTTGAGACGAGCATCTGTAGAGTTGACTCGCTGAAGAAGGACATGTGAGGTCAAAGGGCCAATACAAGTTCAAGCCAGCGACAGAACATGTCGCTCGAAAACATGACTGCGCGTCATTAAAGCCGTTCTGCTGTGACCTTGGCCTCTGACGAGGTCGACGACAGACCTTCGCCTGTGCCCCCGTGGCAGCGCCTATGTCGAGCTTTCGAGTAATACGGTGTGTCATGCCGGTAATTATTACTCTGGAAATTTAGAAAAAAAAAAAACGTCTGTTTCAAGGTTCAAGTTGCCAAGCCAGTACACACGTGCAGACTACACCAAAGCGATATGTACCATGACTACGCAGTCTGTGAGAACGACCACCTAGCCTTCCGTCAGTTCGATGCCTGTCACATAGCTTGTATTCGGCTTGAATGCGGTCAGACGATCGGCGAACCCTCCGGGGCGTTACCTTCTTTATGACATTCGTTTTCAGAAGTCGGAATCGCCGCCTTCCTTTTATTCAGGTGTGCAGCATGTAACTAGAGTGCTCGGTCGTGAATGCACGTGGTGAATGAAGGGATTAAGGGAAGCGGGAGCTGTTATCGCGCATTGTAAATCGATGAGAAGCATCAGGCAAACACACGCAAGTTCATGTTTCGCGTTGTTTTTGTACTCACCACAATTTCCTAATGAAGCGCCACGCGCGCTGGTCCGTCCTCATCCACCGTTTGTCACCGCACTTTACTTAGATACTTCAGAATATTTTTTTTTCTCGTGAGGAGGAGGAGGATGGGATGCACAAGAAGGAAGGTACTCTTTGTAATTTCAATATAGAGTTTATCTAAGAAACCCGAGGCAGTAAAACACTGAGCTATAGCTTGGTAGAGTGGACTCGCCTTGTTCAACGACATCGCAGGCGACTAGAGCATTTCGAGCATCGTTCCGGGCTCTATAGGGTGTCGCGCGGTCGATCAAGGTAATGCCGGGCCAGCAGCGGTTCGTGGCCACCACGTTGATGTCTTTCACTCAATCCGGTTTCAGCAAATCCCCGCGAATAAAAGATTGCCACAGTAACGCAGGGCTTGGAAGACTGCGAGCTGAATAGGATTGTCGGGCCGCGCTCGTGACCGCGTACGAAGGGAGCGTAGGCATCGTGACCGGACCACCCGTCAGTGGGGCAAAACCTTCCGGCAGCCGCCACATTGCTCCCTACGCTCAATGCATTCTCTGCGGAAGAAAGTGACAGTGGAACGCGATGCTCTCGGTGTCGGTGATGCGCTGTCACTCGAATCGACCGCAGCTGTCGTTAGCTATACGCGACTCGCCTGGTGCCCCCCGACCATCGGGGAATTGAACTTTCCTCTGAAAGTTGTTGTAGGACTTAATGGTATCCCACTTCCTGCTCGTCAACAGGCTTGAAGAACGCTTTCCTACAGGTGCGAAAATCGATTGCGGTAAGCGATACTCGGGAGAAAAAAAAAAGCGTTCGTCCAAATACAGGACTAGCCCAGTAATTTAAACTTGTGGCCCACTCAAACTATGGACAGAACGCTGTCGGTGTTCTTGGGGACAGTACGCGAGTTGACGAAATTTTGTGAATGACTCTTCCATATCCATGTGTGTTTGGACTGCAGGTACATAATATTTAAGTGTGTGACCATTGTTGGTACCATGGTCATCACCCCATGACATAGCAACCAGGTGATAAATTACGCTGACTTGTCCGGTAATATTATTAAAATTGCCATGTATATATGGTCATGAGCAATAAAACGTTCAACATACCTAGTAACTGAAAATTTGGAACTGATGCCTAAATTATTAGTGTTTGGGTCAACATCATGTGTGCATTCTGACAGGTAATGATTGCTTTTCTCAGTACAGCGTTTAACACTCTAGAGACATCTACAAATCATGCTTATATGGGCAATGACTACGTAGTTAATGAACAAGTTATTTATAGGTTAGTGGGCAAGCATACATTACGATGTGCCAGATTACTCTCGTTCTATTATTTGCCTGTATAACCGCTCAAGACCCGCCAATCTATGCTATTACGCAAGCTGTGCGTCACCTGTACTGAAAACACGCAGAAATAAAAATAAATAATAGAATGCAGCCGTTTCATTCTCCAGGTCATCATATTTCTAATCAAGGCAATTAATAGAATCCCCATAAATACCGTCGCTGTAAAGCCGTGCTCATCCAAGAACAAAAGTAAAAAAAAAGTGCTCGAAAACCGGTATGCGCGGCACAGCACCACATGTGAATAAGCACCAATTTGTTGTGGTTACAAGGTGTAACTAAACCTTTTGCGTTGTCATACACCTAAGTTTTCTAGCCTTTTATTTTCTTTTGAGAAGGAAGGTATGTCGTTGCAATCACTGCATTCGGCCAGCGCCTAAAATAGAGGAGGCGCTGATTCGGCTTAGTCGTGTGCTATAGATCTTCGAGCAAAGAAGGAAAAGTTGCATTCCGTCTCGTATTCGTCAAGAAGACGAACACCCAGCACTTTCAGCAACACACAGCGGCGTCACAAGAAGTGCTGCGCATATATCACCTCCTCAAACGCGTTGCACAGTTATCACTCTTCGCAGCGGAGCCACGATGGATGGATATGGCTGTACCCTTTAGATCGGGGCGGTGGCTAGCGCCACCAGCCGTAGTACTTAATGAACCAAAACTAGATTTATTTCTTCCCCTTAAATAGTGAGGTTGAGGATTCGTACTTTGCAGTGAAGGGTTTTAATTTTCACTCGTGCCTTGACTTAAGCCACCAACCAGATAACCTCCTTCTAGTTAATTCTACCCGCTTAAAGTCTATTTTGCCCTCCCTGTCCCTAAACCCCAGTGCTTTGAAAAACTCTGCGCCATCGTCCTAAGCGATAGGGTGAAGCCCTTTACAGAACATTATCAAGTGTTCGGCAGTTTCTTCTTTCCTCTCCACACGCACTGCATACCGTGTCTACCCCTACGTATTTGGCCCGATATGTCTTGGTTCGCAGTACTCCCGTCCTGGCCTCAAACAGTGGAGAACTACCCTGAGTATTATCATAGATCCTTTCTTTGGCAATTTACTGCTTAAAAGTTCGATATATCTCTAGTGCAGACTTCTTAATCATGCCAATTCTCCACATATCGGTCTCAGCTTCCTTCACCTTCTTCTTAACCGATAGTTTCTTTTTGGTTTGGCCCCCTGCTGTTTTCCAAGTATTTACCAGTCAATTTCTGGTTCGCTTCCTCCATGTTGTATCGACATTCTTCATGTCGACATCTCCAGCACCACCTCGCGCTAAATTGTCGCGTTTCCCGGATCGATCGAGGCTTTCGTCTGAGCGGCACCACCTGCGGCGTTCAACCCTTGCGACACCACGAGCTCTGGGAAAACAACGCCATGCGTCACGCCGCCGTCGCCACATAAGTTTTCCCGTCATGTACGAGCCCGACGGCGAAGCGCGCGTCGCAAGGCCTGCGACGCGTTCCCGGTGGTCCGCGCGCGGCGCCCGCCGATTCAACCTTGTAAGGGTACGAGCACACTAGCGGGAAGCGTGCCGCCGCGGCATGACGCGCGTCTTCGCCGCCGAGCGGTGAAAAGCGGCACGCTGGCCACATCTGCGGGAGTCACGTGACAACAGTCTCGAGCGGTCTCGCAGCTCGCGAGATTTCGCACGCTTTTCGTCGTCTGTTCTGACAACGTCTCCTGTACTAGGAAGCGTTGGTTCTGAGCTCTCCGACTTTACGGTGCAATCGTGCGAATAATGGCAAGTGACGACGATCTCCGCGCAACGCTCAACGTTACCGTGATGGCGTGTCTGCTGTTGCTTTGGCGTCGCCGCTCTCAAAATGCGCCGCGAAGATATTGGGTCCATCCACTTTGGAGGTACAGAGATACCGAAGGCATAAACAGGTATCCTGCGTGCGCTGCAATATGAAAACGGCACGTCATTGATCACTTACTTTTCCGCATAGTGAGGTGTCTGCCTCAGCATGCTGTCAATAATTGAGAACAGGGGGCCACTTAATTTTGCCATTATTGCCTGGCGCACCGCTCCGAGTGTTCGCCTCGACTCCCGACACGAGCTTCATCCACCTGTCTATAATATTTTCAAACTTCAGTATGGCCCGTGTTCCTGCACAAGTGAGTGAATAAAACATACAATTCATTCGCGCTCAACATGCAATGAGCCACGCAATCGCCCACTTACCTGTCAATCAAAACATAGATCCAATAAGATCCCATCTGTTCATTTTTGCTTCCTTATCTTTGTAATCAGGCATCGTTTTGTCGTATAAGAAAGGGTAGAGTCTAATCTCCTCTAAAAAGCGTTCGGTGTCCATGGTGCGTGCTTCAAAAAACGACGGCGTGAGAAAAATGACAGCCGGAAAAAAAAAAGAAAACAAGGTTCGTGCGTTGCTATGGCGACTACCACGCACGTCGCTGATTGGCGCTTTGCTTGGGCGGCGGCGGCAGAAATAGCGCAAGGAGCGATAGAGTCGGCGGCAGATATTCCTCGACGCTCGGCGGGAGAAAGAGAGAAAAGCGGCGTCTCGCGAGCGGCGCGCGGCGCGCGGCAGAGCGTGGCGCCGCTAGTGTGTTCGTGCCTTAACGCATGTGTAAACAGACATATACATACACGTAAGCCTATAGTATTCGTGTTTTGTGGGTCACTGTTATACTGCGGCCCGATGGTGCCGCGCGGGCGCGAGGCAAACACCGTCTTTGACGCGACTGGCTCCACACGATGACATACTATATATGCGCGGAATATTTTGTTTTTGCCGCCAGCTACGAGTCGACGCAATCGTCAACGCCTCGTCGCGCGCACGTGTCTCGTATCCACGATAGGCGGAACCGGAGTTATTGCCCTCGCCCGATCTGTTCCTATTCGTTCTCTCTCCTCCCGAATTCAACTTCGTCTGTACGCCATCCTCGTCAGAGGTGAGCGAGTATAAGCGACAGGTCCCGGCGCGTACTATACTCGCACCTTCATGCGAGAGCGTCTTGGGGATTATCAAATAGCTCGCTTGAGCGATTGGCCTCGATAGGCTTGAGCACACATCATCAATGAGCTCGAATGACTTTAGAATCGTGCCACAAGATTTATTGATGATTGATATGTGGGTTTTAACATCCCAAAACCACCATATGATTATGAGAGATGCCGTAGGGGAGGGCTCCGGAAATTTAGACCACCTGGGGTTCTCTAACGTGCACCCAAATCTGAGCACACGGGCCTACAACATTTCCGCCTCCATCGGAAATGCATTCGTCGCAGCCGGGATTCGATCCCGCGACCTGCGGGTCAGCAGCCGAGTACCTTAGCCACTATACCACCGCGGCGGTACATCACGCTTGTCGTTGCGCACCAGCCATCAACTGCAAGTAACCCGTCCAGGAATGTTAACCACCCTTTATGTATTAACCCAAAACAGGGTCTTTAGGGTAATAAAAATGAAATGAAATTTATCAAGACTTCGCAGTTGAACAGTACGAACAGTAATATTTCAAGCCTCATTTTTTCTACACTGCCGACATAAGAAGTCATACCGAATATTTGGTCACGTTGACAATATGTATCACACCACAACATCTGGTTTTATTGTACTACTATTATGTTAACCACCCCTTATGTAATAACCCTATATATACGGGGTCTTTAAGGTAATAAAGAAATGAAATGAAATTTAACAAGACTTTGCAATCGAAAGACAACCCCGAAAAGGAATGAAAGAAATAAGAGTGACAGAAAGAAAGAAACAAATAAATAAAAAAGGAAAAATAAAAAAAAGCGCCGGGGTGGTTAAAGCCCTCAGTCGCTTGTAATAAGAGCTGCGTTGTTTTCTGTTTTAGCGCGCCGAACTTCTCCCTTCCGTTTGTCCTTAATATTTTTTTTCCTTTTAGAAAGCAGCGACACTAGTTGGTATTCAGCGCATGTTCCTTCGCGTCGCGACTTTGGTGGTCGTTCATGGAGTACACGACGATTGCTTATCAAGTGCTGCGTCACAAACGATTAGTACTTGGTGGCGAAGTTGAAAATGACGACGTAAAAGGTCCCGGATGTCACGCAGGTGTACACGGAGCTGCGTACTCCGCAAAATTCGCCGCCTTAATAAGGTTGTTTGTGTGGCACTCAGTGTTCGTAGGGTTGAACGCCCACTGCTAATGTAAAACGCTTCATCGGTGTAGTACAAGCGATAAGAGCAGTGTAAGTCCGCCGCGAATGAGCCTAATGTATCATTTTTGTGTCTTACGTAAAAAAATGCCCCACAAGATCCTCGCAAGTACGTCGCAGCTCAGCAATTTACAGCGATAGCTTTTCTTCGAACTGGCGTTCGTTTCGTTTCCCGTGTATAGGTGTGTGCGGTTGCCGCGACTTCATGACGCAGAATGTGGTCGCCCCAGGGGAGCAGGTCATCGTGGCGTTTTGCCATTTTTTGCGTGCATTCTCGCAGCAAGCTCGGCCAGTGTTGCTGCTACAACAGGTATATACAAAAGATCAGCGTGATCAACTTGAGAGTGGCGTAGACATCTGAGCGGCCGTTTTAAATTAACTATCACTAATAAGACCAATGTTGTTTATTGAGAATGTATCAGGCCTTAGTCGCGTTGTTAGAAAGATCGCCCCATTTTCGGCTCAATGCTGTTTATTGCTGTAGTACACCACACAAATAATTCATCAGGTGAAAAAGATGACACCGTAGTTCATCATGGCCCCAGTCTTGGCTGAGGAAACGATTCGAGGTTTTATGTCTCAAAACCACGATATGATTACGATGGATGCCGTAGTAGAAATCTCTGAATTTTTCGACTACTTGGGATTCCTTAAGGTGCACCTAAATGAAGGTAGACAGCCTCTGTAGCACTTGGCCCCTATCGAAATGCGGCTGCAGAATTCTATTTTGAGAACTTCGACTCAGCAGCGTAAGACCACAAGCACTTCAATGAAGCCATAGCGCTGATAAGACATAGACCACAGAAAGAGAACAGGATGTGCGCTCCTCTTTCTGTGGTCCCTGCCATATCGAATGTACCAAACCAACTAGCTTAAAAATTCTGTTCTTCGTAAGCACTTGATCGCAGGAGCAGGTCATGGCTTAGAAAAAGTGAGCTTGAATTTCTCGCATAATCAATTCAGTTACAACGTAAGGCGAGAACGCTACAGCGCAGGACAAGCAATAGGAATTTCTATTTGGTGCGAACGGACGGCAACGGTCTCCCAATACATGTGGTTACTGCGTCCAAAGAGCTTAACAAAATGAACGAAAAAAACAAAGATACGAGAAAGAAGACCACAGATTCTGCGCATCCATGCCGCACAGCGAGTTTCGGCGGCCGCCTTCTCCACTCATCCGTGACGGTCTTCAACCACGAAGCAAGAATGTTTCACAGAGAACCCGAAACGCGAACTCAGCCCACACCGGGAAGTCAACGACGAACAAGCACAACGCCGGAGAGTGAGCACACGCGCGAACGGGCGCACATACAAACACAACACACACGCACACACATGCAGGGACTATAGAAGCGAAAGGAACGCAATGGCAGGAGGATGCCAAAACACGGCCGCCGTTCCAAATAGCCGCAGTCCTCTAAACAAGCACCTCTCCCCGCGATCTGCTCAGGGCGACCGATGCCCACTTATGTCTCCAGCAGTATATACCGTATACCTCGGCTGGATGCAGCAGCGTCGAGGCCGCAAAACCCTTTTCTCCTCTTTGTTTATGGGTATTCCTGGTCACAAACCTCAGCGCCGCTCGTGCGTATAGCCCTGTGGGCGCACGCGCATGTTCACTCTCGGCGTTCTTCTTCGGCTGTCACGGTTTGATGCTCACGTTTCACAACGGGGGGCGGAAGCGGGTCGCTGCTGCCTCGTGTTCACGCACGCACACGGCGACGCGCGAATGTGTATTCAGAAGCGAAAAGAGGCTGGCAGACCTCGAATGTAAACCGGAAGAAGGCGAAACGAGCGACGTCCCCCAGCAAATACAAATCTGACGGACAAACCGGTCGGCGTGTCAATTCGTTGCGTTCTCGCGCAGCTATAGAGCCGGACGGTTGTTGCGAGATGCTGTTTTGCTGTTAGTGATCTATAGTATGGTCTGAAAACCAAGCGACAGTTTAAATTGGTGCGCAGATTTCGGCGCGAGAACCGTAATCAGGGACAATGATAACGCGTCGATACGATCTGCTTTTCACGCCGAAGTTTCAACACGAGAACGTGCCAGCTTGTCCACTTCATCGTATGCAAGTTGGTTCGCTGAGGTGGCACTGTTATAAGGTGCTCGGCCGCTGACCCGAAAACGGTGGGTTTGATCCCGGTCACGTTTTGACAGAGACCAAATGCTAGATGCCCGTTTACTGTGCGATGTGAATACACGTTAAAGAACACCATGGTCTCAATTTTACGGAGCCAACGCATGCCTGCCTCATCATTACATCATGGTGTTGCTTATTTTGCACGTTCCGGGCTGGGAAAAGGAACCGAAGAAGAGCGCGAGCAGAGGTAGACGCGGGGACGCTCAAGTGAAAGCAGAGCGCTGCCGAGCGCAGCTCCACAAACAAGTATCTTTTGCCTTGTGCCTTCACGACGCAGTTGAGTCTGATCGCAGTGTCTAGAACGCCATCGTCTTAATAATTGTATTGGGGCGTAAAAACACTGAGATTAATATATTTTTTCATTATCCATTCGTTATGATTTCAGAATTTTTTTTTTCATGTGCCTCTCGCTATACAGAAGGTTTCTGTGCATATACATTAACTAAGATGCGTGCAAATTAACTCATTGACAGTTCTTCACAGTTGCGTTTAAGCGCCTGCTCAGTTGTCATGCCCCACGCATCATTGATTCAACCGCTGCGCTGCTGTACGATAGCCTGACGGTTATAACGCGCTGTAATCGACTATAACGTATGGAGAGAACACGCAACAAACTAGTAAATGACCAGTCAGTTGGTGATTTCTGCACAATACGCAGCCTCGAATGGGCATATGGCTCAAATATGAGAAACTCGAGCTATCTGAAAACGCAAGTCACCGACTGGTGCCTTTGTCTCAACAGGGACGCTATTCTAGTTGATGCTTTTGCCTTTTCTACCCGAAGGCCTGTGTAGTCGCGCAGACAACACCGCGTGGCATCCGCGTCAACTACGATAGGATATTTGGTCAGTACATATTGCGCCTTTTGTTTAAAAGTAAAAAAAAATACGCGATCTATATGCGAAAAAAAAAAACGCTTCTTCAAGTGTAGAGGTGCGTGTAAGCCAACTGTTCTAACAAAAGTTTTAAAGAATACTTCGAAGCGGCGTTCTATCTAAGGGTAAGCACAATCAGAACTAGCTGGTATCGTCAATGTGTAGTCTCTCTTGAGTGATAATTCCCAGAATTCCCGCAATATCTTCAGATTTGTCAATGAAAATAAAATAGAGGAGGGACAATAGAGCCTGAAGGAGCCCACCTAAATTTCGGAGAAAAATATCGTGGTTGGTCTTTTTCTTCCTTTACATGGTGCTAAATTTTCCCGGCCCTGCGCGCTTCAACATGAAGTTGGTATCTGCAAATACATGTCTCTTAATGGTGGCATTATCATTATCACGCACACGTTTTTAACTGTTGCAACGTACAGGGTTTTCTTTCAATCGCAGTGTACAACAGTGGTGTGTGGTTTTTGCACTGTGCGTCGTTTCGCGTGCATTAGTATGTATACCTCAATCAGCAAGCGGCATCAAGCCTCCTTCTGACATCGCCGGCTTATGCCACCCAAGTCATGAAGAACACTTTCTACTTCATTCCCACTTGCAATGGCGTCGTATAAGGCGCAGAAGCCGATTCCGGGTCCCGAACGTGCTTTAAAAGCCAGACCTAAACGCATGTTTTCTTTTCTGTCTTTATGGACAGTGGATCTGCCGCATGTATCTTACATTGCGTGTACGATCCACGCAAAACTTTGAAACGCCGACGCTTTCCTTCCAGTGCGCTTAGCTGTAGACACATTGCACAAAGGCCATAATCGGTTATATAGCGTCGGGATTTGTCTAAATCTCCAACGATGATTTCATCGAGACGTTATTGTACTGAAATAAACTTGCTAAGAGGAAACAGGACAAAATATTTCCAGGGTTACGGAGGTTTTACTCACCGTCTGCAACATTTGAATGACGTGAGCCGTCTTGTATAGCTTACGTTGTCATCAGACACCTTCACTGCGCTATGTGCGCACGCTTTCGCAAGACTGACGAGGTATTTGACCGTGCAAACCTTATCGCGGTGGTCTAGTGGCTAAGGTACTCGGCTGCTGACCGGCAGGTCGCGGCATCGAATCCCGGCTGCGGCGGCTGCACTTTCGATGGAGGCGAAAATGCTGTAGGCCCGTGTGCTCAGATTTGGAAGCACGTAAATAAGCCCAGGTGGTCGAAATTTCCAGAGCCTTCCACTACGGCGTCCCCCATAACGATATGGTGGTTTTGGGACGTTAAACCCTACATATCAATTATTATTTGACCGAGGGAATACCTATCGATTTCTCAACCAAGCCGTACTCTTAGCGATGTATACATACGACACGAGTCGCGCATGCGGTCATGCCCCACTCCACCCTTCGAAGGCCTCTTTCGTCCGTCGCGAAGGACGGGTCTTGCCCCATCTTCCTGGGGCACGATCTTTCTTTCTTTCTTTAATATGGAAGTGGTGTTTGGGTGAGGAAGGGCAGGTGAGGGAAGCACAGAAACTCGGTTAGGGTCAACCTCCGCCGGGCCAGCAGGTACAGGACGAGCGTCGAAGAGAAAAAGTGTGGCGCAGCATCCTTCAGTCAAACGAGGCGGCCGAACGACGAACACGTCCAAATACTTTCTCCCGCCATCGGATCGGGGTCAACGACACGGCGTGAAACGCCAGCTCGGAGCATTCGCTCGACGTCTCTCGGCTGTTCTTCGCCACCGTCGCCGCAGCAGTGGCAGTCATGCGATGTTCCTTTCGTTTTGTACTACAAGACAGCTATAGCGACGAGCGGTAGTAGTCGAGAATGTTCTGTTTCTTTTATTCCTGGCGCAGCTCACCTGGTGCGCACGCTGAGGAAGGAGAAATGAGCAACGCCTGAAGGACGCGCGCTGCCGATGCGAGCAGCAGCAGCGATGGCAAGGGCGCACGCGCTGTGGGTCGAAAGTACACACACACGCGCAGCGCCTGCTTCAGGCGTAGCACGCGTCCGCATCAGTACTTCCCTCCTGTCGATCTTCTTCGGGGGCCGAACCGCTCGTCTACCGACTCCCAGAAGGAGGCCGGTGTCGTTCGAAAAAGAGAAAAAAATAAATAATAAGCACGAAGAAGGCACTCAGACCTATTTGACCTCCATTTTGGGAAGCGCTCGCGAAACTTCTAATGCGTTTTCGTGCACGTCCGGTTGTGTTCAGCGGAGAAGCCGCGGTGGTACGTGACTTCGCGTAGTTTAGAGACAACTGCAACACTGCGGTTGGACGCTGATCGATTAGTACGCTGCTGCTTAGCGATGAAAAGGTTAGTCGTGTAACGTTCATGCACAGCGTATCTATTCCTCAGTTAGCCAAGTTGGCTAAACGCTCCTGCTGACTCTCGTTGTCATCCAACAAATGAGATATTGCCTCCTGTCTGAAAGCCGACAACTTGCTCTCATGTGCTTTCTATGAGTCGTGAATATGCGGCCTTCAAAAGGTTATGCCTTTTTGTAAAGTGTGCAGGTTCGGAAAGGCAACAGTCTTCGCCGTGCAACTATTTCACTTTCTCGGCGATCACACCTGCTTATGTCAGTTTTAGCCGGTGTCCGTACTGAATTGTTTTAAACGTTCAAAAAGACGTGTTTGATTTGTCCGTCGACACGGGCCTTTACGAAATATGATCGTGCCTCGAGTGCGTGTCGGTAGTCAGAATAGACAAGGACATAAGGAATACCACGAAATGCATGGCATCATTCTTTTTCTTTGCGTAGGATATAAATTTCGCGCAAAAAGTTGCAATATACAGCCGCCGGACAAAACGTCGCTCCATTACACAGCCCCTAGTAGCACGCTCAAGATTACGAAAGCAAGCCGTATACCTTCGTAAAGTATATACGTTTCATATTATTACATCCAAGGCGTGGCATTTCTATTACGTTTGCCTGTCTGTGTGCGCGAGAAGGCTTGATTATTCAAGTTGATTGATATGTGGGGTTTAACGTCCCAAAACCACTATATGATTATGAGAGACGCCGTAGTGGAGGGCTCCGGAAATTTAGACCACCTGGGGTTCTTTAACGTGCACCCAAATCTGAGCACACGAGCCTACAACATTTCCGCCTCCATCGGAAATGCAGCCGCCGCAGCCGGGATTCGAACCCGCGCCCTGCGGGTCAGCAGCCGAGTACCTTAGCCACTAGACCACCGCGGCGGGGCTTGATTATTCAAGTTCATTATTACCTATTGCTCCCATCGGTTGCAAATCATGATCACGCGCATGCGCGACACTTGGATAGCACTCGGCTGTTGCAGAGCCCGTTTTCATACATTTGTTCTGTCGCTATCGTGTTACAACCTGAAAAACGTCTCGTGTCGAAGAATCAGACGCGACGCTAATCACCTTAATGACCATACACGTGGTCGCACAGAACATCACCAACACCTTCACAGCCGATCGAAGCGACAGTTTGGGATTTCCCCTATGTTTCCGGGCACAGTTTCCCTTGGTGGCTCCGCATGTCGGTGGGCGTGCCGGAAAAAGAAGCACTTCGGAAGGCAGCAGGCCTGCACCGAAGAGTGTAGCCACGAGGAAACCCGTGTTACTCATATACGAGAGGAGCACGGAGCGAAATAGTAACGGAAAGACGCGGCATGTCATTTCCCGCATATATAATGTGGAGATAGGATATGTTTCATGTAATGTTACGATTATATGCCCTTTTGCTGGGAGTTGTAGTACGTGCGAATCGTACAAATTTGAGCAGAGTTTATAGTGTACATCAAGGGTGGCGCCAGGATATTTCTACTAGGAGGGGGGGGGGGGCACTCACGATAAGCGAGTTCCTTCAAGGAGAGCGGTGGAGGGAGGCGGAGAATTTAGGTGGTTTGTTTTGATTATGTTTGCTCTTGGGGGGGAGGGGGGCAGGCGACAAATTTATAAATGGCATTCATGGGAACATGCGCGTAGCTTTGCATTAACTACTGCTGGACGTCGTGAAAGGATATATAATATCTTAGCGTGCACCCATCAAAAGACAACCGTGACGCATATTCTTCGTGTACTTTCGTGCCGAGGTCCTCACGTAGCGTATATACGTGACCGACCGTGGGAAAAAAGAAATCAATGTCACTGACTCGCCATCTCCGAACAGCTTCCTTGCGCTCATGGCAAGGGCCTTACGTATCGCAACCTTAACAGCGCATCGCCTTCGTTATACATTCCGAGAAGTGCACCCAACAGCTGCTGGGGCCGTTTCCAAGGATTAGACATTGCAAAACCGGCTGCGGCAGATCGATGGCCTTAAGCGGGCCGGCGAAAAAGATAATGTATTGTATATCAGTGTATAGGTTCATATCAACCGAGGCATCTGGGTGATAAAGCCATCGCTTCGACTCAATGCAGGTACAAGGACTTGGAAAGTCTCGAGAAATGAACGTCACGCGGTCGTTGCTAGCTAATGCGTTTCAAGATACCTTCACGCTAGAATATAGAACGCAAAGATACTTTTAAAAAAAGCTGAAAGCTCATAGGTGCCTCGTCAAAAGCGAAAAAGGACCGTCGGCGTCAACAAGAGTGAAGCAAAGAAACATCGCGCGATGACTTCACAAATATAAAAGGAACTGGCACCATTATAACGTCATCTGACGTAATCACTCGACATCGTTGCTTGGTTAAATGTGGGCAAACCACATGGGCAATGCAAAAATCAACTTGGGTGCAGGAAGATTGTTTGGTCTCCGATCTTGAAGGCTGTGCGAAACCCCCTGTACGTTGATCAAGAAGAAAAGAATGCGGCTTTCGCCTCCGAGTCGTCTCAGGCGATTGCAAAAGGAACCCTGTGAGTTCTTTTCTTCCTGCTTGTCATTGTAATCAAGTTACATTCCGTTTCATTTCACAGAGGCGTCTCCCCTGTGATGAGAGTTTTCGTTTGTTTCGAGTTCAACACTAAGCGAAAACTGCGGCTGTTGAACTTCCACTCACCGATATGCAGGACGACACACGGCATAAGCAGCGCTAACGAGTCTTATAGGCTCGTGCGCAAGAACGCTGTTGTTCAGACTCGTCTACACGTATATACGCCACTCGCCGTAATAAAGGCGATCGTGGCAGTGCACGACCTAAAGCACGAATAGGAGTTGCCTCTTTCCCGATTCCACCACCGATCAAGGAAGGCCAAGCGACGTGTTTTCCCGACCGCATAGCGACCACATCTCCGCCGCGCTATAGGTGTCGCATAAAGCCGCACCACGCTCTATAGTTATAGATACCACAGCTGTCAGAGTCCTCGTGAAGAGCTGGCGCGTTTCTTTACGATCAACCGAGGCGCACTGCAGTCAACACGCAAGGACCAATGCAACGACGACCAAACATGAAGGCCCCTGGCATGGAAAATATTAGTGTAATGCGCGGTTCGCAGGGGTGCTAAAAGGACACCGCACGCTACCTATGCCAGTGCTGGTAAAACAAAGGCGGTGTTTTGCCCTCCGCTAAAGGTTTATTGCACGTGGAACAGATTGGAAGTCGCATGTAAACTGCGAAGCGGGCGCACGCGAGAACGCCAAAGTGCAGTGCGTGATTCGGCAGTTTTGATTAGGCTTGACTAGGCGGAGTATGCAATGCATTATAACACACGCGCACGCGCACGCGCACACACGGACACACGCACACACGCGCACACACGCACACACACACGCGCGCGCGCCCACGCAGAGAAAAACGTTTGTAGCAGGTACAGTCGTGCTCAATATGAGCGCTGTCGTTTGCTCTGCAACACGCAGAGCACGTGACGTAACCATCTCCAAGATCAAACAGCTTTTGCTCACCCTGATTTCCACAACTAAATACCGTTTGTTTGTTTTTTTCACGTGTAGATAATGACAAATGACGAAATACTGTTTATTTGTAGAAATCGGGGTAAGTCGAAGCCACGCGCGCTCTTTGAGCTCGCGAGGTCACGCTCTCCCGCGTTGCACGGGCATGTCCGTCGTTCAGAGTGATTGATATCGCGACACGAAGCGCGCCTCTTGCTCGTGACCGAAGCTTCACTCGCGCATTTATCGTCGCGCTTTGCCCCGCCGCGGTGGTCTAGTGGCTAGGGTACTCGGCTGCTGATCCGCAGGTCGCGGGTTCGATTCCCGGCTGCAGTGGCTGCATTTCCGATGGAGGCGGAAATGTTGTAGGCCCGTGTGCTCAGGTTTGGGTGCACGTTAAAGAACCCCAGGTGGTCTAAATTTCCGGAGCCCTCCACTACGGTGTCTCTCATAATCATATAGTGGTTTTGGGACGTTAAACCCAACAAATCAATCAATCAATCATTCAATATCGTCGCGCTTTAATTTAAGCCAATAAAGAAAGCAGCGAGCAGCCCCCGCTTTGAGTGCAGTGGCAACGCGTTGAAATACGCCGTGCTGCCGTTCGCTCGCTTTAAACGCAACTCGTCCACGACAAGCGGGGCGTAGCGTTTTCGCGCGCTCCGACGAACAAAAGCGAAACGGGAGCGCCGTCGTCCGAAGCAACGGCGCTAGCCGACGACGACTCCTGCATCTGCGACCGGTATATACGATCGCGTACGTACACCAGCGACGCCCGCGGGCCGGCGAAATAACAGGGCGTAAACTAATATACGAAACAAGAAAACAAGAAACGGCAGATAGACGAAATATAAAAGGCGCCGAGCGGCAGCCAACCCGGTTTTTGTTTTGGCCCATTGACGTCCTAAATACCGGTCGCCGCAGCGATGCCTGCAGAGCGGGCGAACGGTGGACGCTCAGAAGCGCGCGCACCTGTCAAATTAAATTGACCTCAACGCCCTCTTTTCTTTTTTTCTTTCCTCCCGGACTACGACTTGGACGTGGGCCACTCCCGCGGCGCTGCAGACGTTTTCTGTTACAGGGGCCGCATCTCCCTGCCCGTCGACCGATCGTCATGCCGCCTGTACACAGACCGTGATGGCCCGCTTTTGAGCAACGCAATCATCGAGGCTATGCGCACGCAACGGCGCCCCAGAGAGCACCGCGGCGTCAAGCACTGCGATACAGCGGGGCGCTGTCATCGCGATACGATCGATGAAATTGATTTCAGCTGCTATTTTTTTTAAATTTTGAGCATTTTCAGAGGTTTCTTACTGTATTATTCGTAAGGTAAAGTTCTTGCTAATTCTAGGGTTGAACATTTTCATTCCGTTCCGCGTTGTACCTCATAATGGGGGCGACTACCATGCTAGAAAGAGATGTGCATCTCCAACCTATAGCTCCGAAGCAACCATGGACTTGCACTATAGGCATGCACGGGATAGCTCTATGCTCCGCTTGAGATTCACGTAAGCAGCATCGCCATTTAATGTACGTGAATAAAGAAGTGAAGCGCACAGCGTGCTCGTCAAATGAAGGCAAACATGAACATTACATAATGCGACAATACAAGAAAATGAAATAAGTGTGAAGATTGGTTTATGAATGAATGGTCTCAAATTACAGCGTGTGATTGAATGTAGGGGTTTCTCGACCATACCTCAGCTCACCTTTGTTAACACTACTACTACTACTACTACTACTACTACTACTACTACTACTACTACTACTACTACCACCACCACCACCACCACCAATAATAATAATAATAATAATAATAATAATAATAATAATAATAATAATAATAATAATAATAATAATAATAATATGTGGCGTTTAAAGTCCTAAAACCAACGTGTGATTATGAGAGCCGCCGTAGTGAAAGGCTTCGGAGATTTTGACCGCCTGGAGCTCTTTAACGTGCACCCAAATCCGAGCACACACGCACAGCTTTTTCGCCTCCATCGAAAATGCAGCCGACCGCCACAGCCAGGATTCGATCCCGCGATCTGCGGGTAAGCAGCGGAGTGTCTTAGCCACTAGACCACCACGGCGGGGAACACTATACGTATATATACACTCTTTGCATTTGACGCCTATCGCGTTTATCGCCTTATACGCAACCATGCATGCATGCACATCACCGAAGGCACGGTTGCTCTGCACATCACCACAAACCACTCGAATTCCTCTCATGATCAGAAAGTACGATGAGCACGCCTCACCCCTGGGTGCTTGAATGGTTGGAACGTAAATACGTGCTACGCTATACACAGGCCTTATATGATCACCAAATCAACAGAGGTATCTCAGTTTTTTAGGGGCGAAGCTCCTTAGGGCGTGGGCTGTGCGTCCCCTGTAGCCTGTATGTAGCCACCTCTAGTTTAGTTCTTGCAGTGTTCACTAGATGGCGGTACCGTTCCCTGTATCTAGCCACCTCTAGTTTAGTTCTTGCAGTGTTCACTAGATGGCGGTACCGTCTCCTGTATGTAGCCACCTCTAGTTTAGTTCTTGTAGTGTTTACTAGATGGTGGTACTTGTAGCTGATGATGAAAAGATGCAAGATGTTATAAACTAGAAAGCGGTACTTGTAGTTGATGAAAGACGCGAGATCTTATAAAACAGGAATGATGTCACATATGGCGCGTGTCATTGGTTCAAGGCAATCGTTCGATTTAGTGCGGCGACGTACGCTAGGGGGAGCGATGTAATAAAATCGAGTGGGCAAAATGTACAGAGGATTCATGGTTTACCAGGTTTACCTCCGGAGCTTCGCCCACTCATCATCATTCACTTCGTGGATATGGCGGAATTTTTTTCACAAAATCATTGATTACGCTAAGTAGGTTCGAGCTGGTATACGCACGCCAAACGCGATACTGAGAAGCAGCATGACCACGCCGTTGTCAACTAAAGATTTTGAATTTTTGATTTTGAAGATTGTAAAGCTTTTGAGGCGCGCGTGCTTGCGCAAAATGGGCAACTGACTGACGGCGCCTTGCGAAACTCACGCTACCAACTCGCAAATCTTATTGATATATGGGGTTTAACGTCCCAAAACCACCATATGATTATGAGAGACGCCGTAGTGGAGGGCTCCGGAAATTTAGACCACCTGGGGTTCTTTAACGTGCACCCAAATCTGAGCACACGGGCCTACAACATTTCCGCCTCCATCGGAAATGCAGCCGCCGCAGCCGGGATACGAACCCGCGCCCTGCGGGTCAGCAGCCGAGTACCTTAGCCACTAGACCACCGCGGCGGGGCAAACTCGCAAATCTGTCGACCTTAAATCATACGTTTTTTTAGTTGTTTCTTTTTCTTTCTTTTTTTTCGAAAATGCACAATCCTGACGGTCATTTTGATACAGGTATATATCAGACAAGAAATAAACAAATTATAAACAAATCATAAACAAACATACGGAGATAAAATGTTTACATAAGCTTTGCAAGGGCTAACGATGTTTTTTCACGCAATCTATTGCAAAATACATACACGAATAAGCGAGGAACAGAGAGAATGAAGGTAATGTATGTTATATCTTCCTCCGCGGCGTGTTGGAAAATGTCTTATTCATGAATTACACGGAATCGCATCACCAGCGCCAGTAGTCGCATGATGTGTATTTAAAAACAAGTAATCTGGCGTTGTACTCTTACCTTTATGAGCCTTTATTAGGTATGCAGGTCACGGCCAGTTATATACATACCAAGATCGCACAAGCAAAAAACAAAAACAAGGTGATGGTTTAGTGTGTTACTTTGTTTATTTTCTAATTGAACATTTAGAAACGTGAGGTTATATCTAATGCATATAAAGGCTTGTACTACATTCATTATTCAGTAATGCACTAGATATGCGTACATATGTGATAAAAACATCAGCTCAGCTGTTTTACCGTTCACGGCATCTCTCATTGCCGCCCATATCGTAAAACAGATCGCGCTGGTAAGTATGTATCAGTGAAGTCGAAATTCTGTACCTTTGCTGATATGCACCTCGCCGAAAAGTCCTGTACAGGCTAAAGATAACTTGAAGCGTTGTTTTCAGTATTACATGACTGGCCTTACAATCCGAGACTCACTCTGTGCCTGAAATATTTTTAAGTGAAATGCGTTTGTCGACAAACTTCGCTCCTGAAGATGAAGCCGCTCAAATTATCTACCTAGATCTTGGTGTCCCTTGTCTTCTTTTTCTCTTTTTTCTTTCTTGTGCCCCTTTATATTCAGGTCTTCTGCTAAGGAAGCACAGTCCTAAGTTGGCAGTCCAATAACCCCGCGAAACGTCATTATTAGAACGTGTGCAGCTTCAGATCAGGCATTAAGCGCTGTGCCAACGCCATCCGTGTCTGACGAAAATATTTGGATATTTCCCAACTCGTTTTCTTCGGAATGTCTCTCTTTCTCTCCCTTTGTTATTCCTCTAAGCACCCAGTCGGCCACATACTCCAAAGTCCCTCCTCTCAATATTTTCGAAAGCGCATTCCATACTTCAATTTAACTTCTTTCTTTCCATCCTTCTCGTTACGCCGCAAAGAAGACGTCCAAACGACCACACGTTTCAGTATTGTGGACGTGGTTTGCCGATGGCGAAACGAAGACGCATCGACAAGCTCCGCTCAACCGACTTCCCTTGGGTTTTCTACATGTTGCAGATGTAGTGTACGAGACTGCCACACACACACACACACACACACACACACACACACACACACACACACACACACACACACACGCACACGCACACGCACACACACACACACACACACACACACACACACACACGCACACGCACGCACACACGCACACACGCACACACACGCACACAGCGAGAGAGAGAGAGAGAGAGAGAGAGTGAAAGGGGGCCAGTACATGCCGCTTCAAAGATACTTAAGCGGCTATTGGCGGATGCGGCAGAAACGCGGCTCCCCGTTTGTTCGTTCGATGTGGAAAATTGGGATGCTTACGAAATCAATTGAGACCGACCTAACTTACAAGCAGAAAATTGCAAAAAAAAAAACATCTACTATAATTCCCGGGGCAGTGCTCAGCTGTTCGAGGCCAGAACGGGAATATTACGGACAAAGACGTACCGAGCCAAATGTGAAGGCACAGACACGTTATATGGTGCGTGTGGAGAGGAGGAAATGGCTGAACATCTGATAATATTGTGTAGAGGGCTCCACCGTATAGTCCAAGATAATGGCGCGGAATCTTTCGAAGCATTAGGGTTTAGGGACAGCGAAAGCAAAATAAACTTTAAACGGGTAGAAATAACCAGGAGGAGGCTAACCGATTGATGGGTATACAACCAAGGCGCAAGTGAAAGTAAATCCTTAAAACACATAGCGATAGCATACTTGACCTTATGGCTAGGTGCGGGAGCCGCCGCCCGATCTAAAGGGCACAGCCGGATACATCCGTCCATCCATCCATCGTTTGCTCGTGCGCACGGCGCGCAGCGGTTGCGTGCGTTCGGTTGTGGCACGCGTTCCATGTGCCGTGCGGACGGCGCATTTGCATAGGCGCGCCTATCCGTTTACGCTCGCCGGGAAGAGAGCGAGCCTTACGCGATGCGGCGGCATCTATAGGAGACCCGTTTCTTTCCGTGCCACAGTCGGGTTGCGTGTGGTGGCCACCAACGCTGCAGAATCGACTCCGATACCCACGACGGGGCCTAGGCCGGCGGGCAGCGTCCGAGTATGCGGGACGCCAGACTCGCCGACGCCGGGATGACCTGTGCTCGGCGACCCGTGCGAGCGGAGAAATAGGCGCCGCACTCTGCCAGGCACAGCTTCTGTTACCATAGCTACCTCACTTGAGGACAGTGTCTTCGCGGGCCTTTCTTACCGAATTTCTGTAGTGGGTCGTAACGACGACAATAACTTATTAGATAATTCATTTGGTAATTAAGTGTCGGGGTTTACTATTCCAAAATCACGATATTAATATGGAAGATAATATGTGATAAATCATTAAAAACTGGGCTATCTCCGGCGCACCCTTCGAGAAGCTCCTGAAGAAGCCAAACTGCTCACGTACAAAACATTAATCCGCCCAGTCCTAGAATATGCATCTATTATTTGGAATACGAACTTCCGAACTTTTTAATCTATGTCTGACCGCTATAGCTCTGGCAACACGTCGCCACAGGGAAAGCGTCAAGTTCATGCACGCCTCGATTGAATCCCCACGGTTTGTGCCCACTCGTTTGCTCAACCTTCGTGCACTCGTAGCTCGCATAATATTAATCTTTTGCCGCAAATTTAGAACTGATTTGTTCGCAAATATACCTACTTCCCTGCAACAATTGACCGTTGGAATGCCTTGCCTGGGTTTCTTCGTGCTCTACCATTCACCGATTTTTCGTCTGCGCTCGACATGTGATGTTATCGCCACTTCTGCAAAACCACATGTAGAGCTGCAGTATGTGTATATAAATAAATAAATAAATAAATAAATAAATAAATAAATAAATAAATAAATAAATAAATAAATAAATAAATAAATAAAATATGCCGTAGTTGAGAGCTCCTGAAAATTGTCACACCTAGGACCCTTTAACGTGCACGCACCTAAATCTAAGTTTACGGGCCTCGAGTAGTCTCACCTCCACCGAAACTGCGGCCACCGCAGCCGTTCTTGGAGAATTCATCTACCACACTTCCTAAAATACCATAAAATACCACCGCCATCACTAACTGATATCGGTTCGCTATTCCTTGTTTTAGCGGAAGAAGACTCAGTGCTGGCCTACCCGCTTTCATAACAGCCGCATTGTGTTCATTTGGTGACCATCCCACACTGCATAGTGATGAAGAGAGAGAAGATTTTCTGCACCCTTCGCTGTGCGCGCGCGATCAGCGTTCGTGAATAGCGTTGCTACCCTAAGCTGTCTCGGACGGCGATGCCAGATGGCGAATTGAGACTATTCGAGTTAACTTGTGTGCTGAGCGCTTTAGAGGACCATGCTGTCGCACGCTGTCGTCGTCGCCTGGGGTTATGCATATGATGATGATGATGATGATGATGATGATCTTTTAGCTTTGCTGGCACTCGCTCACAAAGGCGTATCGGCCAAGAATTGGGCGGCAGGATCATCAAGTGTGCTAAGTCAGGCATTCGGGTAGTCTCGTAGTCGTAAATATTAACAATAGACTAACAAGGTAATCTTTTTGTTGCCATTATGTACTCACACAAAGCAGAGTAAACCTCCCTGTGGCTATAACCTAATGAAATCCCTCCGAAGGATAAAATTACTTCCACGGTTATTTTTAAACCTAGCTTCCCAATTGGTTCATATAAGACAGCCATCCTGAGCGCTCGCTCGCCGGACACGCTATAGTCTTTGTCCTCTTGTTCTTCGATCGCCCTAATGACGATATTAAGCGCGGAGCGCTTTAAATAAAACCAAGTATACAATGAAAAGAACAAGCAAGCTAGAAATAGAGAAAAATAGGAAGAAAAGAAAGATAGAAATAAATAGAAATAAAAAGAAAAGAAAGGAAGAAAAAACTGGCAAATACAAAAAAGATAGAAAGAGAAGGACAAAGAAAGATAACACCGAATATAGACAAAAAAAAATAAAAGGGCGGCCCAGCGCCGCGCTTCCCTCAGGCTTGGCACTCATAGTGCGAAGCTGCCTTAATGATTTTTTAATATTCAATATCATTTTTTCATCAACGCCATGGGGTTTACTTGTTTTTGAGTACGAAGAAGCAATTTCTTCGGAGAGTATTACGCTTTCGTTGACAGCAGCGCCGGTTGACTTCTGCGTCGATTGCACTGCGGATTCAGTGAGCTCGATGCTGCGAAGGGCGCGACGGGATTACACTCCGAAATGAATGCAGGTCTGAACTGTATAGTTCACTGTGGCCAAGATAGGGAGACGAATAATGGGGGATGCGATGATTTTTCAAACAAGAAAGTATACGTGTGTGCAAGAGATTACCGTGATTCAACTTGCGCGCTGTAGAGGGTATAAGTGAGTGACCGAAGCGAATAGCTGCCAACTGATGAGCACATATTTTCAGGAAATACGAGTATTCATCATTGCCTAGTCGTGTGCTTCGCCTGGATGGCAGTGGGAAGCACGGGAAGTTCGCGTCGTGTTCGCCCGTTCGTAATACAGCGCCACAACATCGCCGTCCAAACACATCCATCGCATTGCTAATTGTTGTTTACTGCATGCATCTCCCGGCTGCCAGCACTGCGGCCACTTATTTCGATCGGCGCGATAAACAAAGCTCTAAAGCCCAGTTTAGCCTAAAAGTGAGGGTTCAGCTTAAATTGAGGACGACGCAACGAGCAAATGAAAGAAAAATGGTAGGTGTAACCTTAAGAGACCAGAAGAGAGCAGAGTGGATTAGGGGACAAACGGGGGTTAAGGATATCATAGTTGAAATAAAGAAGAGGAAATGGACATGGGCCGGGCATGTAGCGCGTAGACAGGATAACCGCTGGTCATTAAGGGTAACTAACTAGATTCCCAGAGAAGGGAAGCGGGTTAGGGGGAGACAGAAGGTTAGGTGGGCAGATGAGATTAAGAAGTTTGCGGGTATAAATTGGCAGCAGCAAGCACAGGACCGGGTTAACTGGCGAAACATAAGAGAAGCCTTTGTCCTGCAGTGGACGTAGTCAGGCTGATGATGATGAGCGTCGAAATTACTCGACGTACCTTCCTGCGAACACATTTATTTATTTATTTATTTATTTATTTATTTTTAGTCGTATGCGTAGCGCAACCGACCTTGCACTGTATAGTTTGCACTGTATAGACCTTCACCACCAGAGAGTGACCCAGTTAGTAGGAATCTTCCTTCAAAGCTTCTCATTCATTCTCTTGCACCGCAGAGAACGCACACTCGCAGAATCAAGTGCGGGCAATAAATATTTGCATATACGTCTCATATGCCGAACAGTATACACCCACTACAGAAGCTCTGACCATTGACCTCATTTTTTTCCCCCGCAGTCTGTTTTTTTTTTTCGCTAAGGTATAGCTATCTCAGTAGATTGTCTGGGCGGAGATAATGCGATAGTATGTGCAACGCCCCCCTCCACTCATCCATTTTGCGCGCACACACACACACACACACACTCTCTCTCTCTCTCTCTCTCTCTCTCTCTCTCACGCCCAAACGCTCACTGCCTTACGCACACAAAGAAAAGCGAAAAACATTTGCGCAACGAGACGACAATCGTGGATTAGGCTGGAGCATGTAGGCGCACGATGCGTAACAGCCATATATACCTGCGACGTCCGCACCACGTCGAGGCCTTGCGACCTTACCTTGCCCGCAAAAGAAAAAGTGAAACGCGATGCAAGGTCGCCAGCGCAGCAACAAAAACGATTCGCGGTGTACTGCGGCGAGGCGATTCCCTTCATCGCCGATCTTATCTCAACGAGGCCGGAAAGCTCGCCCTCCTGGAAAAGAATGAGCAGGGGCGGGGATTGGAAGCGCGCGAGATCGTCGCGAGACCCTTAACCTAGAAACCCTTTTTTTTTTAATTAACCGCTCTGCTCTCCGTCCTCCGAGGGTACGGCGCGCCACGCGGACGCCGGCCGTATCGAGGTCCAGTTTCTTTGCCGCCACCCTTGTCCTTAACCTGAATCCAAATTATCCCCTGTTTGCGCGCTCCGCCTATAAACGCGAGGCGGAAATTCGCAGCCGCCGTCGCTTCGAACGATGGGGACGGAACGAATCGAGCGTGATGCTACGAGCTAACGAGAAAATAATGTAAGAGATAAAAGAGAGATATGAGGAAACGAGAGCGCTATATATAACACGGCGCTGAATTATATCCTGTTCCGCGTCTTCGTATCTTTCGGTTGGGGCGGTTGAGTAACTGCACTGATGTAGCATGCTTCAGTGATGCTACTGGCCCCGAGTATATCGGAGCCGTTTTCGAAGCAGGCGGAAATTATTTTCGGATCGATTGAATGGGAGCTCGGACTGAATCAATGACGTAACTTTATTTCAAGTCCAGCGAAGTTGATTCGGTGCGGGCCTCAGCCTCGGCCCATAGGCGTATAGGCCATGACAACTTAAACTCGGGCGGCTTTCTCGGTTCTCTCGACAGCTCATAGTTATAATGCGGAGCCGAGCAACCTGCCCTTTGGTTCCCAGCGTGCCCTTTGGTTCGAGACTGTCTTCTAACGGTTTAGGTGTACTTTGTTCTGCAAGCGCGAGCACCCCAAGGGTCGCATTGTTGCCCTTGCATCACTAAACTTATCCGTTGAGTATAGAACTTTGTTACAAGTGACAAAAAATATTACTGCATTTGAACACGCCTGTGCTTGTGGGTGTCACCGCACAACTCCCTGATTTTCTCTGAATCTATTGTTTTGTTGGTGAGCATTTGCGTATACCTAGATCGTATAATGCTGGGTTATTTCCCCCTATAACAGCTTGTCGTACGGCTGCTTCTTTGTCATTTATTTATAATGCCCTCAAGGGCCCTTGTGAGAAGTTATTAAATGCGAAATGCATGGGACGACGCACTAATACTCACAACAACGATATACAACACTAACGACTGAAAGGCAACTGCTAAGAAATGTTTTCGAGCAAATTAGCCAAAACTGGACCGACTTGACCAGCTTTCAAAGGGAAATTATGTCATAGAAGTAAGTTCGCGTAGTCCACCTTGGGCTGTCAAGGCACTGATTTGGCGTAGTTCGACGAATTCCGGGACGCAGCACGAATCGACGAACTACGTGATGCAGCACGCAGCTCGTCGATTGGTCTAAACCAGGTCCAACAAAGAGTAATGAAGTCAACGTCACCGATCGCCGAGTTCACGTCGCTGCGCGTAGAAGGAGATTGGTCACGCGCAGGAAAAATGCGCGAGCTTGTTTAGGGGGGGGGGGTGTAAAAAACAAAAAAGTCGGAGTCTGTTGATTGGCCCTTTCATATACTCACGCCTATGTGTTCTTTTATGTACGCGCCTTGTGGAATTATAGGTACCTTACTCAATTAAAATCTGTGTACACCACATGCACGAAGGCGCGCTTGTGCACAGTCGGAACGGAAACTTTGGAGGCTACAAGGCACAATAAAAAGCTGAATATTCGCACTGCTCCCTTAGGTAACCTTTAGTATTGATTCCCGACCGGTTCTTAAACACGCTAACAACGTGGTGATTGAAAGAGAACACACTCACAAATTGCTAGGACATCCAAAGTTTTACCATACTTTCTGAACCTTTCTCTGACACCGACTGTACGTCAAATAGCTATGGTGCAAATTTTTCTCAGGGCTGTTACCGCTGAAGTTTTACAACAACGTAATAGTCAATGTTCCGGTCTCACGTATATACGCTTAGCATTTGCGTTTACCCGCCACGGTGGTCTATAGTGGCTAAGGCACTCGGCTGCTGACCCGCCGGTCGTGGGATCGAGTCCCGGCCGAGGTTACCGCATTTTCGATGCAGGCGAAAATGCTTGAGGCCCGTGGGCTCAGATTTGGGTGCACGTTAGTGAACCACAGGCGGTCGAAATTTCCGAAGACCTCCGCTACGGCGTCTCTCATGATCATATGGCGGTTTTGGGAAACCCCAACAATTACCAGCCTTTGCGTTTGTACCAACAGCCCACTCATGCATAAAATTCGGATAACAACTGAGCTTGGCAGCACTGCAACGCCCCTTTCGAATCACATGCTAACGGTACCGCGATAACCGGTTTGGAGTACGAAGCTAAAACGCTTTATCGGTATAACACTTCGCTTCAGTCCCTGACCTGGGATAGCGTAATAACCCTGCTCAAGGACGCGCATGTTTCTCCAATTACACTCGCCGAACGCGATGCTACGCACAAATTGTTTCTGTAAGGCTGTTCCGTTGCCTGAAAAAGGAGCTTAACACAAATTACCCGCGCGTGGCGGTCTCTGCCTTCCCAGGAATAAAATGGCCCGGGGCGATGCGTGAACGGCCGTGTACGCGTCTGTGTTCACCTTGGCTTTATTTCGGCGGCAGGGCCTTGGAATTGGTGTCACCATCGAGTGTTACAACTCCGGCGGTAACTCAGCCTTCGTTCGGGCTGAATTTCAAAGGCGTTCAAAAGCTGTCAGACAAAGAAGGTGAAACCCAACGAATGTCCACCGCTTCAGGTCAGGGACTGTTCCCGCTGGCGCGAACTCAAGAACCCACATTCACGGTACAGTCAGCACGCCATGAGGGTGGTTTGGACCGGAGCATATGCAGTGACTGTAATGGAAAGCTGAAGGCGTGGTATTAGATACGGAGGGGGCGGGATTTGACCAATGATAGTGTCTCAGGTACAGTGATTGTGACCTCATCCCGTATTTCAGGCAGCTCGAAGGGCAAAGAAACAGAGGAAACCTTCCGATCTGCTCACATGATTACGAGCAAAACACCGGGAGAAGTCATTAGCTTCACTAAATTTTTAGAGCTGCAGGGTAATTCAGGAAGAGACGTGGGAGAAGCAAAGGTAACGCAAGGCGATCAAACAATCCGAACACGAGGACTGAACGGTTGGTGATGCATGACAATCGTATACCTGGCCGGCGGTTCTACGCAGCGGTGAGTTCACGGTACCGGCGCAAATTTAGCACCAAGGGGCTGAGTATGGGCCGTCAAGTTTTACTTGGTGCACTTTGCCCACCGCGGTTGAGCATAACGTTTCTGCTGCTCAGCCTGACATTGTAGATTAGATTCCTGCACGCGTTTCGACAGGACGAAGTGGAAAGAAAGTGAATATTAGAATGCTATTAATTAGCAAGAGCTCATTTTCATTCTATTATCACGGGCACTCAGCTCTACCGTTTACGCCGCCTCTTATAGCCCACTAAACTCAACTTGACCTGCATCTAAAAATGCGTTGCGTAGTGGTACAATAGTGTAGTGGCTGTTGTAGCAGTGTAGTGGCACTGTAGTGCAGTGGCTGTTGTAGCAGTAGAGTGGCACTATATATAGTGCAGTGGCTGTTGTAGCAGTGGTGGCACTATAGTGTAATGGCTGTTGCAGCAGTAGCTCCGCTATAGTATGGTGGCTGTTGTAGCAGTAGTGACACTATAGTGCAGTGGCTATAGCAGTGGTCGCACATAGTATAGTGATTGTTGTAGCAGTAATGGTACTACAGTGTAGTAGCTATTGTAGCAGTAGTGCCACCATATATAGTGTAGTATCCATTGTAGCAGTAGCGACTGTATAATGTAGTGTCCGTTGCAGCAGTAGTGGCACTATGGTGTAGTGGCTGTTGTAGCAGAAACATATTATAGTATTGCTTTTACGTATATTTTGACCGAGCCTCTTAAGTATTTAACAGCGTTGATCTTTACCCTATCGAAGCCGGACATGATCTATTTCACATTCGCTAGGCAAGCACCAGCTATTTCACATTCGCTAGGCAAGCACCAGCGAACGCTGCACAAGCCTATTGTGTGTGCGTTGCTGGTCGCTACGCGTGCCTCAGTAACCTTACGACATTTCCCGAAATAATTCTGCAGTTACTTTGAAATGTTGATAGCGTGAGTCGGTGTTGCCGCGAAGTGCGAGTATCTGCGTTGCCATGGCCTTCGCCGTGAAGGCTTTGGAAGTCCGGTCTGTTTGCAATGCGGACAGCTGTTTCAGAAAGAAAAAAAAATGAAGGCACGGAAGAGAGGAGACAGTCTGGCGAGCGACTGAATCCACAAGCACTTGTATGTAGCTTTTTTTTTCTTCTCCGGCAACACTTCTTCCTTCTTTCCGTTACTGTTCTCGACATCCGCGAACCCTTGAAAACCTTACGGCGTCTGAATCACAATGTGAACGTGAGAGAAATTCCGTGTTTGCCCCAGTCCGAAAAGCATGTTTGTTCACACCGTTAATCACGGAGCCCTGTCAATCCGAGCCTATATATTCCCAGCGCCAAAACATAGAATCAGCTGGTGGCAAGGTCACGGACGAAATGGTTGACCGTGCCACCTCGGTACACTTATCCACGGTTGTACTACACGTGAGGCAATTTCCCAATGCAACTCGACAATTTGATAACGGGTTTACCTCACTTCGACTGAGCGCGCAGTTGTTATCGAACTAGCACAGCCTCGGCAGTGTATGGCAGTCCTACGGGGTTGAGCGAAATCGCGAGTGAAAGCTATTATCACATTTACTCATCGCCTGAATAGTTTCACCGGCGGCCGTAAAAAAACTTAGAGCGGCCTCATTTTATTGTGTGGTGTGTCGGTAGCGGCACGAAACTTCGAGCTTCGTGTTAATCTGGATCAGGGTTTTCACGGAACGAGAAAACAGTATTGTGAAGGACTTCGTATTTCTTCTTCGTTCGCCTAACCAGCCTATATCTCGTCTGTGCGCTACGTATAGCGCCCTTGTCTATACCATATGTCCTTGAAGCCTTCAGTACCACTCTTACTCAGGATCGCGTGCAGTCTTCGTAGCAAGTTTACAGGCCAACTTGAATGCGTCATGTACCTGTTATGATTCAGTGATGGAAAACTCGCGTTGCTCTAGTGTCAGTTCACACCTTAACTTCAAAGGCCATCAGCACTTTCGCATCGAGCTAGTTGGAATAATAGCTGCTTGTGCAAAGTTAAATTTAATATGAGCTTCGCTGGGCTGTTGTGTGTCGTTGGGTACACGGACTTCCACGTGTACGTTCTCTGAATTGTGATGCTTAACGAAGCTGATATGGTTAATTTGAACCATGAAAGCGGATAAATGACTAGTAACGTTCGTCAGCACTTGTTTCGTTTCTTTCAGTTAGCTGCATGTAGTGAAAGCTACGGAACGCCAATCACAGATTAATTTCAGTCTGAGTACAAATAAAGTGATAAGAGCGATCGATGCGTCTTATTAACTTGAAACGAAGAGATGCGTCTGATTAACGTGAAAGGGACATACAAGGAGTAGCATATGTTACTCATCTCAATGTTCTGTCTTGAATTCATTTGCGTGATAACGTGGTAAACTGTATTTTTTTATTTTAATTGCAGATACTTCATTGCAACATGCGTGATTCTTCAAGAGGTGCATGCTTTGCACATGATTTGTGTTTTTGTGCGTGGCACACGGGATGCAGACGAAAATTATTCTGCAAAGCTCCTATGGCAAGCACCTAAAACGATAGGTCCCGCCAGTCGCGTGAAACTATGTGGAACAGCGTACATGCTCGGCTTTACGCGTTTTATTTTCTGTTTTGCGCCACAGGCAGCGACGACGTTTTTTTTTTTTTTGCGGCTGCACGTAAACAGCTGCGGCCGTTCAATGTGGCCCAGGGTCAAACGCTGAAAACCCAAGTGAGTCAATCACGAATGTAAACATCCGCCTGCCAGAGCTAGAAAGATCGCATGTCACCAACTAGCGCTTACACTTGATAGGAGTGATGTGACAGTTGTTGTGGTAGCCCACTGATTACAAAATCAGGCGTGGTTCTGCCATCCTTGGCTTGTATGCGCTATGCATATTATGTGGATAAAAATAGAGCAGTTACGCCGTGGCGAAGCTAACCGAATTCCTGTGGTTTGGTTTTAGCCTGGGTATATTTTGTGTGCACATGAAACGTGCAATTTACTTTCTCCTAAAAAATGGCAGCATATCCACGGAGTGAGTCATGGAGAGTGGGGCGAAGCATCCGTCCGTCCATGCGTCCGTTTGTGTGACCGTCTGTGCGTCCATCCGCCCGTCCGTGCGTGCGTCTGTTCGTGCGTCTGCACGTCCATCTGTGCGTCCGTCCCTGCGTTCGTCTATGCATCCGCCCCTGCGTCCGTCCATGCATCGATCCGTCGGTGCAGCCATCCGTAAGTCAGTCCATGCATCTGTCTGTGTGTCCGTACGTCCATCTATTCAACATTCCAAGTACCACCATCTCGCATCTTTTCATCATATATTCCCGATATAGAAACACCGCCAACCAGCGGACATTCCAAGGACTAAACGAGAGGTGGCACACGCACACTTTCTTACGGCTTGCGCTTCGTGTCTACTTCCCACCTTTAACCACCTCGACTTCATGGTATATGCTAGTTCACTGTATTCATGGCACTGCGGCCCAACGCTCGCTAAACCTTTCTAAAACGAAGCAGGTTACGCCCGACGAGTAGCAACCCTTTCTTGTCAGATGTTTCTCAATGTACATGCCAATGGCTGCTAATGGAGAATGAGAGACAGGAGAATTCGGCTTTTACTTTCTTTCGGCTTGCGCTTCGTATCTAGTTCCCACCTTTAACCACCTCGAGTTCATGGTATATACTAGTTCATTGTATTCATGGCACTGCGGTTCAACGCTCGCTAGGAGGAGGAGGATTGAAAGAGGAAGGACAGGGAGGTTAGCCATAACGCTCGCTAAATATTTCTAAAACTAAGGAGGTTACACTCAGCGAGTATAACGTAGCAACCCTTTCGTCTCAGATAGTTCTCAATGTACATGTCAATGGCTGCTAATGGGGAATGAGAGACAGGAGAATTCGGCTTTCAGTTAACGCGCACGCTACGAATTTTTTATAGCTCATCAACGCACAGGAGAAATCTCCCACCGGCACCACCTTGCAGGTCAAAACGTAAGACTGGTTACACACTACGACTACGACTACGACTACGAGGGACGAACGGGTGCCGCTATAAAGAGCTTCGCCCCTAAAAAGAACTCCAAACAGAATGGAAGCGAGGAGAGGATGTAGGTCTGAAGTTTTGCGAAGCAGTCGAACAAAAACAATTGCTGCGACAAGTGGTTCAACAAGGGGACTCACGAAAACAAGTACATACTAGACGAAACACTGGCTCTTATGTTAAGTTCGACTACTTCTCATCACCTCAGCATTAAGAGGCTACTCCAGGAAACGTTGATGCCTGAGTTAAATGCTCACTTGTTGCTTTACGGAGGGACTGGAGGGGGGTTTCAGTCCGCCCAGGCAATATTGCTTTGCTTGCGAAAAAACTCAACAGCTATAGATAAATCAACGATGTTTGCTCTGTACCTGTTAAAACGCTCATGTAGACTTGCGCACTTTCTGGAGCTCAAAAACGCACCCACACGCGATGTTTAAAAACAAAACAAAACAACAGAACCCATTCGTTTCTACGTATCAGCTTCGCAGGCAATGTTCCAATGCTTCTCTCCAAATTGATAAAGTGTCGCTTTGTAACGAATACGAGAATATAATATAGACGAAGCTCGTAAAGCCGTGGGTTTGTCCTCTCTATAACTCGTACGCGTGACCGCCTAGTTCAATGACTCACTCAGCAGGTGCGGACGGACGGACGGACGATTCACGGTTTATCGATAAAACCCTTCGAAGCTTTGCCCCACTCATCATCATTCACTCCATAGATATGTTGAGATTTTTTTTTCTTTTTTACCTATCACATCGTTTGGTCACTGTATCCGTTCGCAATGTGTCCTTGTATACTTTCTTATTCCGTTAGTTTACTTTCGCGACAACAATGCATACGGCCATTCTAAGCACTAATGAATGTCCCGGTCATTTGGTATAGTGAGCAAAATCGATTTGCTCTGAAATGAGTTATTGGAGAATGAGCGAATAGTAGTGATGCTTGTCGCAAGTGGTTTTCTGACTCTGTGTTGCACGCTATGTGTATATACTTGATATTTTATTCTAGGCTTTTAATGTGCAGTGCATCTTTTTATTCTAAGCTGTTGGGAAAAATTCGATTTTTCTGCCCTGCAAGTTGCTCTATCGTTCAGTGCTTACTTTAGCTACGAATTCAGAATATTTCGTTCTCATCGGTATATAGTGAATAAGAAATGATCCTCTTCTCTGCAATTCTGAGTTCACATCGGTTGATTTTGCATCGTAAATGTTTCAATAAGCAATAATTTAAATTAGGCCTATTTTAAGCCACCTCCTACAAACTTTAGCCACTCAGTCTTTTTCAATAATTGCAGTCACGCCATGAACCACAGCGTTTGCAGCTACTATACGAGGTGTAATAAAATGCTTGCCAACAAGAAAACATAGAAATCTGTAATCTATAAAAAGGAGACCGGAAGAAGTTGACGAAACGTTCTGATAATAAAATTTAGAAACGATGTACTTCGAAATCATAGTGCGCAAGGACAACGAATATGATGAATATAATGTACGCTCTAAGAGCAACTTCCCAAGGCCGTTTCCGATTGGCCATCTGCAAAAGCCTGCGCTTTCCGTGCGTATAGAACGATATAAATATACCACAGCAGAAGCCTGCGCGGATTTTACGGCTCTCTTTAGGTCCTGCGCTTTTATAGAGAGTCGAACGTGGGCGACTTTATAATGTCGTGCAGGGGCCGTTACAACGGTCTATGTGGACAATGCAGATGTGGCGAAAACTTCAAGAGTTTCTTGGTATTTACGAAACGCGTATACATTGTGAATGGTTCATCTCTCGATGAATTCATGCGTGCTACTCGGTAGGATATCGTACGGTCCATGGCCAAAAGGAAAGCTACTAGCCAATGCAGCGCGTGCAGTCGTTCACTTTCTAGAGGAATCAGAAATAGCTCAGAAGTACTAAACAAAAAACAAATGTACTTCACTGTTAACCGCGGTATGTTTCAAAACAGTATTTTCGTGTTTCACTACGATATTTTTGGGAAAGCCTTTCTGAAAACATTTCAGTATTTAAGCGACAAGATCACCTTAGACATTTTATTGAACTTTCACGTTTTTGTGTGAACATTTATATTGGCCTGATTACTTGTGTTTTTTTTTACAAACTCAGTGTGATGTGGACACAGTTCTACGCAGTGTGGACTCATTTCTGTGTGGTGTGGACACTCAGTGTTGAAAAACGTGAACTCATTGTGTAAGTGTTGTGCTATGTACATATGCATAGCCTTGTGTTTGCTACTGAATGTGCGATGTTGAGTTTTGTGCAAGAGGAGTAGCCGGCGCCACGCATTGGCACCAACCTCTCCTTACATACATTTAATTGAAAAATATATCGTACGCACAGCTTTTATTTAACGTGTATAGGTCACTGCTATATCTGTGGATCGACGTATACACAGGTTGTGAGCACGTGATACCGAGCCGATTGTTTTGACAATAACTTGGTCAAACCATGTAACGCGGCAACCGAATGTTGACTCGACTGAGTGGTCACGTCAAGTCGTCCCATGTGTGTAAGCTTGACGGCGTCTCGTGACCTAGCACAGAAATAACGTGTCGAATACGTATGGCATTTTGTTCATTAGCACCAGTTTTTATTTTTGAGCTAATTTCGCCTACACTTGAACCACTGCCGAATATAAGCAGCGGAAAGTTTTCCCAAATTGTTCGAGTGCACAATGTTATTCCGGGGTATTTAGGCTTGTGTTGCCGGTTGGGGGCCCCTTCGTGTTCCTATGCCAGTGACAACCAGAAAAAAATGCCTTACGATTAATTATTTGGCGAAATACTCTTCCCTGTTCTAGCAAACGTAGTTTTTTTTCTTGTTCTCTTTTCAAGAGGAACAACCCCCTGGTGTTAAGACCATGCTGCACACAATATAGCCCAGTTCATTGACCAAGAGCCGACTAAAATGCTGCACCCACGACAACATGAATAACACCCGGTCTATCACTAGAAGTGATGTTGCTGTCAGGTCTCCTCATCACAACAAGGGCTTTACTGAGTTTGCCGTGAGTAACGACGGGCGGAAAACAACACGAAGGAATTGCCCTCAGGGTGTCGTCGGCGCTGCTGAATAAATGCCGCGACCTCCGGTGGTGTGACCACGTGTTAACAGTTTTATTCACTTCGGTGGTTGCGTATAATGTAGAACGCTGAAGAGCGCGCGCCAAACCTTCACTCTGGCTATGCAAATTGAGTGTCCTCTTGTAACGACCGCATGTAAACTTGCCGCATGCGTGTCTGTGTACGTTTAACGCTTGAGTTCTACTAAAGAATGAACAACGAGACTTTTGGGCTAGTCGAACGTGCTGCTATACTTGAAGGCTTCGATCGATCAAAAACTTTTACTTTCTGCCAGGCTGAACGAAAATTGGGTTGAACGCGATAGCGATAACCGGTCCCTATAGTGCGTATACTGAGTGCAAAATTGCTTGCGTCAGTGAAGCTTTCGCATGCGGCTGCAATCTGTGTAATGGGTAGCATGCGTTTAACCACGGGCAATTGTGGGCGTGAAACCTTTTCGAGCTTGCTATAGACACCCACTATGTGGCCTTAAGAAAGAAAGACGCAGTAACGTGTGTGCCTTCTGTATGTAGACCGCTTTAAACCATCAAGTCATGATGATCACATGTTCTGACGCCGGATTGCAATGTACGTTTGTACCACGCATTATTACTGCATTATTAATGCACGTTTGTACCACGCATTATTACTGCGATATTACATGTTCCACTGGGAAGCGTGTACACAGAATGTGTACGGCCCCACCGTGCTAATCTAGTGGCTAGGGTACTCGGCTGATGACCCACAGGTTGCGGGATCGAATCCCAGCATTTTCTATGGAGGCGAAAATGCTGTTGGCCCGTGTGCTCAGATTTTGGTGCACGTGAAAGAACCCCAAGTGGTCTAAGTTTCCGGAGCCTTTCACTACTGCGTCTCTCATAATCATATGGTGGGTTTGGGACGTTAAATCTCACATATCAATCAAAACAGAACGCGTACGCTTGCGAAGATCGCAAGTTACCTTCAGTGCATTTCCAAGCAGAGGAAGTTACTTTCCAAGCAAACGCGTGGTATAGAACAGCCGCCTGCTAATTACGATGCGGGTTCGATCCTCGCTCAGACCCAGAATTTGTTACTATTTATTTTATTTGCATCTTTTTCGATGTTTCGGTCGTGCAGAAGATGATGATTTTTCGCTCCCACCCAACGACGGCGACGCAGACGCCGCAAAACGAGCTTCTTGACGCTATCGCGATGAAACGATGACTGAAAAAGGGCCAGTTTGATCATGTGATATGTCGTCCTGAGATTAAATTACGCGAGCCTTAATAAAATGTTTGTTATGCGAATACTACACTTGGGAAATTTTGGCAAATATGCGTTGAGTCTGAAGGATGCGAGCTGTAGGTTTATTTACTTGCAGTTCAATCAATATGTACGCGTATGAATGAATCGTATATGAATTTTTCGTCATATTTTTTATTCTTTTTAGCCGTTTATTCTTTTTAGACCACAGCGCTCCTAGAAGCTCGCAGTGAAACACACAGGCGATGCTACTGGGCCCTACGAACGTCTGACATGAATTTTTTTTACTTTTATTTTTCTGCGTTACGTGTCAACACGCAGTACTGTGTGCCTTTTGGTGTAAGCAAAAGGCTGCTACCATGGCCTTTCTGTGAGCGCTGCAGTTAATATACCCGCCTTCGCCTCGAGGTGGTGGTCTAGTGGCTAAGGCACTCGGCTGCTGACCGGCGGGTCGCGGGATCGAATCCCGGCTGCGGCGGCTACATTTTCGATGGAGGCGAAAATGATGTAGGCCCGTGTGCTCACATTTGGGTGCACGTTAAAAAAAAACCCAGGGGTTGAAATTTTCGGAGCCTTCCGCTACGGCGTCTCTCATAATCATATGGTGTTTTTGGGACGTTAAACTCCACATATCAATAAATTTACCCGGCTTCCTCCAGAAAATAAACAGCTAGAGCTGAACATCTTTGTTTAGGATCTCTGACCAACGAAACGCGATTCCAAGCCGAGGTGTGTTGCAGTGCAAGGAGTACCTTCGTTTTGTTTTACTGAAGCTGAGAAGTAGGCGGGTATTACTTCACTCCACGAGGCTTTAATAGCTCTGAAATTGTTACAATGTGCGTGTACAATACTTCCTTGTTTTTTTTTGTTGTTGTTAACAGGAAAACTGAGATGGCGTAAGCGGGCGGTCATACTATAGTAATGCATGCGCGTAAAGTAAGGTTACTCTGAAATACGTCAGAATTACATTGATCGAGTACCTGAAACGCCACTACAGACGTGGCAGCAAGGATCTCTTGCGACACCATTAATTTAGTGATACCGGAAGTGTACACGTGTATGAAACCATGGTTATATACTGCAGCTATATAGCCGCATGTGCATAAACATGGGAAGCCCACATAACCATTCGTATGGCGTTTTGTTTATTGGACGAGACTATACTTTAAGTACTCATAGACGACGTCGTAAATAAACGCGGCTGATCCTGGTCATATGATAGTCCGGTCGTAGCTACACAAAACTGAAAAAAAAAAGTGAAAATGTAGAGGAGTGGGATAAAATGGTTACGATGTTATTGTTGAAGTGCGCGCACTTACTTTTTTATCTATTTACTAGATATTAAGCAGACGCGTTTGCTTTCTTTAATCGTTGGTCTCGTTTAATGTTCACCCACACCGTACAGCTTGTTTGCTAAGTGTGCGCATTCTTCTCCACCGCAGGTTCTTTCCCGGTTGGAGCGCCGCCAGCCAAGACGGCGCTGACTCCTGCAACGCCCCACATGCCATGGGCGCTTGTTCACAGCTCAAGCTAGTGCTATGGAAGAACATAGTGCTCCGGCTACGGCAACCGGTGAGTGCAGTTCAAGTAAGAATGAAGGTACGGCTATCACGGGCAGCTAGTGGGGCTTATTATAGCTGTGCATGAGCTTTCCTTTTGTGTCTTCAAGTGCGTGCCTACGTTTCATGCGCTTGAAGTTTGTCGCAGCAGAAAGCACTATATAGGGGTTCGCAATCTCTTTTGCTTGCTATAACTTGAGGCGAGGTCCTGTTCACTGAGAGGAACTTTTTATGTGACAAACGTTGTCGCGCGAGCTTCTTGTCTTTACGATATGGGATTTACGCTTCGCTTTTTTTTTTCAAACCTCATTTTTCCTCGAGCTTCAAGAAACAGGAATGACCTGTCCCACCATGCTGCTGTCATAATACGTTATTCTGAATTTCTACACATTGCGCAAACAAGCATCACACAATAACACCTGCTTTTATTGCACACACACATTAACCTCTTCTTATGTAACACCAATGACGAATTATTTGAGGTATTAAAATTAAAAAAAAGAAAATGCAGCTTCCTGCAAGAAATGCTACAGCGGGCGTAAAGTCGCGTATAAGAACCATGAATACGAGACACCGATTAAATCACTCAACAGAACCAGTTGGCGTCCAAAAGAGTCTCGGACATCTCGACTCGGTCAACCGGCGCACTACAGGTTGCACTCCACCTGCACAGCTAGGAATTCGTAGCGGGCCATCCTACTGCCGGCGGGGCGTCCGACCCCTCTTGTGCTTCCCGAGTCGCCAACAATCGTATTTCCGCACTTGAAGCACCCGGATCGCCGTTCTCGGCTACAGGGGAGACAAATGACCACCGACCGTTGTGGACCGTGCTTCGACTGAGCCACTTCTGAATGCGTGCGCAGAGGGACGGTACCGAAAAGAGCGCGGGTGCGCTTTTCCATCCAGCGGCCGTGCCAGTGGTCTCCGCGTAGGTGCCCGTACGACGAAAGAGTAATCAGCCGGGGTCCGAAGCGAAAGTGGGGGGGGGGGGGGGGGGGGTTGAAAGAATGGTGGTACGCAGAACTCCTTCAATCTCCAAGAGGACAGGCGGATAGACGGGGTCGTTCGGAATGACACAAAAAGAGTAGCCGAGCTACGCCAAGTGGGGAGACTAAAGAATGAGTGGTACTTGAGAAGAGGAAAAAGGGACCTAACTTTTGTCTGCCTCTCGGGCGACGCGGCACAGTGCCTTGTAGGGGAGGGGGGGGGGGAGGAATAAGAGGAATAAAAAGAATAGTGGAAAAATATAGATAAAGATATAGCACTGGCAAGCGACAAAAATAAAAAGAACGAAGAAAGTGAGAGACGATTCTTGAGCCTTACGCTGTCAGCGGCAAAGAGTTGAGGGCCACCGTGATACACCAGACAACGTTTGTCTCTCCCCACTCCCTTGGGTTCTTTGTCCGCTGCCACGCTGCGCCCATCATCATCAAGGAGCAACTGACCCGCTCCCAGTCCTGAAAAGAACGACTCAAACTTCGAATTTCAAATCTTGATTTTTTTTCCTGATGCAAGAAGTGGCGATAGTTATAGAGCGAGAACAAAACGACGACACAGAGACAAAAAGTACACGCACTCGTGTCCTTCTTGTCTCTGTGTCGTCGTTTTGTTCTCGCGCTATAACTATCGTCATGCCATACCGACTATCCCAAGCTGCCACACTGCAAGAAGTGGCTAACGACTCACTTGTAACGGCTCGAAAACATTGTTTGGTCATTATTCTTCGGTCAATGGTTAAATATTTGAACATGGTTTTATAGCTCCCAGTCGCTGTTTTGGTTTCAAGTAGCGCCGAGAGAGGTGCGACCTTGAGGGACTTTATTGTAAACATAGGTGGCTGCGTGAGCACAAAAAAAAAAAAAACGCGTGCAAATGAGCACTGCGTTGGCAATCCTTTTGAACGAAGGTTCCCTTGATGCTGCTATCACAAGCACCGGAATATTTTGAATACGTGGGAACCCCCCCCCCCCCCCAAAGGCACCGCGGAGGCAACAAATTCGTTTTTCATTATCCCGTATAGTTAAGTACAGCGTGCACTTTTGACGGGAGCAAAGATTTATTTCGACAAGTGCCGCGATTATCATATCGCTTGAGTGCGCAAAACAGGCAGTTAGATAATGTATAATGATCAGCCACCAACTAGCCCAGCTTTACACCTTACTAGACATCAGTTTTCATGCTCCCCTGCAAGTGCATAAAGAAGGTGACCCCCACTTCCCTTTCCGTTGAAAAGGTCTGTTAGGAAAGAGCGCTCGAAAGGATCGTGGCAGCCAACCCAAGATCGTGATGCAGGTGGCTGTTTGCTTATAACAACGCGAAGTTCTTGTCGATGCCGAGAAGTGGGACGCTTTACGTGCAGTGCTGCGATGCGCGCTTTAAAACATTTCAAAAACAGTCTACGCAATACCAGTCGTCAATATTTTGAGTATGATGCGTTCGTGCCCGCACAAATACATCCCACAAGTTATATATCCGGCACAATTTTACATCAGTGCTCCTTAAGGTCCCAAGTTGACGGATAACATCTAACGTTTCCCAAACACGAGACCAGACTGGCTTTTTTTCCCCCGCTGTTCATGATCTAGAATTATTTTCGGGTCATTCCCTCAAAAATCATTTTGTAAAGAGACGTTGTGAATATTTGGTCTTTCGTACAAAGTCATTTAGAATGAGTTTACTTGTGGGGCTTACAATAAATTATATCTAACAAAAAAGCAGAACAACCATCCCTTGTTTGTTTCCAACCTACCTCGGTTATAGAACGAATATTTTGGTGGCGCACGGAGAACAATGACAAGCAATTAAAAATTGGCCTTTCCATAGTGTCACCTCAATGTGCAATATAATTCGAAAATGCCACCGCTTTCCGAACATGGCACTCTTGCAGGCCCTTCAGTGCTAAGATTACAATGACATATTGATGTACATTACAAGTGCTAAATAATAAATTGTGTGCGTGCGACTATATGTCATAACACTGGCCTTGACAAACATACTTCGAAAGGAGATACACTACAATGTCATAACGCGACTGCCCGCTCGGAGGACTCAGTTTCCTCCGCTTCATTCATGAGTCCAGTCTTCGACCTGACTTTTCTTTTTTTCGCTCTGCTTTTTTTTTTGTTCTGGTTTGCGTGGTCTATACTATAGTGCAGGAAAACAAAGATAATATATTCGGCGTACGTATACCTGGCCGCTTCGAGACACATCTTTAATCCGATAGGTATAATTCAAGTAGCGTCCTATACAGCGCTCAGCGAAAAAACAACCTCATTGTCAATGGCATTCACGGAAAGAAACAAACTTAGCAACACCTCAGGTGTGACTATATGTTACTCGCAATTGACGGCGCAATGCGTACGTGAGAGAAGAAAAAAGGAAAACGAGATCGGACAACAGATGTTAGGTTTCTGGCTTATGGACAATATCATCAATAACTGCTTTGAAAATTTATGACCGTAACATCAGTTACTGTTTTGACATCTTGAACTCGACGTATTCTCTAATCTTTTTTCGTTTGTTTCCTTTTATACCGGTGTCACGCGGGCACTTTTAATCGCGATCAGGGCGATCCAGATCAGCTTTCTTAGATCGCGATCAACTTTATGACCGCTGCTACGCGGCCCAATGTAATTCGGTTCGAGCTTGGGTCAAATAAAATGCACCAGGTGGCACTTGCGTGCCGTAAAACATGCCACTGACAAAAGTCAGCGTACGATATAGAGCCCTTTATCAGCAATGCTATTCGTGCAAGAACCACCGGAACGTCAAAAATTTTTCGAGCCACTACAAGAGTTATTTCATTAATCCATCATTCGATAGAGTGTTACTTGCACTTACCAGTATTGCCGTGTGAAATTCTCAACATTCGCTTTTATTTCTGATGGCTCCCGCTCGTAGCCGTTCAGCCACAGCAAAGCGTCAATCACATTGTATATAGACACCAGAGTTTCAATTCTGGCGCCTCAAGTCTTCCAGTGGCTCCTGCCATGGAGTGGTCAATTACTGTAAAGGTATCTTCATTCGACCACGAAGTGCACGTACGTTGCGACCTAATCGAAACGATTGCGATACTAATAATCAGTTTGCTTCGAGGTGCTCCAACAGCTCCGACGGTGCGAGAGTTGAAGTAAGCGCGGAAGGCAATGGTTGTCTGCTTGTCGTCTGCTTGTTGTCTGCTACTCCCGCAACTACATCCGGTCGATATGAAACTTAAAATATGCGATATGCCAGATATTGTTCCAATTTGAACGGTCTAGAAGTTTGTTTTTTATAAACATCCAGCTGTTTAAAATGTTTTTATTCAACTATGCTCGAATTTCTTGTTTATTGTCCTTTCAACAAGCTCAGCCGGGGGGGGGGGGAGGGGGGGGGGGCAGAAGACAGAGAAATCACGATGTCTCAGGCAGATCACAGAACGCCTATATACTACCATTTATCGGGCAGATCGCGAAGCGTGGATTGTGATAGTCTTTATCCTGATATCACAGCTGATCGTGATTAAAAGTGACCGTGTAGCAGCACCTAATCCAGATTGTGGTCAATTCGGATCGACACTAATTGCGATTAACAGTGCCCGTGTGACACCGGTATTAGATACGTAGACAAGTGAGCCAACATAAAAACATTGAGAGACTCACCTCGTGCGATGTACTCAGAGGCAGCTTTTATTATTCGTGAAACTAGCGCATTAAGAATGCGAATGCTTTAGTACGCGTACCATCACTACGCGAAGACACCAAGACGAGCTGATGAGGGAAACACTACGGAGGTGATTTTACTCAGCGTGTCGAGTAATGCCGAGCACCGACGAGCTAATAGCATCTACCTACCCTTGTTAAATCGTTAAACGATAACAGATGTGGCGAGCAGATTTGTGAATGTGCAACCACGGTGCATTAAGAAAGCAGCAGTACCTCCCACGCATATTCTTTCTGTGAAGGGCGTAATTGCATTAAACCAATATCTAGGCGTAACGTTCGCTGCGCTTGTGTGGTCTCTGTCAGCTAAAAGTCAATACAAGCACTTCCAGAAGGTGTAACTAGATTGATTGATTGACATGTGGGCTTTAACGTCCAAACTTGAACCACCATATGATTATGAGAGACACCGTAGTGGAGGGCTCCGGAAATTTCGACCACCTGGGGTTCCTTAACGTGCACCCAAATCAAGAGCACACGCGCCTACAACATTTCCGCCTCCATCGAAAATGCAGCCGCCGCAGCCGGGATTCGATCCCGCGACCTGCGTGTCAGCAGCCGAGTACCTTAGCCACTAGACCACCGCGGCGGGGCGAAGTGTAACTAGAATTTACACCACCGCATTATGGCCGCGACGCCTTGGCACCCCTGAAGAAGCAATAATGAAAAAAAGCGACAATAAGGTTGAAAATTAGATGCCAGTAATTCAGTGCAACGTCAGCACAAAAGTAGCAACGACTGAAATTTGGCCTTAGCTCTTAAAAGTCACGAACAAAACAATAGCCGTATTAAAGAACACATACGCATGCGTGACGGCAAACGCTTGTAGCGACAAGTGATGTGTAGGACGTGGTGGCCTACCAAAATTTAAAAATTTATAGACTATAGAAATAATCAACAATTAATCGCAATAATATACCTGAAATCGCGAAAAACACTCCCGATGGATCCGGCTGATGCACGCACCACCCAAGAGATGGCGCCACCACCTCGACAAGGGCGCTAGCTAAATAAGTCGCTGGGTTGTTCGTACTATGCACTCCCCTAACATGCTTAACTAGACTGGCACAGCGCAACAAGTGTAGGGCAACTACAGTGCAGCACAACAAGAGCAGCGCAACTAGCGCAATGTAACTTTTGCAGCTCATCTAGCGTTCTATGCACGATAGGTGAGTTGCACGAGCGTAGGATTTAGAACTACACAAGAATATACACGAGAACGAGAGCGCGTGATCTAGCGTACGAGTTTTCGATACCATAGAGCGTCGTTTGCAACTCAACGAAGAAAATATGGCGCGCATTTTGATAATATAGAAAATATAGGAGCACCCAGTGCGTAGGCGCGCGTAATATGGCAAAGATTGTCCTACCACGCTGGAAATAAGATCGTTTAGATTTGAAAACGCGTCGCTCAAGCGGAATGCTGCGCTTTAATAAACGTAATCGTCAGTCGTCATGGAGATGAGAGTGTTACACAAGTGCAGGAAACCTGCCACAACTGACGAGACGAAACTGCCGACCCAAACGAGCAAGCTTTCACGACCTCCTTATCTTTACGCGCCATGAGGACATCGGCGCCAAAAGGTAAACGCGAGTTCTATGCGAGCTCCCCCCTCCCGCCCTTCTTGTCCTTCCTCTTTCAATCCTCCTCCTCCTATGCGAGGAGCGAGGAAAGAATAGCTATAGTATGGTCCCTAGAATATATTCTAGATGCCTAGAATATATTCTAGGGACCTAGAATATATACGTCGTAGCTATATATTCTAAGGACCATAGCTATAGAAGGAAAGGTAGCCAGAGCTAGAGTGTACTGTACCAGAGCGATGTGTACGAGCTCACACGCTAAATATCAGCGATGCCAGACAACAGACAAGTTGAGCCAAGGAGATTAAAACAATTGCTGGAGTGGAAGCTCTCGCAAAGCCTTGCCAAAAATAGTAAAGCCAGCTTTTGCCCACCAAAGATCTTGAAAACATGCTCTTTTCTAGTGGTTTTCACTTAGAGATGAAGTTGCTTTTATCAGTTAGTCTAAAGGCTACGTTAACTATAAATGGAAATGTAGTTGTTTCTTATTAAATATCACATAAAAACAAGTGTCGGATACGTAATCTGCAATAAAAAACTAACTGAAGAAAGCTATATATGCACAAAGGCGTACTTTGAGCATTATCTGACCCGCAAAAGTTGCAATGTTGAACGTGCGAGGATCATGCCCCTAGAAATATGGCAGCCACAGCCGCCATCTTACGTTGGGTAAGGCTTCATATCTGGGGCAATACAGTAAAAACCCGCGTATAGTTCGGACCCGCGTATAGTTCGAGGTGTAACTCGGGGATAGCAAACGCGAGAAAAAACATTTTCACGTGAATATTGTTCGAGGAAAACAGAAAAAATGCATTTATTTACACACTTGCATGCGCACGCACGCGCGCGCACGATTAGTCGTCGTCTTCGTCTGACACACTGTCTTCCGAATCTCCCTTGTTCGAAATGTCCTCCCACAGCACCTCATCCTCCGTGCCATCAAGCGCGTTTGAGATGGAGCACTTCTTGAAGGCACGGCAAACGAGCGCCTCGGGAATGCGGGCCCTCGCCTCGGCGATCCACGAGCAGAGCAGAGCTGGCGAGGCCCGTTTCAGCCGTCCGGCAGGGGTCACTTCTGGCTCTCCGGACCTCATCCACTCCATATACAGGTGCCTGATGTGGTCCTTAAACGGTTTATTAAGGCACAAATCAAGTGGCTGTAGCTGGGATGTCATCCCGCCCGGGATGACGACGAGCTCGGTGCGGGAGTCGCGCAGCAGTCGCTTCACGGAGTCCGCCAGGTGACACCGAAACGCGTCGAGCACAAGCATCGATGGAAGCCCCAGCAGTGCTCCGGGCCGTCGACACCACACAGACTTGATCCAGTTCAACACCTGTGACTCGTCCATCCACCCCTTGTCCTGGCAGCGGACGACAACATTTTTTGGGAACGTCTCCCCCTTCGGCAGCGTCTTTCGTTTAAACACCACGTAGGGTGGCAGCTTGCGCCCGTCTGCCGTGCAGGACAGCATTACAGTTACCCGCATTTTCTCGTTTCCAGTTGATCGCACGGTAACTTGCCTGGAGCCTTTTTGATGCACCGTTAGAGCCGAGGGCATATCCAGGTACACGGACGTCTGGTCTGCATTGCCGATCTGGCCCAGCTGAAAGGGGACTGCCTTTCGCAAAGAAATCACGTGCTTCTGAAAGGCGACAAGCAGCTCTTCGTAGCTTTCTGGCAGCTTCTGCGAGACCGACGTACGCCGACGTAGGGAGAACCCAGCGCGGCGCAGGAAGCGAGACACCCAATGCTTGCTTGCCTTGAAGTCCGCAGGCGGAATGCCTTTGTCTCGAGCGATCTCCCTTGCCTTTGCCTGCAGCAGCTCGATGTGCACAGCGAGTTGTGCAGCTCGTTGCTCCCGAACAAAGTCCGTCAGTTCTCGTTCCACGTCTGGATATGCTCCATTTTTCGGTCCCCGGAAACTTTTTCTCTTGCCGCAGCATGCAAAAAGGGCTTCCTTCTGCTTCCGCCAACCGCGAATGCTCCGCTCATTCACGCCGAACTGCCGCTCCGCGGCACACTTGCCGATGGTTTCGGCAGCAGAAATAACTTTCCTCTTAAAGGCAGCCGAGTACTGCCTGCGCGGTCCCGACGTGGCTTAAAATCACCTAAAATCGTGGCCGTCGTGATGTGCGCCAAGTGATTGCAATGGACACTGTTGCTCGCCTGATGCACGCCTGTACCTGTAGGTCTCTAGGACTAACGCCGCTCACGCTACCACGCCACCTAACGTAGAAGTGCGCAGACACCTGATAATGATGATAGCACCAACCAATGCCGAAACCAAAACTGAATTCGGGCCGAAACTTTTTGGGATCCGCATATAGTACGGGGCTGAAATTTCGCACCCTAAATTTTAGAAAAAAACCCCGGGCTATACGCGGACTTCCCACTCCAGCAATTTTTTAAAACCTGCTTGGGGGCAACGCTCGAGTAACTTACGTAAGACACAAAAAGAAGGTTTAACAATAGACTAATTTGAATCATAATTGCGATGGAGCAATATAAAACACCTACAAACACAAACCCTTTATACTAGTCGGCGACTTCAACGTAGACATTATGGACCTTACGACCTAGCTTCGCCCACTCGTCATCATTAACTTCGCGGAAATGCGTGATTTTGCTCTTTCTAGAAGGCGATGCGAAGGGGCCCAGACTACGCTATCACAGTTTACTCTTGAAGGACAAACTCGAGTTTCCTCTATGTTTTTTTTTAATATACGTTGTCGTTTGTTTAAACGATAAAACAGCAACTTAATTTTGTTTGTTTAGACACTTGTTATTGCGTAGCTTGAAAACAAAGCTTTAGATGGTTTTGGAAATTGTGTGCGTCGTCGACATAAAGATAAAGAAGGTTAGTGGGGCTCGAGGTAGGACGAGTAGACTGAGTTTCAGGTGTGTTCGAATAAAAAAGAGGTCGACAGTGGGCTTCGCCGTGGAAACGGCGGCTCGTCCATTTGTTAACATTCTGGCGACGAAACCCGGGTCGCCAAGCTCTGCAGCGAAACCAGATCCAGCAGGGGTCTCTTCAGAATTACATAAGCTAAGTGGGCTCTTGCACATGTAGATTTTTGGACAACATAAAACACGATAGCGATTTGTGCCCTAAACCCGGGACCGCGGCACGTAGCTGGGAGTTCGCCCATAGTACAAGTACTCTGAATCGTCTACATTTTTTCTGCCATTTCATGTCTGCCATCTCTCTGGACATTACCCAATAATAGAATGCGCACAAGACACCCGATCGTTGACACTGCTGTGAACATCCCGTTATGTCGTAGTAGCGTATACGTGGTGATCTAGCGACACCGTGAGGCACGACTTAGTGCCCTTCTATGGCCGGCTCGTCTACATAGGGCTCTAAACCGCGTTTATTCGAGCATAAACCCTCGGGGCCTCGTCGAGCGGGAAAATTAAACGTTAACACCAATGGCGTGCATAATCGTCACGTGATGCTATCACCATAGGACATCGCAAAACGTGACGTCATCACATGACGTCATCACATGACGTTTCGCGCTTTGTAAAAGGTGAGCCGATTTCGGAGGCAGTGAGAAAGCACGTTGAGTGCAAATAGTTTTCGGAGGGAGTTGGCTTGGAGATGGCTCGCACATTTGAGTCGACCTCAGTGAACGCATAATATATCCTGCGAGTTCTTTATCGAGGCACGACACTCCTTAGGGTCGAGTCATATACGCCGTCATCCCCCGATGACGATGACGATGAAGCTGATGGTGATGAAGAACAAGCGCGTTACAGACAACCCATTCTCTTTCTGCCATCACGACACAGCACACTCAAGGTACCCACTCTACGTCATGACAATGACGGTGACCATGAATCACCCACTGCGTCAGTCATTATTCTGCTGATGATTGAGGTGCCCGCTACACGTCTGTAAAGCGTTATGTGTACTTTACACTGTGACTGATGACGATGAAGAATAAGCGCGTTCCAGACAACACATTCATTTTCTGCGTCGTTATTGCCACAGACGCCATCACTATGGGACAAAAATTCAGGTGTTGGTAAATTTATCCCGAATTTAGATTGGACTTATTCTGTTTGAATACCCAATTTCATACCCGTTTTCGTGGCTGAATTTCTGGCAGTATAGTGCTCGCCTTGAGCAACTTGGATACGGCAATTGCATCAGCCGTTATAAAAACAGATTATCTACCTCTCTGTGCGCACTTTCAGTTAATTCTTAATATGAAGTAATATAAAGGCGTTCCGGGCACTACTACCTGCGCATTTGAGAAAACTACGATTATTTTGGGTTGCTTCTCAAAGAAATGGCCGATTCCTCAGCTTAGTCATCAATAAGTGGACCGATTTTACCGTACTTTCCATCATCCGCTTATGTGACTGATGCTCGATTCCGCAGGCGCGCGCACGGAAATCTTCGGAGACACATCACTGCCAAACTCCAAATATAGACATTTATTATATCTCGGTCGAGGAGCCTTTTGACAAACTCGTAAGCTTGAAGTAGCTATCACGAGGCTGAGCTGTGGTCTGTAGGGAACTGGAAACAATAGATAATTTAGTTTTGACCTGCAGACGGCTTACTGCAGTACGAAAAACCCTTTTGGAAATGTCTTTGCGCTGTATTGGTATGGATTTATTTGTGCCTGTTATTTTGTCTTTTGGAGCCGCTATTTCTGGGTTCTCCGCTGCGAAGGTATGCGCAGCTGTCCGGGACTATATTATGAGACTAATCGGTTGGCTACATAATTAGCATTATTATTCTAACGTGTCTGCAACATTATATACGTCTAAAATATCAGGGTATACTGCTTTTATTTAAAGAATTACTTAATTAATTATATGCATCAATTCAAACACCATAATTTCCTAGATTATCTGTAACGTTTCTATTACATAACCTTCTTTATTCTAATACTTAGTACTATTTTATCAAACCACACAATTCTTGGCCGATCCCCCACAGCGGGTATGCGCCACGAGCAATAGGTGAACATGAATATGAACTTCCTGCCACGAATGGAAACGAATGTGAATGCGCACTCGCCCGCGAAGCCGCAGCAGCACAGGAACGTCGACAAGTCTATCCAGAGGCAGCGAATTGATTAATTTGTGGGGTCTAACGTCACAAAACAACCATATCATTATGAGAGACGCAGTAGTGGAGGGCTCCGGAAATGTCGACCACTTGGGGTTCTTTAACGTGCACCCAAGTCTGAGCACACGGGCCTACAACATTTCCGCCTCCATTGGAAATGCAGCTGCCACGGCCGGGATTTGATCCGGTGTCACACAGGTCCCGTTAATTAGGGAGGCGATCGCCGGGCTAATTCCAAGGGCCGAAGTTTCGGCCCCCCGAACCGCACCACGAAAGCGTGGACAATTTAGAAGTTGTCCTTTTTGGCGTGCCAGCGGACGCCGGCTGTGGCCCAAAGAACAAGTCAGAGCCGAGAGTTGATAAACAAACAAAATTATATTCTCAATAACGGCAGATCGAAAACAATACACAAGAATGCACACTCCACAATAGTTGCATACAATATGTCACCAATCAAACAACGTATTTCACAGTACAATCAGCCACACACGTTGTACTCAAACGACGTACAACACAGTACAATCAGCCACACTCGAAACAACGGACACAGACAACAATACACACTACAATGCAGTCGCATGCATTGAACAACCAAGACACTTAAAGCCTAAAGAGATAGAAAACCTATTCAGTCCAAAGTTCTTGGAACAAAAGTCTGGATGATACTCTTCCGAGAATCACTCACTCAAAGTCCAGCGTTGTTGTCGTTCCGCTGCCCCCTGAAGTTTCTCTTCCAGGAAACCTCGCGTCTTCAATTGGCCACTCTTCAAACTTCAACTTCTTCACCGGAAACACGTCGGCCTCCCACACGCAGCTGTTGCCACGCTCTTGCCTGTAGCTCGAGCCTTCACCCCTCAGGTGGAAATCCTCTTCTTCTCCTGCTTTGTCGCTACGGGCAAAACCTTCGCCGACTACACGGCGGAATCCCTACGCGCCCTGGCGCTAACTTCCGTCTCCTCCTTCGAAGTTTCTCTTCCAGGAAACCTCACTTCTCCTGTCTTGCCCCTAGGGACAAAATCTTCGCCGACTACACGGCGGGATACCCTACGCGCTCTTGCGCTAACTTCCGTCTTCTCCTGCTCTGTCACTACGGACAGAACCTTCGCCGACTACACGGCGGGATACCCTACGCACTCTGGCGCTAACTTCCGTCTTCTCCTGGTCTCTCGTCTCCGCTGCTCGGTTAAATACCTTCCGCAGGACATTCCAGAAGGTTCTCGTCATTTCGTCGGCGCGATACGCAGCGAAGACTGGAAAGAGGGCGAGACGGTTGGAATGCCCTCCGCGATGGATGCCTCAACCCGGCGTGACCACGCCTATTTCCTTCTGGAACTTTCCAGCGCTTGCTCGGCCGCCGCTGTGGGGTGAGGAGGTTCATCGGCGAAGCCACGCTTCCGAGGGGAGAGCGCGCGCCCGGGGGAGCCTTGGATGTTTGTTTTCTTTTTTTTCTTTTGACCTCGCAGGCGTTTCTCCCGCCCGTTATCGCAAGAATTTGGCGGCGCGCCCATTTTTAGCGCTCGTTCTGTGACATCCGGCGACCTGCGGGTCAGCAGCCCAGTACCTTAGCCACTAGACCACCGCGGCGGGGCAGAGGCAGCGAAGGCTCGCGCCGCTGTGGCGAAACGGCAGCGCCGGCAAGTCAACCAACCCATCGTAGTGAAACTTTATTGAGGGCTCGAACTTGCATGTTCGAGCGGGGGTAATTTACGGGCCATTCACGGTTGTCATAATTGTCCCCCGGAGCCTCGCCCCCTCATCATCATTCACTTCGAAAATTGTTGTGATATATATATATATATATATATATATATATATATACTTGCTTTTGTGATGCTTCATGAGGTACCTGCTCATAAAAAAATACATAAATACATGAAAAAATGCAAGCCACGCATCTAAGACAGCTTTATTTCTGTGCAGGTGATCCTCGCCCTAGAGCTGCTGTGGCCGCTCACCATTTTTCTTCTTGTTTTACTCCTACGGAAGGTCGTTCCTCCAGTTAGCCAAGAAACATGTGAGTTAGCCTTCCATAGCAATATAGCACTTGAAAACTCGCTGTTCATAGCTATAGGTATGCCATACCTAGCCTAAATAGTTTGACCTAGCAGATACGTGCAAACAACAACAGACATATAGTCAGTACATATTACGGACACTGCTAAATATTTGCGTCCGTACGATTTCTCTTTGTTGCGTTCCCATCAAGTTTACGTTAGATCATTGCCGTTGAGCTGAGTTCCACGTTCTTACACTAATTAATGTTTAAGTGAGCTTAATCATATTCAGGTTAGTCAATCTCATGAGTGATAAGCTTCAGAGCTAAACAAACATGTTTAAATTGTATAACTTCATTGTAATATACCATGTAATTACAAGATCGACATGAACGCAGTAGAAGTATACTGAAATAAAAGATAGGGGATTACAACTCCCCAACGTAGCTTCACATGTGGTGGTATACCGTCACGTGTGAAATTACGTTAGCAAAAACAAAAGAAAATAAAAAAAGAAATGAACCCTACAAGGCACAGCCGTGACATCCTGGGTTACATCGGTTGAAGGCCTTCTTTCCTTTCCAGCTTACAGGTAAGTTGCATTCATCACGCGGACAATGGACAGTTGCTGTTGTGTGTACCAACGATGTACCCGTAGCCGTGAAGGTAACACACCTGCGTTCAACTTTTGTCAAGGGGCCTTTGTTTCCTGTCACTGCGAAGGATTCTCGGGCGAACGCGATTGTTAACATCATCTGGCTGCTATGAAAACCATAATAAACGAATGTATAGTGTACACTGCGCTCGTATATTGTCCTTGCCTTGTATCCTGCTCTGCCCTGCAGTTAAAACAAATATGATTTCGTTTTATGCGCAGTTCTTCCGCTGTTTCTAAGTAATATTGCCGACTAACCAAGCTATACTGGCTATAATAAACGCTATTACGTGTACTTAGATAACTTTCTGCCAGCAGATAACTTTCTACTGATTTTTACTGGCGGACTTTAGTTTCATCACATTTACATTGTAATTTCTACAAACAACACACCCTATACATTCCTTGGCCTTCTTTTTGTTAGTTCGAAGTAATGTTGTGTATAGCAAAGAAAAACGAGTCCTTGAATGCCTCCTCTTCCACAGGGGTAGCGTACATACTGTAGCCAGCGTCTCCACACCCTGGCAGCCACCGAGTAATAAAACAAGCGCCGGAGACGTACAGAAAATCTCATGGCCGAATGTGGCGGATAGGATCGCAGAAATGGCCCCGTGCATTGTAGGCACCATGTTTTGAAAACACGCCTCCCGGTATGCACCCTGCGAAAAAGGAAGCGTCAAGTTGGTGCATGCTGGTTTAGTTTATAGTATCTCCCATGTTTTCACGTGAAAACATGAAAGATACTAAACTGAGTTCACGTGAGCTGGTTAGCAAGTTAATCGTACGGGGAAAAAACAACGCGAAGGGAGAGAGGGCAACGGCCAGACGTCGTATCATTTTGCCTCGCTTCCTCCCCCCCCCCCTTTCTGTCACCACCTTAGATCTGAACAATACTAAGACTGCACTTTGACAATACTGTCCGGAAAGTATAGAAGTAAAAGAAGGGAGTCCTGGAAATGCATCGTCTTGAACTATGTATATATAGCGATCTTTAGAGCATGGAGGACGTCTTCTTGTGTCGCAGGTTACTACAATGCCCGGGCTCTGCCGAGCGCGGGTGGACTGCCCGTGCTCCAGTCTCTCATATGCAACGTAGACAACAAGTGCCTTAACGAATCTTCCTACGAGGAAATACCCACTTATCCTGGGTCAAGGTGAGCACAATATTACCTTTTGTGTTAAATCTATATAACTGCTAATTAATCTATGACGTCATATTAAATCTGTCTCAAAGGTATTCATGGAAACGCTAACAGCCGGGTGTATAGATGAAGTCATTGAGAGACTTCGCAGTTTTCCTTATTGCCAGAGTGTTTCGGGTAAAAGGAGCACCCGACATTGAATGAAGCTACACTATGTGGAGGGAGGAACAAGAAAAGCGGTCGTCCTTCCTAGCTCCCAGTTCTGCGAAACGTTATAACGAGTAAAAGAAAGCAATAGAGGATACTGTTGCTGAATGGTTTTGAGGTAATGACGTAACCACCACTGTTCACATATGCCAAGCGCTTCTGTTGCCTCCCACCACACTAACCAACAAAAACGCGCAATCACCAGCTAGTTAGCCATCAGAACATGCGCCTTTTGAAGCTCGAAAGAAGAAATAGGCGAGGAGCACGGGCGAAGAAGCCGAGTGCTGTCTCTTCTATGCATTTCTATAACCGATTTCTTTCTGTCGAGCTGCCAGAACGCGTGATGGCCAGACAAATAAAAAAAAAAATGCGACGAATGACTATGAAGCGGGACGTGAGTGATTGTGAAACTTGTTCCGGGTCATTAACAAGCGTCGTGGCTTTAGCGCCTATCTGAAAGTAACTAGTTCATGCACACGAATGGACGTATTATTCCCACCTCTTCATAAAAACTATAGGAGACGTGTTCAGTTAAAGATATAGCATTTCATTTAAAATAAGCCCCACACTGTTTGCCGCCGCGAGACCATCAGACGTCCGGCCAATGTTCACGTCTTTCGACAAAGCTTACATACGAGAGGTATTGCGAGCGATTCACGAAGTGTTGCGGTGGCGGTGCTCTCATACAAGATTTCACAAATACTTGTTGGAAAGCTTGAAACGGGGAATCAATTAATGTAGAGATAGGCAGGTAAGACGAGAAGCGTGTGGAAGCCTAGCCACACCGTCGACCATTGAGTCTACATACCGGTATGCTCAAGAATTGTTCGCATTCAGTCCTGCATCATCTCGTTTTGATATACTCTCAGTATTGACGTACTAAAAATAAAAAATATTAATGTTTACTTCTTTTCCGTTCATTTCCCATCTTCCACGATATAGTTTAAAAGTGGAACACATATTTGTTTTTGTTCTTCATTAAATAAAACATACCTTTACTTGTAAGAGGAAATATCCTTTGCGAGAAGAGTGATTGTTGCCATTCTCTTCTGCACTGCAGGATAAACAAGCTAGTCCAAGATTTATCGCCGCTGCTTCAAGATGAAAGTATACTGTCCGTTATCAAGTCGCTACCCGTGCTGGCCGATCTTCTCGGGCCTCTGGAGGCCCTGTTTCAAGACGATACGACGCAAAAGCTGCTCGGTAACTATCTGTAACTGTTTATGACATACGTGTAAATTATCACCGTGTTGTATCACAATGTAACAGAAAATATGAAAAATATGAGTAGCTTCCGCTCTTTCCTAGTGCAAAAGCATTATCGCTTATGCATGACCTCCATTTTGGTTCCCTGCTCAAAATATACTTGGACATCGAGCAGTGTGAGAATACTAGAAATCGCGAAAGGCGAACGGAAAAACTTGTTTCGACGCTATTGTGTGTTCGTCACACCACGTGCATTGCGTCCTGCATTGTGCTCGATAATAGTTATTTAACTACTACGCACTAATTTATATCTGCATACTTGGTTCCTTAAAGCCATAACTAGACTATATTTCCTCTTTACCGCTACTGAGTTAAGCGATTGCGTGGCTAGACTGTGCTGTAGTAGTGGATTTCAATTGAAAGTACAGTCACTGCATGATGTTTTCTGCCCTGTGTGAGGAGCGTGGGCGCGTGATGAGCTTTCAAAGAAATACCCATTCAAGGTTACTAGTGAACCGTGTCGCGGACAGAGACGCACGTTTGATCATGCATCGATTTACAGTCATACTACGCGAGCCCGTTTCCTCCGCGCATGTCCATCGGGCTGTCGCATTGTCATTGCGCTGTGCAACGAACCATTTCACTTCGTTTGCTTTTACGCAGGAAAGGGACTTCCCCTGACGGACGTCGTCGCCAACAAGCGGTACGCGAGAAGCGTACTGCTCAGCAACACGAATATGACGCCCGAAACGGTGGACGCGCTCCTGGAGTCGCGCGTCAACGTTCCTGCCGTGAGTCTCAAGTCCACCCACGCAGATTAGTAGTGATAATTGAGCAACTAGCGCTGCATAATTGCCAGATATGGCAGTGCTCCTTGCGTATGCTGTTTTGTGGAGAAGTATTCATTGCCGTTTCGAGATACTTAGTGACATCTTACAAAGGATACTTTTTATCCATGTGTAAGAACAGTATATCATGGAATAGCGAGAAGCTCAAAGAACACAAGATAATGATGAAGAGCTTAGCATTCCGAAGAAAAAAATTGCAATATCAGCGCGCCTACACTGAAGTTAAACGGTAAAGGATCCATTATACCATAGTTTCGTTGTTTAATACACCTGCGTTGTAATGGTCGGATAATCATTTAAAACCGTCGCGTGTAAGAGGAAACACACACACAAAGAAGCAACTTTGGCGTTAAACTCGCTCTTGGGGGCGCATTCCAACGTACTCTGATGCTGGATGTTTTATTAGCCACAATAGTACTAGTGACCTTATATCAACACTGGACGTAACCGTCCCAGCATTTACTATTCGCCTCCCAATCGTTTCGCAGGTCCTGCACGTTCTCGGATCCGGCACAAAACAGAAGAGTAGACGAGACTGCAACGTGGACACGCTGTCGTCGTACATCATGCTAGAGGACGCTCGCGTGCTACAAACAGTCGCTGACTCCCTGTGTTCCTTGTCCCACGAGCAACAGGAGAACCTCATGAAGGAACTGCAGTCCGTGTTCGACTATGGGAAAGTCATGAACCTGGTAAGTACACAGACAGGTCTTGATAACCATGGAGGCATAGAGAAAGAAAAAAAAGTTAAGAGCGAAAAAAAAGAAACTTTTTCTTTCTCTATGATGGAGGGGAATAAAAAAAAGAACAACTAGAAGGAGCACGACGTGAGAAATTTTGAAGCTCATCCATAAAAAAAAACAAATCAGGAGCATGTTGGGAGATGTGGCAGCGTATGGAGAATGAGGTGGCAGATGGGGGAGGGGAAAGAGCGCTATTCGAAGAGGTTGGATTTTATATAGACACTAGGCGTGCGCCCTCCTATCTTTTTCCCCATCTATGTTAAACATCGAGGAACCCTAAATAACATACCAAAACAGCGACACCTGAACGTGTTCCATGGCATAAACATTATCATCATCAGCCTGACTACGTCCACTGCAGGACAAAGGCCTCTCCCATGTTCCGCCAGTTAACCCGGTCCTGTGCTTGCTGCTGCCAATTTATATCCGCAAACTTCTTAATTTCATCTGCCCACCTAACCTTCTGTCTCCCCCTAACCCGTTTGCCTTCTCTGGGAATCCAGTTAGTTACCCTTAACGACCAGCGGTTATCCTGTCTACGCGCTACATGCCCGGCCGGATTTATGAGATATAGCATTACATCGCCACTCCGGCTGTGAGAGATGCCGTATAGTAGAGGGCTACGGGTAAGGTGGACCACCATAGGGTTCATTAATGCGCGCTGTCAACGCATAGTACACGGGTCTTTGGCATTTCGTGTTTGTCGGAATTCATCCGCCGCGGCCGGGATCAAACATACTACTGTCGAGACAGCCGTGTTTTTGGGGCCACCGCGGCGCCTGTAGCGTAAAGATGGAGGTAACGTAAAAGCCACCATGAGTAGCACAACGAGACAGGACAAGAAAGAGTAGACGAGCTCTCTGTTGTCCGGTCTTGTTGCGTTTTTCCACGATGGTCTTCGGTCCAAATGCCAACTTGCCCAGCAGTCAACTCATCTAAAATAAGTTAAACTGTACGTTTTGTACAATCCATAAGCATCAAACAATTTTTATGCATTAGACCATGTCGAAAAGACGCTAAGCGTGAGGTATATCGAACGCACAAGCAAACGTGATATCCATGCTCATTTAGTGACCTCTCATAGTAATAGCTAATTTATCGATTAATTCGAGGGCCAGTTTCCTCGTTCAAAATGCCGACTAAGAAGTCGTTGCAAAGAGCTTGAACTGCTTACCTTTTCGGGAAACAGGTGTCGCAAGTCGTAAAGAGCTTGGGACTCGACGACTTCAGCCTCGCCATGGAGAAGGTGGGCGGCATGGTGACGGCTTTCGGCAGCATCAGCGAGCAGATGCCCAGCGATTTCTCCGGGAGCCTGGACGCCCTTCGAGCACTCATTCAGGACTTTACCGACCAGCAGCTGAACGTCGATCTGTAAGTGTCAAACAGTATCGGCGTCAAATGAAACCTGAACAGCGCAAGCTTTCGCAAATGTATAGTGCTCGCCGACCAGTCGCCACCATGCATGGACAGGGGCGCACAAGCGCAGTGCTGTCAAACCGGACTAGCGCGCCTATGGATGATAATAGAGAGTTATAGTATACCGGGCGTACCGTGATACCGGAATCGAAGTGCGCATGCGCAGATACGTACGTTACGCGTACCACTTACCGTACGCGCGGTATTTCTCAGATTTAAGGTAGCGTAGGTGCACGTAGTGTACATAAACATGGCGGCGCTCTCGGACGCCCGCTTCGAAGTGATTTTGGCGTAGTTGTTGAAAGATTTACCTTGTTCGCAGCAAACAACTGTTCAAAGTGGCTTCGCTTGCCTTCAGTTAGCTTCGATGACTGAGTATTACGGATAAGTTGGCGTAGTTTTTGAGATAGCTTGCCATTTCGAACGCCTCTAGGCCAAACTACAAGATCATTGTAAACAAATCGGCAACGTAGATGTTTTCGCGTTGTGTACGTAGTTCATATTTATTTACTTTTATTATCACAAAAATAAACTTCTAACAATGCTTCGCGCGGTGGCATAGGCAAACATTCTCGTTTTCTTTTCATTTTCACTGTTTAACTTATTAACCATCTAATAGGTGGCGCCACCAGCCCACTTGAGGGCACGTAAACCACGTAAGCGCTATTTCGCTAAACTATAAGACGCTGCCTACAACGAACGTTTGCTGCACGATAGCGCCATTCCCTTAACCTACGCTATCACGCTAACGCTTAACTATAACTGTCTAATGACTGGACGACGTGGACCATAGAATTGCCAATGCTTGCCGCTGTTCGCTGTCCACGTGATAAGAGCACTTCTCCGCGCTCTCTAATGCGATAGCGGCAACTGTTCCTTCTTTCGAGCATGTGTGCGCGTGCCATAGTGTCAATGCGTTAAAGGCGCACTGAAAACAATATCAATTTTTCTCGCATTAGTAGTTTACGCTTTAACCAATACCAAAACCACTACGCTTGCTTCGAGAAGACGCTTGCTAGGTAAGCTACAAAACGCGCAAAAATAAAATTCGGGCAGCGATGCCACTTTGATATCCCCGTGGCGTTTTCGGACGGCGTTCACTGAGGTCTGCCTAATTCCTAATCGGCGAAAATCAGGTTTATTGGGCTCTGAGTTTACCAGGACGATATTGTCCCCACTTTCAACGAACTTATTTGAGCAAATGTCGGCAAAATATGAAAAATGCACTTTAAAATTCAAGACGTGCCTGCGCTTATGTTTCGGCGCCATATTAAAAAAAAGAAATATTGACCTTAATTTTCTACTCAATTATTATGTATATGACGGGGAAACTAGCGACGTCAGTGTTTTGCAGAGTAACATTTGTAATCTGAGCCGACTTCTTGTTTCCCTTTAAGGTCCCATTACAAGAACCGACAACTGGCCAGAACTTGTCATTAGATACTGGTGTAAATGAGAAGACGGCAAAGTCGAGTGGCATATTTCAGCATTTTTGCATTGTGGCTAGGATTTAAATTCTAAAATCGCGTTTAGAAGTAGCAAAATGGTTATGTCGCGCAATCTAGTGGAAGAGTTTTGAAGCTGGAATACGGAGGTGATCTCTTTGCTGTACGTAGTCACGTAGTCTGATGCTGTCATGTACTCCATAATCACCCCTAAAGTATAGAGTATGTATGTTATCATCCAGCCCCGCTCCATTCTTTGCTGTTTGCGAAGTTGAAGGAGTTGTACGGTGAGAAATCACGCTGCCTTCATGACCGCCAGTGGACCATGTTCATTCGCAGCGTTTGCGCAGTAAGCCCCCACTCTCGAACATCTCTAGCGCTCAATGTTCGCAACACATGTGTTGTCACGTATGTATAGGCCATCATATTCGCCGCAGGTAGAAAAATTGTAATTACAAATGTTTCTATGCGTTTTAATGATACGAATAATAGCTGGAGCTTTATGTCCCAAAACCGTGATATGGTTACGAGAGACGCCATATAGTGGAGGGCTCCGGAAATTTCGACCATCCTGTGTTCTTTAACATGCACTGACACTGCAAAGCGCACGGACCTCGACCACTTCGAAATGCGACCGCCGCAGCCGGAATCGAACCCGCAACCTCCGGGTTAGCAGTAGAGCATCGTAGCCACTAGTCCACCGCAGCACACTTCGCGGTGTTTTGTACGTCACCATCCCGCGAACAGACTGACCGATGAGCTTTTCAATGGGATAAAGAAAATAGGTGCCATAAAAATTGGTTGACGGTCTCTTTACATGCCGCTTGTATATGAGGTTGTTTCTTTCGTGTATGTCTGTGCCAATGAGGCTTCAGGTAAACTCGCACTAGCTACCGACATACCGTCACAAAAGTACACCACCGAACACTTCAAATACTTCCTCTTTTTTGCGGCAAATTGTGTACCCTCAAGTAACGACGTATCCGCGAACGACGTCTCTCTACGTTATAGTTTTGTCTCGACAGAGATGATCCTTGTGCATGTAGTGGCAAGGAGAAATTTGAAATATATAAGTAATTTTGACTCGCCTTTCTTTCAGGTTGAAAGCGGTTTGGGATGACGTCGGGCAGGTCGTGCCAAGCCCCGAAAGGGAACTCGTGAACACCATCATGGAATGGATTTCGGGAAGCACGGGCCAAATAGGTAATCCGTGCCATCCATTGGCTACGCAGTTCGCTGGTAGACGTTAAAAAAGATCTACTCTATAGATTTCTGCTTTCAGACAGTCTTACGAAACTCGTGAAGAAAAAGTGCGCGTGTAACAGCGTTATTTTTTTTCTACGTTTCATGATGTGATTCGAATATAATTTATTCCATCTTATTTCTTGAAGGTCCTCCTAACTACGGTTTAGACACAACACCTGTTTCTACAAGCGCCCCACCTAGTCGAGAGGTAAGTTTGTTTTCTTTTAATTTTTTTGCCGTTACATTTCTAACATTTTTATCTTAATGAAATTTACAACTCATATATCAACACGTGGGTTGTTTACATGTTGCTATCTTTCTTATTGCACTTACCTAGGGCACTCTAGGGAATGTCCTTAACACTGCCGTCAAGCTTGTCAACGACTTTCAGTCACCGAGCGGACCGGAGTCAAAGGCCGGCCGCTTCTTCCATGCGCTCTTCGGCTTCGACAAGTCCACTACCATGTAAGTCGATCAAGCTGTGACAAATGATATCAATGAAGCGCATCGGTAATGAATTTTGTTTTCTGTAATCATGCTAATTATCCTCACTCGCATTCGCGTTGTGCTACGTTAAGCGCGACATTCTAAGTTAACTGTAGCGACGTTGAGCGTTTTAACACGTATGTAAACATGTGAACATAGCAGTTATCACATTTCGTTCTGATATGAATGAGGCTGCCGCGGTCAGGAAGCGAACTAATGTGCTTATGCTTTGCAGCGCAACAACACTATAACTAGTAATCACCACAGGGGCCGGCACTTCTAGTTCTCAAGTCTGTAATAACGGGGAGAAAGTTTGGAAAGGGTCTCGTAAACTATGAAGCACAGTGAAGTAAATTAGTAGCCAAATTTGTGAGTGACGACATCCTCATGGGTCGAAACTGACGTCACATCTCATTACGCTGAACTGAAAACGCGACGCGAAACGCGGCATGCTTATTCAACTGACTTCTAAAGTTAGGAAAGCGAAAGAAGACCACCCGTTTGTAGCACGAAGCCACAAAGAAATGGATCTTCTTGTGGCTTCGTGCTACAAACCACGGGTTGTCTTCTTTCCCTTTCTTAACCCTCTCGCCACCTTGCGGGTTTCCGCAGAACTCGTATGCTACGATTTCTAAAGTTACTTTAAAGAGGCCCTGCACCACTTTTTGAGCAAACTGCCGATCGGTAGTCAAGGCTCCCGAGAAAACGCGATTCAAATGTTATAGGCAGCACGCGGCCTAGAATTCACAAATAATTCTAAGCGTCAGCTCAAAATCGCTTCCTCTTTTCTCGACAAATGACGTTACAAGCACAAAAATAACTATAGCCCCAGGCCCAGTGTCAGCCATTGGCTGACTTGAGCAAGGCGCACTCGGTCTTAATGGGGTCAATGGGTGGCCGCTACTTGCGCACGAGAGCGCGTGTGATCGCATTGAAAAACTGCCTATTCAAAAAAAAAAGAAACAAAGAGAGAGAGAGAGAGAGATAGAAAAGCCCTCAAGGTCACGAAGCCGTGCGACATACCTTCTTTCCCCGTGCCATCCCTCCCTGCTTAGCTTCCCGTGCTTTCCCCGGGATGAGAGAAGAGACATGCAATTGCAGCATGCGACAAATCTTTGTAACTTCGCTCTTACTGGACGGGTTCTAAAAAAAGTTTTTCGGCGATGCTCATTGCAATCTGCGATTCCTTTTTTAACCCCAATCTGTTTTATGCCGGGGTGCAACATGGCTACGCTGATATACTTCCGTCACGGAAGTGATGTTAAATATATGCTACGAGATTGCAAAAAAAAAGAAGAAACCTGAAGGCAAGCACTTGTCGCGCGGAATCGAACCAGCAGCCTCTCGTTTCTCAGCGCGCGGTGCTAACCCCTACGCCACGGAGCGTACGTTGTCTGGGTTGCTAACGGAAATCCATTTATATACACCATACACCGTTTGGCAGTCCTCCTCAGAGCTTCGAAACTTAAGCGCGTTAAAGAGGGCGCGACGGCCGTCTCCATGGAGTGTCGTCTTTCCCGCGCGCACGTTTACCACGTAATTCGGGAAAGGACGAAGGTCACTTCGCACGCTGCGCTGTCGCGTTTACGAAAGGAGCGCGCTGCTGACATACGGTGCAGCGAGAATTGTGACAGTTGTTCGCGCTTGCCTTGTTATACGTGTGCACTTGTTTCGTGCGTCTTTCTTTCTGTTTGAACAGCGCGCTTTGTGTCGCGCTGTGACAGTTGTTAGTCCGCGTTCGTCGGTGTATGCTGATTTCGTGCGTGCTTTCTGCTTAAGGTGTGCGCTGCAAGTTTCGAGCTGCTTGCCGTTCTTATAGTGACTGCATTTTGTCGCTGTTCGTGAAGCTTTGCACAATAAAAGCACAACTACCTTTGTAAAGACACGTTTCTCTTTCGTGTTATGCCGATTTCTATATAGCGGAATCAGCCAAGTTCTTTTTTCTTGCTCCCTCAGACAGGAAATGTTTGATGCCTTGGAGGACTTAATGTCAACGAAACGGGAATCGTCGAGGCACAGACGAACGAGGCAGGATGCTATGTACTACACGGCGAGACTTATCGGCATTGTGGTGGAGTTCATGCGAGCAGGTAAATCTCGACGGCTGTAAAAAATAAGCTACAAACGAATTGTCTAGTTTTGCAACACATAATTACCATTTTCTGTTGCGAGAATTGATTATACACAAAGAACTGTCCGTAATTTCTATATCAAAGCTGTCTAATGTACAGATATTCTTTCCCTAAACTATTTTTTTGCACACACTCGATCGTGAGGCTGCTTAAAACAGCCAGACTTGGCAGTGATGGCAATGCTTTATAGTTGCATGTCATTACACAATGACACGTAATTATAAGGTAGCTACATCTTTGCACTGGCAAAAAAAAATTGTCAACGGGTTTATGGTATACACGATTTTGTTATTCTGCGTAACATTCTGCGACTACAGTATATTATGCGCGTGTGTCTTCTGTTCTGCCTTTTCTTTTTAGATTTAGAGAATTCTCAAGAAAACGCCGAGAACGCCCTCTTTCCACAAATGATCGAAAGCTTGGTGACGACCTTCTCATCGAATAAACGGGTAAGTGCGTCTCTTGTATTCACTGTCTACCAGCATTCGTGGCATCTTTGCTTCCTCCGAACTACAAGATGCATTTTTAATTCCCCTAGGTGAACCGAATATTGTCGTCTAACGGAATTTTGAACGTGGCCTGCACCGAGGACAAGTTTAAAACTATATTTCGTGTCCGTGCTGCTTCGGATAAAATAAAGGACATCCAAGTTTTCACATGCCACTTCTTGAGAGACATTGTCCCAGCAGTAAGTTGGATTTTCCATCAGATTTTTTTTCCATATCGCGGGCTGTTTTCGAAGCATATCTACACGGTGCGTCTTTGTATCCAACTTGTGTACCTTTCTTTCTTTCTCTTTTCTCCTTCGCAGTTTCTGAAAACCTTTCGGAACATATCTGACACTGCGGAAGAAAAAGATGACGCGACATGGAATCCCATGAATGTCAAAATATCTGACATCACCGGGCTTTTGAACAAGACCGTCAATATGAAAAGACTTTCGTACGACTGGATTGGCGTGTCCAAGGCTGCGGCAAAGTTTGAGAGCCACTGGAACTCAAAAACAAGAGAGGAAAGGTAAGTGATAATTTTAATGAAACGGTTTGAAGAGCTCCGCAAGATTACTATTATTTTTTTTTCCTGTATGCATCGAATTTGATACATTCGCTTCGCTTGTCTATATGTTCCGCAAAAAAAAACGCTTCTTTTTCACAGAATTACATCAGCTATGAAGATTGTTCAGACAGTCTCAAACTATGTCTCCCTTCAGCGGTTAAAGTACTGGAATGATTTTCTTGCCGTGTTTTACATGGCGGACCAAATAACAGATCTGCTGAACCAGATGATGGGAGGTATATTAGGTGAGTGTCATTTATTATTTACTAGTGCTCTATTTTTACACCTTGGCATGTTTCGCCACAGTATTGATGCACAATGCGCGCTGGCTCATTAGGAAGGTAACTGACAACGCCGTTACGGTTGAACCTCCTAAACAATGGGTTTGCCCAGTCGTCTCTCTCAGTTCACGCATGAAGCTGTAAAGCGATCTCAAGCGTGCAACAGTTTAGGATGATGATATAGTAATGCTTCAGATGACATGAAAAGGGATAGATGCGGCAATTTTCCACGCAGTTCTTTTACATGAAGCAGGTGCGAACAGGATTACTCAGACATTACGAATCGCTTTTGGCGTATGTAGGATTAGGGGCGATGGTTTCTTTTTTTCTCTCTTTCTATCGGCGACATCCCTCGGCAGTACTGCTGAGGTTAGAAATAGCATTTTAGCTGGCGTGTTACTTGTCACATCCATATAAGGTCGTGGACACTGTTAGACACGGATGCTGGCCCAATTTCCGCACATACCAATGTGCAGGCTGTCACCACTGCCTTACAAGAAAAAACTTAGACAACGCGCGACGTGCCTGTTTCTAGTGCGTGGCACTTTAGGGTATACAGCTTATCATTCATCCACTGTGGCATGGTCACAAAGTGGTCTGTACACACGTAGAAGGAGGCTAACAATGCCCAACACCAGTATTAAATAACTAATAAGGTCTAAAATAGTATAAACTACAGAAATAATCAACAATTAGCCGCAATAAGTTACATAACATCGCGCAAAACACTCCTGGAGCATCCGACTGATACCTGCTTCGCCCAAGAGATGGCGCCACCGCCTCGGCAAAATCACTAGCCAATTAAGTTGTTGGGTTGGCCGTACTATACACTACACTCTATGAAGTAAAGGGGTACCGAGGTTACTCGTTTAGGGAAGTAACTAACTTACCACACCCCTTGCACCATTTTGGGAGTAACAGCGAAGCAGTAACTACGCTCTCACGGTTACTCCTCCATGGAGCAACAGTTAGCAAACGAAAAATCAGGGTTCGGTTGGCTTAACCAGCCTTTCGAAGTGCCTGCTGGCATTTGATTAGGTGTACGATCGATGTGCAAGCATCATATTCAAAAATTAATTTTGGAAAATTTGCAGCAAACACACGAGATTCGAACTCATGACCACTTAGTCATCGTGCGCGTACACTGACCATTACACCCACGGCCGCTGGGGCGAAAAAGCGCGCAGTGTATCTTAGCGTGCACAACTCGACTAGCACAGTGAAACTATTGCACTGCAACAAGTGCAGTGCAATTATAGTGTGACGTAACTAAAGCAATGCAAGTAGTGACAACTAGTGCAGCTCAACAAGCGTGCATAGCACGCTAGTTGAGTTGCACTGGCGTAGGGTCTAGAACTACACCAGGATTTACACAATAACTACAGCGCAAAATCTAGCGTAGGAGTTTTCGATGCCACAGAGCGTTGCTGTTGACAATTCAATTAGGAAAATATGGGGCATATTTCGATAACATAAAAAATAAAAAAAGCACCCAGTGCGTAGGTGCGCGTAATTTGACAAAGATTGTCCTACCACGGAAAAAAATGAGATTGTTCACATCTGAAAACGCGTCGCTCAAGCTGAACGCTGCGCTTCGATAAACGTAATCGTCAGTCGTCATGGCGATGATAAGGAGAGTGTCACAAAAGTACAGGAAACCTACCGCAACTGACAAAACTGCCGACCCAAACGAGCAGGCTTTCACAACCTCCTTATCTTTATGCGCCACGAGGACATCGGCACCAAAAGGTAAAGGCGAGTGCTATGCGAGAAGTGGGAAACTGAGAGCTATGGCAGGCAAGGTAGCCTGAACGATTTGTACGGGCTCTCACGGTAAATATCAACGATGCCAAACAACAGAACATTTGAGCAATGCCTGGCTCGCCGGTCATCTTGCTTATACTTTTTTATATTTTATTTATTGATTCATTTGCGCAACGATAAAAACTGTCCTGGTGCTTGTGGCGAAAGGTGAAGTTGAAAAGAACGTCCCTTGACTAGCCCTCCAGCACCATACATGCATTCACCGCACAGAACACTTGCATGCGTGTGCAAAATATTATATAAAAACTAGCACTCGTAAATAAACAGTAGAAAGGACATCCGGACAGTGGTGGAATTTTGTAACACAAAAATGCGGCTACAACTTCGAACAAGGTACACAATATATAGAAATATTACAGAAATAATGGCATGCAAGCAGGATTACTGACAGATCTATATTATGATTACTAACCTATCTATTCCAAAATCCAGTTTCTTTATTGGACACAAGCTTGTTGTTTCCGGCAAATTAGCTACACAGAAAACCCAACTGGCAGCAATAACATACGGATTTTTCAAGCACCAATTATTTCCACGAAGTACACAAATGCCGCGTAATATATTGCGCACTTCGTTTGGTGCAACACAGTGTGCCTGTAGGTTGTCGCTTAATTGCTTTTTATTTTGACAACAGTGCAATTCGTCACTTCATTTCATTGGTTCACAGTATGCAGATAAAAGACTATAGGATGAAGAGATTCGGAGAAATCTTAAGCACTTGGGTGGCTATATCTTAGTAGAACCGGATAAAAATTCCGCTGACTTTTGTTTCTTGTATGTTCCAGTGGAAGGCGGGATCACTGTGCGCAACGTTGCGCTGAATGTTCCTAGTATGAACGCTATTATAAGAGAAATATTGGAATTCTTGCCCGATTTCATACGGATTGGGATGAAGGTCCTGCAAGTTGACCTGGCAAATGTAAGTCTATATAGCTGCATTTATGCCTATTTATATGTATAAACCTCGAAGACAGTATGTCCCGCTATATAGATGAGACTTCTTTTTTTACTGAATATAAATTGAAGGCATTCAATTGAATCGCATTTTCTGCAGCATAAGTTAACGCTGTAGAAAAAATTCGTGCTGTTTATGCGGGTGAAATGCCTACCTTCTAATTGAAATGTGTGTAAATATAGCGCTTCTAAATTCACCTTTTGCTGGAAAGAAAATCTGGTAGCACTTTCTGTCTGGCGTTTGCCTGAGTAGAATAGGAGATAGAGGGTATGACGATAGCGTTGATTAAAAAAAAAAAGAATGCATAGGATAGCAGCGTTGCAATGTTTTTATACGACACCTGTGTATCAATGGTATTTGAACGGTTTTCATTGCTGTGATCTGCCGCGTAGTAACTGCGGAGAAAAAAGTTACATATTGTTTTTTTCAACATTCCTCAGTGACAATTTGGCGATTCATAAACAAGCAGACGGTCGATCAATCAATCAGTCATTTAATGAATCAGTTCCGTGTGGATTATATTGCGCATTGTATGTCATCATTCTTTACACACACTGGTAGGAAAGAAGGTGAAATAATCTGGATATGAAGCATATAGCGATCTCTGCACCACTGTCGTCGTTTTTATGGTGTTGAAACCTTATCAAGCTGCAGCTTTTAGTTTTGGCTCCTTCTTTTTGGAAAATAAAATAAACGTAATTAAACTGGATTGAAAATTCGCGCGCTTGGGAGAAAATTGACGCAAATTAAATATAGATGTATACAGTCTCAGACGAAAAATATCAATTAAGAAGTGCGTTTCAAATACATACCAAGAAAATGACGTGAAAATCTGATGTTCAGCATCGACGTGGCAAACGACCACATCACTTCAAAATTTCGCGAGAAGCAAAACAACCAAGTAATGTGTATTATAACAAACTATCAGAGTTCGGTAGTTAATTTATCAATGTCAATAAATGCGTCGAGTTTAATATAACACATGTTCGTGAGTTTAGTTTCTTATCGTTAGGTAATAACGGACTAACATATTGGCTAAGGTTTAGCTATCCTAAACGCAGTGGTCACGAGCGAAATGCCTGTAAGGCATAGCGCTGCAAAAACTATGCACACAGTGTATTAATATTGAATGTATGCAGTCACTGTTTCATTGGTATATGGAGCTTCGGCTTCTCAAGGTATTTGCGACACGATGAATGACTTTGAGAGGAAACGCGCTGGTTCGGCGCAGACCAGTCGGCTCGCGCAGGCGTTTCAAAGCATAGAGTTTCCTAATATACACTAGAGGGAACTCTGGCGCTGGTGTCTGTGGGAGCTACAACGCACGGCGCTTCAGCGAGCGTGGGAATGATGAGTAGTACGGACATTTGTCTAATATTCGTACTTTTGGGCAGCTTTTGGCTCCGTGTGTGTTCGGTGTGGCTTGAAGCTGTTTTCTCACGAAACAGAAATCAGCAAATGTTCAGCGGTTGCGCTTGACCACCTTATTTTTTAGATGCGGAGCATCTAATACTCGAGGCTTGTAGTGCGGCGCCGTCCGCAAGCTTCCTCCTCCTTCTTCCACCATTTGTGCATCCCTTCCTCCTCTACACACCGCGCGCGCTTCACTCCTCCACCATCTGTGCACCCTTCCTCCTCTACACACCGCGTGCGCTTCTCCTCTTCACGAACATTCGCTAGCTGTATAATGTAGCGCGCATGCGCCGTCACGCTTCGAAAACATCGGCAGCTGACGCGCGCGCATGCGCCGTCGCGCTTCGAGAACATCGGCAGCTGACGCGCGCGCATGCGCCGTTGCGCTTCTTCCCCTTCTCGAACATTCGACAGCTGACGCGCGCATGCACCGTCACCCACCATCTGTGCCGCGCGCGCTTCTCCCCTTCGAGAACATTCTACAATTCTCCTGATTCTCCAGTGGACGCGCATGCGCCGTCGCGCTTCGAGAACATTCAACAGCTGACAGTGCATGCGCCGTCGCGCTGTATATATACTCAAGGTCGGCGCTCGCTCGCTCAGTTGCCGCTCGTCGGTTGGTTTGTACGGCGCGTCGACGTCCAAGGTCACGGTGAAATGAATTCCAACGAATCCACAAACACAATGATCGACGTCCCTTCGACCAGCGCCGCCCTTTCGCATACGTGTGTACGTGTTCACTCATTTAACACCCCCTCCTACAACCACGTTAACCAATTTAGCCATCGACCCAAGTAAGTCGCAATTTAACACCCCATTTCACAACCACGTTAACGAATTTAGCCATCGACCCAAGTAAGTCGCACTTTAACACCCCGTTAACCAATTATATGCTCCGCATCCTCCTCAGTGTTCCCCCGAGGGAAGCTGCGGGCAATCTTTTTTATACTTACTTTTCGAAATCGGGTCACGAAGATCAAAAGGGTTGAATCTTTCTTTCAAAACAAAACCGAAACAGAGCAATAAACGAAGCCACAAGTGCGATTCACCGCCCGCAAGTACGAAGAATAGGCAAATGTGTGTACTACCCATGATTCCCATGGTCGCTGAGCGGTCGCAGCGACAGAGTCCCCTCTATTTAATTTTAGGAAACTTTATGGTTCATAGGCAGAATAGTACCGAGAGTACTAAAACCTAACGCAAGCGCTGACGTTTTAATGACGTGTTGGGCCGACGAGGTGGGCATCAATCGTGTGACGTAATGCTTCCTCCTTTTCTTTTTTTCTTTCTCCATGGGCGTGAAGTAGTACAGCTTTCGTTCTAGAAGTTTAGTTACTGATATACTTTCGAATATTAACAGCTATGCATTAACATTGAGACAAATGTTCGCACATTGCATCTTGTGGGATTTCTTTGTTGCAGCTCATTGAAAAACTGGAAGAGAACAAGGTGAAAAAGTTTTACGTGCCCTGTCAGAGTGGTAAGTTTGCCGACCTCTTGAGCGTGGGGAACAAGGAGAGCTTGAGAAGACTCGAAGAGAAGATGTGCCAACAAGTTCCTCTCCTAATGTCCGAGTTCTTCGCGGAACGCCATGTAGCTGCCATATCCACAATGGTACGTTTCTGGCTTACTGTTACTTGTCCCGAAAAGAAAACTTGACAAGAAATGTTGAAGGGTTTTTATTTTGTTGTTGTTGTTGTTGTTGTTGTTGTTGTTGTTGTTGTTGTTGTTGTTGTTGTTGTTGGGACATTTTCGAGCCGCCGCTGAGGTGGTATGCTCTCTTTTCAGAAGCCGTACAGTCATTCTTTCGTCTACTTTCACAGCGAACTTGAGAATTCTACCAAAAATCCATTTGCAGTTTTTCAATAATCACTCCTAAGAACAGAAAAAGAAATGGCTCATAAATCAGTCACCCAGATCAAACAGAAGAGAAGTATTGTAAGAACCAGACCTTGCAAAAATATGAGGAACATTATATACGTGGGAAATACTGCATATTATTTTCTACTTGCGTAAGAAACAGAGGGTAACTAAATAATTCACCAGAAATTTTAAAGCATTGCTTGCTGTAAGCGGGGAGCCACTGGTAGTGGAGGGGGCGGAGTTAATTGTGTAAATAATGGTAATATCAAAAAGAGACCTTGTATAATTAGGGGTTAGTACGACGAATAATCTACCGCGTGAACTTCATATAGTTGACGTAGAAAGTCGCAATAAATCATAGCATTCGCAACAGAACATTAAGCAAGTTTGCACAAGTCCGTCGTTTTAAAAATGCGGCGCAAGAAAATCTAGAGCAAGAGAAGCGCACGAAGGATCGGTAATACCATCATGTGCACACTGCACGGATCACGGAGTTATGAGAAGCTCAAAGACATGAATCCGCTCCTTCATTTTATAGGAAGATAAAACAAGGAAGTAACGGAACTATATTCTTTTCTTCTTCCAGGTACAGAGAGTTAACCACGGTCAGGACGTCCCGTTCAGTTGGACCGCAATGGGTGCGCGCTTGAATGTGCTGCTCAGAAATGTGGAGGTACTCGGGGACAAGAAGGTGGCGGCGTTTACGGACGTCTCAGCACTTCACGGAACGGCCATGAAGGACGCTCTCAAGCAGGCCCGAACCGCTTTCGGCGCCGACGACACCCCGGAAGGGTGCGTCTAAATGCTATGGCCGAATTCGCCCGTTCATCTTTTCTTGAACGCGAGAGCACTTGTACACTTTGGCCTGACTGTGGCCTTCTTATCATGATCACGTATAATTATTTGAAAAGAAACTAGCAGCCGATAGCGTGTGTGTATCCAACCTTGGTCCACAGCAGTTGTGAAGGGGGCACACGTTATACGAAAAAAAAGCGGGAGAGTATTAGAGCACGATATAATGTGCTGTGATGACGCACGCGCTCAGTTAGCGAATATAGAGGCCTAAAGTTGGGAGATGGGCAACGAAACCAAACAAACGCCCTGTCGGCAGACTCCGTTCTATCGACTCTTATGACAGTTAAATATTCATGGCGTGCGAATGCTCTCGCATATGTTAGAAAAACAATCTAACGAGTTCTTCCGGAACGTATTGCAGAATATATATGCTCCTGGAATGCACAACTGAACGACACTTCCAAAACTTGCGAACTCAGGTGAAGTAATAGCGCCGACCAAATAGTGTGGTCCGTCTCTGACTACAAACACGGCACAATGGAATTACTTCGTTTCCTCTTACTGTATAGGTGTTTCTTGCTTATAACTTTACCTGCTCGCAAAAGCTATACCTTTTGAAAAGTTCACGCCGTAACTTGAAGCCCGCGAAAAGCTCACGTCTGGTGTATTTTTACCAGTTCCCGCGAAGCATGAATGTACTGCTTATGTTATCAGCCTAGGAAGGCTGCATGCGTACACGGGCGACCTTCCCAGCTCCGTGTATTTTATCGCGGCACCACGCTGGCGTGTGCATTACCTTGCGTATACGTGCATGCTTGCCTCAAACCTATTTGCATACTTTTTTCGGTTTTCTAAAGAAGCACGCTTTCTAATGATGTATCGTATGTGCCAACGTGTCACACGTTACACATTTCGCAGTCGTTGTGCAACTATGACTATAGCGCGTCTTTCCGAGCATGTAGCCGCAATGTAATCTATCCTTTGACCCTGAAACTTAGCGCATACGTTCGACGTCATCGACACCGAAGGCTTCACTCGGCGATGCATTCCCCTTGCAGTTAAATAGGTTGGCGTTCAATGCAGTTTGAATTGGACTGGATAAAGTTTTATCGGATCTTCCTAAACACAGATCACTGTGTCGCGGGCCGCTCCCACGTGGGGACTGAGATGCCGAGCTCCTCAGCCGCCTCGCGGGCTTGGTGAACAGCCCAGACCTGATTTGCCAAGGACGAGCCTCTGCGGATGGCTACCTCCCGTGTGGCAGAGTTGATGACAGCCAAGAGTTCGTGTCCGCATACGTGCGTCGCGATTGCAAAATGGTTCACAAAATGCGAATAGACCAGTACCAAAATACCATTCAAACCTATACGCTTACATCTTAGTATCAAGCGGGTGAGAGGGTGAGGGGTCGGCAAGCGGATGAGGGGAAGACAGAAGATAGGTGGGCAGATGAGATTGGTAAGTTTTCGGGTATGCTAATGTGGCGGCGGCAGCAGCAGCAGCAGCAGCAGCAGCAGCAGCACAGGACCGAGCTTACTGGTGGAACATGGGAGAGCGCTTTGTGCTACAGTGGGCGTAGTCAGGATGATTATGATGATGATCTTCGCAGCAGCACGGATGAGTGGGAACTCGGCGCATGCATAAATAGGGGCCGCCGCACTTTCTCAGCAGAAGCCGCGATGCGTTACAGTCAGCGTGAGTGTCGACGCAATTCACGAAATGTGGCCTACTACCGGGCTTCCGCATTTTGCGATGTGACCTGCGAAATTGCGTCAGGGCCACGCTTTTTTCTTGAAGTTTGCGAAAGCGCTTTGCATATTTAGTGTCAAAGTCATTTCTTTCCCGTTTCCTCTTTAAAGTGGCCGTGAGAGAGAACTCGACGTCGAGCACGTACGCAAAGCACAGCGCACGAAACGGCGATCGACATGATGTGTTTAATACCATAAAGTTCATTGGAAACGGCCCTTGTCACAGACGGCAAGTTACGCATAATGATAAACGATAGCGCCACTGTTCATTAACATAGGGCACAAGCAATATTTGAAAGAGCCAGTTGAAGTTGTCACAGAGAACAGCCTCTGCTTCGAGCTCTGTGAGTTTTCTAGTTCTTTTGCCTAGACTTTTCAATAATCGACGCACCTCGGAGGGGCGTTCCCCCTTAGAATGGGGGATCAAAACCCCCTCCAGCAACCGGGACCGGGCCGACCACATCATAGTGCGTCTGACACAAGTTCTCACCCCGGCCCAAGCGTGGTCCACGTTGAGAATTCTGATGACTCCTCCGTTGAAGATATGGCTTCGGACAGCGACTACGTGGTCGTACCAAGCCGACGCCTGAAAAGAAAAATCAGCCGGACATCGCAGACTGGCCGGCAAGCACAGACAAAGGCGAGTAGCATGCGGTCGTACACCATTTCGTATGTGCCGACATCGAAGACAGACAACTTGAACTCTCTAAATAGGCAGAGCCTGTCAGAGTACTTTGAGCTCGTCGCTCCAGGGAAAGTCGTAGAAATACGCATAAATACTCGAAAGAACATACTGTCCGTAGAGGTCATTACGAAGGCTTTATTGGACACGCTGAAAGCGATTGTTCGATTAGGAAACATTCCGGTGCGCGCATTCTCTGCGTATGACGAAGAAACGACAACAGGAGTTATATACGATGTGGATGAAGAGATAACAGACTCAAGTCTCGAGAAACTGCTGTCATCGTCGGCTCCCGTGCTTGGTTTCCACCGCTTTGGACGCACGCGATGTGTTAAAGTAGTGTTTCAGTCGAAGACGTTACCCACACATGTAAAAGTTGGGTACGTGAGGCACTCGGTACGTCCTTACGTACCGAAACCTCTGCAATGTCATAAATGCATGAAACTTGGGCACGTTAGTGCAGTTTGCAAGGGTGTAGTAACCTGCAAGCATTGCGGTGGCCTTCATGATGGTGATAACTGCAATGCTGTGGCCAAATGCCCAAACTGCTCAGGCCCCCACGACGCAACATCAAAGGAATGTCCCGAAATGAGGAATGAAATTAGTATCCTGAAGAAGATGGTTCGAGACCACTCCACTCACAGATTGATTTGATTTGATTGATATGTGGTATTTAACGTCCCAAAACCACTCTATGATTATGAGAGACGCCGTAGTGGAGGGCTCCGGAAATTTAGACCACCTGGGGTTCTTTAACGTGCACCCAAATAACCACTCCACTCACAGAGAAGCTGCAAGGGCTGTACGGCGCCGTAAACATCGTTCGCGACACCGACGCAAACGAAGCAGCAATGCTCATAGCTTATCGAATTCGACACACAAAACCGTGCCCTCACCACCTACTAGCCTACTTTTGTCGGCCAGAAAGGAGGATACAGATGCTCAAATGCCAATACAGTCCACGCAAGTACAATGTAACTAGTCATTGGCTCTCCCCACGTCGGAGACTCAGTGGCCTTCACTACCGTCAAGAGCTACGATAGCGCCATCATCACATAGTGCCCCTACCCCCAATGAAGAAAACAAGAAGATTGACAACGAAGATGTCAAGGCTATGCTTAAAAAAATTGATGGGTTCGATGCGTAAGATTCTCAGCAGCCTAAACACTCCCGCTGCTAAGGCGGCTGTGCAGCTACTTGAGGTTTTGGAGCCTCTTCTACTGGTTCTTCAGTAAGTGAACATGGCACTGATATTCGAAGAACGCATGTGCCAATCGCTTGTTATGCAATGGAATGCTCGTGGCCTACGCGGCCGTCTGTCAGATTTCAGTCAATGGGTTTTTAAATATCAATTTCCTGTTATCGTTATATGTGAACCGAATATGGTTTCATCTTTTCGTATATCTGGATATATCCAGATTTGGTCCCGCAGTGATCAACGTACGAGCAAAGTTCTCGTTTGTATACGCCGTGATTTGACGTTCTTGAGACATGAAGTCGCGTCGCATACCAGCAATGATTACGTGAGCCTAACTATAACACATAAAAAGCGGACATTCTCACTAATAGGAGGATACATACACCCAAGCGCACAGATGGACTGCTTCCACCTGGGGACCATTCTCCAAGCAGCACAAAGGCCACACATTGTGATCGGCGATTTTAATGCACATCATCCTCTCTGGGGTAGCACTACAACGAATTATCGCGGAAGGGATTTGGCCAATTTTATATGCAACTATGGACTAAGCGTACTCAACGACGGATCACCTACATTTGTTCGTGGCACGTCCTACAGCAGCTGCCTCGACCTCTGTTTCGTTTCCAGAAGCCTCCTGTCTTCCGCATGTTGGTGCACAGATTTGGACACTCGCGGCAGTGACCACCTTCCAACCTATGTTCAGTTCAGGTGGTTTCGCCGCACGCACACACGCTACATCCGTCATACCGACTGGACACTGTTCAAGGCATCTGTCAAGTCTGGCTGTGAGCACACGACTGATCCATCCGAGGTAGAGAACATCATTGCTTCTTCACTGCGTGACACAACCAAACAGGTTAACCTACCTATGCAGAGATCAGCAGTTGACTCCCAATACGAGGCCCTTCGTGCAATCCGTCGCCGTGCCGAACGCCGATACAGACGAACGAAGTCGCCTTCAGACCTTTCCGCCTGTCGTCGAGCTCAACGACATGTTCTTCGGCATCTTGACAAGATTGACAGGCAACGTTGGAGAAATTTCTGTGGATCTCTGGACCCCAGGCAACCTGTATCTAAGATCTGGCGGGTGGTACGAAGTTTGCAGACAACTCCCCAACAACGTCAACCATTTCAAGCTGTTGCTCTACATCAGGGACGGACAGAAGTTGAGATAGCCAGTGACTACTGTAGCCTCATCGTGGACACCACTGATGGTCTTGCCACTAATGAGCCTCTTACTACCGTTGCGCCTTTATCGTCTGACGAGCGCCTTGATGTACGTTTTGCAATGCATGAGCTTGACGCTGCGATTTCTGCCTCCCGCCGATCATCGGCACCAGGACCTGACGGAATCACGTATGCTGCACTCAACCATCTTGATACAGAAGCACGACGTATCCTGTTATCTCATTATAACACCTCATGGGAGTCAGGAGAAGTCCCAACTCATTGGAAATGCAGTCGCATTATTGCATTGCTTAAGCCGGGGAAATGTCCTTATGCACTTTCCTCCTACAGACCAATCGCCTTAGCCAGCTGCGTCGGAAAAGTGATGGAAAGACTGGTACTGTCAAGATTAGAGTGGCTTCTTGAGAGGAACAACTTATTTCCTGAATTTATGAACGGCTTCAGAAGAGGCCGATCTGCCATTGATGGTGTGGTCGACTTGATCACCAGCGTTGAAGAGGAAAGAAGCCGACGCAGACTAGTGGCGGCGGTCTTCTTAGACATTAAGCGTGCCTACGATAATGTGCTGCATTATGCGATCCTTGATGCACTGGAAGATTTCGACATCGGTGGGCGACTGTACGCTTGGATTTTTAGCTACCTTAGGGACCGCACCATTTACATGACGACAAATAACGGAGACACCGATCGATATAAGGTTCATCGTGGTGTTCCCCAAGGAGGAGTTCTCAGCCCGATCCTATTCAATGTCACAATGATCGGCCTAGCAGCAGAACTTCCCAGCACGATGAAGATCAGTGCATACGCTGATGACATATGCATATGGGCATCCGGAACTACTCGTCCGCAATTACGAGCTCGACTACAGCATGCAGTGACGATCACATACAAATATCTACGACGTCAGGGGCTCACTCTTTCAATCGACAAATGCGCAGGGCTTGCGTTCACGCACAAGCATATGTCGAAATACCCGATATTTATTAATGGGACAGCGATACCTGCTGTAACGCACCACAAGTTCTTTGGGGTTGTCGTACACAGAGATCTATCGTGGACGAGGCATGTCGCAGTACTTAAATCTAAATTGAAGAGCTTTGCTCTCGTTCTTCGCCACGTAGCAGGAGCAAGATGGGGCCCGTCAGAATCATCGCTACTTCGATTGTACAATGCTCTATTTGTGGGATACATTCGATACAGCATGCCGGTGCTCTCCAATATGAGACTCAGTTGTGTGAAGACGTTAGAGCGTGTTCAAGCTCAATGCTTACGAAGATGCTTGGGTCTACCGCGCTGTACTTCAACAAATGGGACAATCGCAGAGGCTCGGGCTTGTCCCATCAGTGTATACATGCTCTGCGAGCCATTTAGAGTTCACCTCCGATTGCTGAGCAGACACAGACAGCACCCACTGTCAGTACTACCCGCCACTCACCCAGATTGCAGTTTCTCAAGAGTAATATCGCGTCATGAAAACATTATACCATCAAGATTTTCTCCGCCAAATGCCCCTGCAGTGCCTCCATGGGTCCTGCCTAAACCACCTGTTTCATTTACGATACCTGGAATCACGAAGAAGTCGCTCATTTCTTCTGTTGGCCTCAGACAGCTGACCCTATATCACATTTATACAACGTACAGTGATTCTCTGCACGTGTACACCGACGGATCCACCACGCTAAACACCTCCGCCGCAGCCTTTGTCATCCCAGACTTGGATATCGCTCGACGATTCAAAGTGGACCATAAAACCACATCAACTGCCGCAGAGCTTGTCGCTATCAGGGAGGCAATAAGATTTATTTCCGGAGAGCGACCTCGAGCCTGGACGATTTTCTGTGACGCCAAACCCGCTTTGCAAACCATTAATTGCATCATGAAGCAAGGTCCGTATTACAGCTTGGCAATAGAAATCACAGAACTTATTCAGGTTGCTTCAACAAATGGTCATCTTATAACTTTCCAGTGGATTCCCGCTCATTGCGGCGTGATGGGAAACGAAGAGGCAGACGCTGAAGCTAAAAATGCCTTAAGCACTGCCCCTGAAGTACGCATTGCGTTTTCACGAGCTGACACGAACGCCCTGCTTCGCTGCGTGATGCGCAGCTACACACTTCAGCACTGAACCAAACCGGAACGGCGACACCAGCGACTTCACAAATGGGACCCGGAAATGAGGTTCCGCATGCCTCCTAAATTGAAACGGCAACTCACAAGTATGATCCACCGCATTCGTCTTGGTGTAGCGTACACCAGACGTTACGCACATATCATCGGTCGCAGTGACACCGGTCCTAATTGTGAACACTGTGATGTGCCAGAAACACTTGAGCACATATTTTGTGTCTGCCCAGCATACGCACGTGAACGACAAACACTGATTTATTCTACTGAACTATATCGCACTAGGTCGTTAACTGATGAGACCATGTTGGGCCCTTGGCCAGACACCAATAGTGCAACTGCGGTCACAAGAGCAGTTATAACCTTTTTGGAAACAACTGGACTATGTGCGCGGCTATGAAATGTGTCTCAGCTAGAAAGAACACTACATACTCACCTCTCTATCTCACCATCGTCATTCATTATTCTTTCTTTTCCCCTTTCCCTTCCCCCAGTGTAGAGTAGCAGGCTAGAGCAAGCTATCGCTCAGGCCGACCTCTCTACCTTTCTGTAAATAAACTTACCACCTGAAAGAGCCAGTTCGTAAACGATTATGCAAAATGTAATGAATAGGGACGAGCTGAAGTGTCTGGTCCTCCATATATTTCTTCTTGAATTGTTTTGTTGGCGAGATGTAACTGTGACGGTATACTCGTGTGCTATAAAGCGTGTCACTGCATACGCGTGGCCGCTTGTCACGCTGTTTACCGTTATAATAATACAGCCTATTACGCGCGCACGACGGTTGTGAATTCAATGTATATCAAAACACAGCTCGCTTATGTTGCTTAGAAGTCATTAACAGGTGCCACGGGGCGGTAGTTCCTTATCAAGCAGCTGACAATGAAGTGTGTAGGTTGATATTGGCATGCATGCAAAGCAAGACCATCAACAATATTAAATTTTTTGTTGTCAGATCTTTTTTAGTTCACATAAATAAGCACCTATGAAGAATCAGCACCATGTTAGTCTATTAACACACACACACACACACACACACACACACATATATATATATATATATATATATATATATATATATATATATATATATATATATATATATATATATCAGTAGGGGTCCCGGCACGTGCGTTGCGGCTGTGCGGGAAGCGCGTGGAACGGCCCTTACATCAGCTTTTTGCAGAGTTACGTGAGAACGCATCCAAAAGCAGTTATACGTTGGCCTTCCATCTTATAACATTTACATTTGTTTCCATTTGCTATTTTTTATGCACCTTGTATATGGATTATAGAAGATGCCTCTTGAATCTAATTCCGGTGCGAATAATTGTCTAATTGTCCCTAATGCAGACTAATCCGTGACTACTGTCGACTAAACTGTGACTTTTATTTGACAGTAGACTAAGCGGCTGCCTCTTAACGTTTCAACGAAACTTCTCGAACTAACACGTCATCATACGGTTTTCAGGAAGGCAAGCGCAGTGCTTCAACAGGTCAGCGTCGCCTTCCAAGAATTGGACGCGAACCTCAACCACACTCTGATGCCGTACTTGCTCAAGATTGCCTCGTTCCTCACCACCAGCGAAAGCTTGTGGAGCGAAGCCACGGGTAACAATGACTTTTACCTGAATCTGAATCCACTCGACTGAAATGCCTCTCTTTATTAGCCGTTCGTTCATTCTTCTCTTTTCAGACAGCCAGCAAACAACTGTGTCGCAGCTCTTCGAGAACGCCAGTGACCTCGAGTTGCTGGTTCGTTGGGTCAACAACTACCTTGTTAAGCTCATGGAGTACTTTGTTCATACCTTGACGGTGGAACCGAAAAAGGTGAGGTTACCTAGTTTAGATCGTGATCAGGATTAAGGATTTCAAAAGCAGAAGTTCCAGAACATCTATAATAGCTACTTGCCGTTTTTTTTTCTTGAAAAGAATAAGAGAGAACAGACTTCCAGTTTACAGCTCCCCGGGAGATCAATTTTAAACAAAGAGAATTCTGATTTCCCTCAAAGGAAGAAATTTGTTTCATATTTGAGCGGACTTTCTGAATTTATCGTACTCTTTGATGCCGTATACATGCTAAAGTGCTCGCAGCAAACGTTTGGACTTAGATCAGATTTTCCCCGTCGATAAGGGAGACCTACGATAATTTCGGAATTTCGGCATGGGTGAAAAGATGCAACAGTTAGTGTAAGTTGTCGATTAATGTAACGTAACAGTCAAGAGCGGAATCACTAGAATGCTTGTAAAATGTTGTCGTTAGTTTTCTTATGTATTCTTGTCTTCCCTCTTTTTCATCTTTCTTGTCCCCTTCCCTAATCCCCCAGTGTAGGGTAGCCAACCGGATGTCTTTCTGGTTAACCTCCCTGCCTTCTCCCTTTTGTTGCTTCCTTCCTTGTCTTGCACAGCCTGTACCTATAGATTGGACGGCACTTATTAACCCGGGCATCGGCATGGTGACATCTCGTACGGACACTTTCGAAGGAATATACAGCTGCATCTTAATTTAGATCGCGATGTATTGTGCCATTCGTCGGACATCTCAACAATTAATCATGTAGCGTTATGCAATCTTTCGTTAGCCTTACGTAAAGGTTTTATGCGTGACCTTTGCCCAGTTTTTGTCGGTCGACCGTTTGTGTCAATTGTCGTGCGAACGGCAGGAATTTCTGCCGGAGTATTCAGATTCTAATGTTTGTTGAATCAGCAGAAGAAGGTTGTAGCGTTGTTCATTTAAACATTGTGACACCATATTCTTGTTTCGTTGTGATAGGAATTATATTCACACTCTCGGCTGAATTTTGCCGCCGGCGTCGTCGTTGGTGACTACCGACATTCACTGTATATGTATACATAAATATCTATATGTATGAAAACCCAAGAAAGAAAAATAATCCAGAAAAAGAAAACGACTCCGGCGCGCGGTAACGAACGTCCGACCTTTTGCTTGTAAGTGCGTGGCGTTAGCCACTGAGCCAAGAAAACGCACCTTTTTCAACGTTGAAACGGCAATCTATTTATACTTACCATTTACCGCTGGCGATGGTGATCTCGGAGGCACTAATGCGTTTTCAGATGACGCAATGAGCGCTCGTCGGCAGATTGTCAGGACGCGGCGACACACGCTGATGCATTCATCTCCCACGCGTACTTTGCCCTGCGGAGGGGAGGGGGTAGACGCTTACGCGTGCGCGCGCTTATCTCACGGTGGAGAGAATCATACGCCTTGGGCTTTCACCGGAACAATTCTGTTGTAGTTACCAGGCACACAGAGGTCACTGCACTCGCTGCACAGTCTCCGTTTACGAAAGGGGCATGTTTTTCACACACAGCGAAATAACAACTGAAACACTTATTCGCGTTCATCTGTACTTGCGAGCACGTTTCGTGCGTCATTTGTGCGTGAGCAACGCGTGGCACGTTTCGATCTGCTTGCCACTTTTCGCGTGACATCGCAATTCGTTGCTATCGCATTCATTGCTTCGCCTTTGTGGCAAAGCTGTGACTAATTGTTTCTTTCTTCTTCTTCTGTTATTTCCAGATATCCTACCTCCTGAAGCAGAAGTACGCAATTGACGAGTTCTGCAATAACCGCGTGCAAGATTACCTCACGGTGCCCATGCAGGAGGCAGAGATCGCCACCTCAGCCCTCCAAGACCTGTGTGCCATCAATTTCACGGGTGTCCACGAAGTCTTGCAGGTGCGCAGTGAACCAATTTGTCTGTACAACCTCTCCCATTGTATTGACGACAGTGTTTTTTTTTTGCCTTCACCGTCCTTCCCATACGCGGTATCCCCTTCTCGCCACTTACTCTTTCGCGATGCACGTAGACAATGTCTGCATTCAAGCGTTGTGCCTATCGGAATTTCGCGCTTCTCGTCCGTACAACGTTTTCTTCACTCGCACACTCTGAAACTGACAAAGCGAAGTGAAATAAGTTGATCGCGCGCTATGGTCATTCAAGACGCGAAATAACGGGCGTGTGTATCTAGATAAAGCAGGGTACGGCAGATGATTCACAACTGACATTCCTCGTGCACGGACCAATCGAGCTCTTGCTTGCTCGTGACATCACGTCAGCAGACTGCTGACGTCAGGAATTGTGCCGAAAAGACCGAAATGCGCGGAGACAGTAACCCTGTCGTTATTTGCGTTTTCAAAGGTTGTTATAGGAGCCCCTTAAACATATATCGCACACTCTTAACCTCTTCTTTCTGACCTAATACTCACTTTGTGTGCCCTTTTTTTCTTTTTTTTAAAGAAAAGTGGCCGTACACCGCCGCTTCCAAAACAAGACCAGCTGCAATGGTTTCTCGAGACCCTTCATCGTATCGTAAACTTGCTGCAAAGCGAAGAACCGCAGTCGGGAGTCTCTCGCTTGTTCAACAGCACTCAATGGAACCATTTCCTCTCCAATAACTTTTGGGATTTCAGGTAAGCGCTTGCTGACGCTATGTCAATACGATAATTAAGCTACACTGCTGTTACTCCTGACCATTACGTGTTTACGCGAGAGTAGCTTCGTGGACAGCATACTTCTCGATTGATTGATTGATATGTGGCGTTTAACGTCCCAAAACCACCATATGATTATGAGAGACGCCGTAGTGGAGGGCTCCAGAAATTTCGACCACCTGGGGTTCTTTAACGTGCACCCAAATCTGAGCACACGGGCCTACAACATTTCCGCCTCCATCGGAAATGCAGCCACTGCAGCCGGGATTCGAACCCGAGACCTGCAGGTTAGTAGCCGAGTACGTTAGTCACTAGACCACCGCGGCGGGGCGACAGCGTACTTCTCGCCATGTATTAGTGGCACCTTAAGAGCACTCGATGCACTTTATTCAACTATTTCTGCATCCGGCCTTACTGTTTTTTTGTGCCATACTTGATCTTTCATGTTGCACTGCTAACTGCGAACTAGCACCACTTTATCCAGTTTTATAACTTATATCGCCTCATATCAATCAGATTTCAAGAGAAACTTGTTCAAAGCTGATAAGCCAGGAAAATGTTTCAGTGCCGCCAAGCAAGCCCTGGGTTGCATACTTGTAGTTATACTTCAGAACTTCAAGACTATAACAAAAAGACGATGGAATAAGCACGAAAGATAAGGCGCATGACTGCGTTATCTGCACTACGCTCTATCTACGAAGTTGAGATTAAACAAACGCAATGATCATAGAACATAAAGTATTTCAAACAATGAACATGTTTTTCATATTTTTTTTTTCCTTTCAGATCATCGGATAATCGGCTCAAAGTAACGGCTGCTCTTAAGGGAATCATCGTTGTTTTCGAAAATGACACTGCTGCGCTGGAGTCCATATTTAAGGCAACTTCGAAAACAGCATGCAGACTGAAGGCCCCATTTTGTACGTATACCTACATTGTTGGGCTATGTCAATGTCTATCGGTACAAAAAAATATCCACACGTGCCTGTTCATCTCTCGTCTCTTTGTATGACAGGGAACTTGAAGTGGAAAAACCTGTTGCAAAATAACAAGAACAACAAAAATATCAACGCGATTCTGCAAGTCCTGAATGCCAGTACAAATATTGTCGACGTCACTTTTGACACGGTCATGGAGTCCAAATATGTACGTCTTGGTCTTGAGATTACTTTTGTATTGCATCATTTCTGATAATCTATGACAGCGTGTATGCCCTGTGAAAATGATCGCTTAGCAGCTGTGCACTTTTCGGTTTCTCAGGTGAAAGCGATAATAACTGACTTTGCCAACACCAAAGACGGTCTTGAGAGATTTTGCTCTCTAAAGAAGACCGAATGGACCAAGTACTTTGCTCTTGGCAACAACATTGACACTGTCCCAACGGACTCCATTCACCACTTGGCCTGCAAATTTAGCCCCGCCGATACGGTAAACGAACTGAAGTCAAAGTGCGACCAAATCCAGGTAAGATTTTAGTTGAGTTTACTTAGGAGCAAGTGTGTACGTGCGTCTTTTTCGCTAGCCCATGCCGTACGCGGCGCTCATCTTGCAGAGGGTGAAAGAATTGAACGAATGTAGATGGCTGATCACTTTTGCGTGCACTGTCTCCCCGCTGACAGTGTTACGATTCGAGAAGCAATACGTTTGCTCATTTCTGTCCGCAGTGTTCATTAAATCAGCTTTGTGGCAGTGAGAGCCTGTAGTCGTGTAATTACATCCATTCACATTTTCCACTATGTGCGTTACAGTGTTCTCGTCTCGTTTTTGTTTAATTAGTAAATTTTTACAGCAATACACGGCCGATGCCACTGAACCTTAGTTTGTATAGTTATATAATATACCGAAAACGCTATCAATATTGCGTCTTTCGTACTGAAATGACGTTATTGCGGCATAGTTATCGACATTACCGTCAGTTTTGAGTGCGATGTCACCTAATATAACAGACAAGTGTGGAATCTGTCAATTAGTTTTCGCTCGCCAACCACTGCCCAGTCACCTTATAGTAACCAGCCAGTCCTCTCCTCTGTAAGTGCAGCGATACAGCACTTACAAGTACCATAGATTTATGTATCAAGGTAATTACCCTTTCTCTATAGAAATGGAATGCGATGCAACTGAAATGATACATATATTCTAGTTAATATAATAAACATGTGTAGGTATGTTTGCTCCAGCTAATTCACTTCTTGGTCTTTGTCAGGTGAATCCAGCTAATGCAGACGATGTTAACAAATTTTACGACGCCGCCATGGACGTTTACGATGAACTGGCTGCTTCGTACAGATCAGGTTCCACAGCAGACGTGCCATTTTTGACAGCTGTCAAATGGAAAGAGCTATTCGAATCTTTTGTCAATCAACTGAGCAACGGTCTCTTGAAGTTCGACCTAAAAAAGTGAGTAGAAAACAGTTTTAAAGCACGGATATGTATTGTACAAAGTATACCAATCAATAAGGGTGCAATTCCGAGTTATAAAAATATATACACAGATTTAGTGCTGAAAATTTTATAAATAAGCTCTCTCCAGTTACCACTATATCTGAATATGAAGACGTCATTTGAGTCAAATGACATGTAGGTGGGAAAACTAAACAAATAAAAAGGCCGCGCACTAAATTATTATGGGTGTGTACTCATATGCATGCAATTGATGCCAGTCAAAGCTGTAGCAATACGATATTAGTGATATGTCTGTCAAACTTCGCTTAAAGTATTTCATAAATATTTAAATGAACCTAAGCCTAATTAACATCAACTACCATCTGAAACAGGTAAAAACTTCGTGCCAGAAGATAATACTAGTTCATCCTCAGCAAACACATGAAGATACAATTAATACTGCTTATAACGAACCTCCATATAACGAATTCTTCGATATAACAAAGTTTTTTTATTCCCCGCCGTTGCTCCTTAGAAGCACATGCATTTGCGATCTTTATGTAACAAAGTAACAACGGGAGACAACCTTGATATATAACGAACTTTCCCTACGGACAATCTAGAAATTTTGCTCCACATTTTAGCATTTTTAGCATTTTTGGTACGAGCATGTATCTTCCGCGGCTGCCCCGCTGCCGACCCGACGAAGCGCGAAGTGGCGGCAGCGCGCAGGAGAGCGAGCGCTGCGCGGGTGAGACGAGGCGGGCAGGCGGTCCTACACCCCGCGACCCGGCGTTGCCGCCATTCTCGCCAACCCAGGCGCATGCGCGGGGCTGCCCCCTCCCCCCTTCACACTCAAAACTAAAAAAAAATGACCCCGTATCTGCATGTAATCTGCAAATGTCGTCGAAAGACGATAGTCTTGCGTGTGGAGAGAGTGAACAAAATATTTATTTGATGTTCTGCGCAAGAAAATCGGTGAATGGTATTCCGGAGGCGCTGCGTTAGAGTGCCTCGAGCGTGCAGCGGAGGCGAACGAGCGCATCAAGTCACGTCACACGTGAGACATGAGCGCCATCTGGCAGTTCTTTTTGGAAAACAAAGTGCGTGGCCCTGAGACGGGCGTGCGCGCCCGTCTCAGAGGTGATAAGGTGTAGAACGCAAGGCGACGGGTAGGTGCCACCACCGTGTCGTTTTGGCAAAGCGTTGGAAACACTCGATTCTTCGTGTAAGCGTTGCATGTTCAGCGCAGCGTGATAAGCGCTATACGGTCCTTAGAATTGCTTATGTATGCCTTTTCTCTTAAAAGACAAACATGCAGAATAAATATGTGTTGTTATGGTGCCTTATATATGCGGAATAATTGATCTTTAATTGACAATCGCACACGTATGAACGCTGATCCTTCAACAACTTTGGTGGGCGCTGCGGATGGGGTCGGCTGTTTAGGGTAACGGCTGGTGCTGTTTAGAGTACCCAGTTCGCGGTAACGATGGACATACAGTGAAATGTACAGACAGACAGACAGACAGACAGACAGACAGACAGACAGACAGACAGACAGACAGACAGACAGACAGACAGACAGACAGACAGACAGACAGACAGACAGATCAAGGTTCTTGCGTGGAAGGTCTCAAAGAAAGACTATCGTCTTTAAAAAACTACTTTTGCACGTTGGTAGTGCCGCGCTTTTAGTTATAGCGTCACATATGGAGGGCTCTTTACCGAATAGTTTTCCGCGGTGTCTGTGCCCGCATCATTCCCTCTTGATTTTTGACGCCGTCATTTGACGCCATCAAGCGACGAGTCCTCGGACGACGGCTTCCAACCCGTCCTGTACCGCAAGGCTAAACGACGGATCGTCAATGCATCTTCGGCATCAAGCACGACTACCGTGAAAACTGCCCCTCAGCGATGGCCTCACTCTATCCTGTTTGTGCCACTGAAGGCTACCGACAGTCTACGCGGGCTGAACAGGCAAGCGCTCTCTGTGTATCTCGAGAATATTACGCCAAATCAGATCAAAGAAATACGTCTAAACGCAAGAAAGAACATCTTGGCAATCGATGTGCTGAACCCACGTGCGCTAAACACGCTTCAGAAAGTAACGCAACTGGGTAACATCAATGTCAAGTCTATAATACCAGCTGATAGCACCACGTCAACAGGAGTCATTTATGACATCGCCACTGAAATTCCAGACTCGGATCTTTCAGTGCTAATAAAACCGGCAAATGAAGATAACGTCATTGTGAATGTCAGTCGCCTTGGCAACACACATTGTGTGAGAATTACGTTCAAAGGGGACTGTCTCCCCTCCCATGTGAAGGTTGGCCACTTTCGTCACCAGGTCCGACCATTTATTCCAAAACCTATGCGATGTCATAAGTGCCAGAAAATCGGCCATGTGCAGGGAGCGTGCAGGAACTCCGAAGTGTGTCCCCGATGCTCAGAACCACATACCGAGGACAAATGCAGCGCAACCATACTAAAGTGCCCTAATTGTCAAGGTGCCCACAGTGCATCTTCCAAAGACTGTCCACGCATAAAGAAGGAGTTTACAATTCTTAGACAAATGGTGCGAGACAGCTCTACCCACAAAGAGGCCGCGGAAAAAGTCCGGCGAAGACGACGACGTCACCGTCGAAGATCTTCGCGAAGAACGCAGTCAACTACAAGAAGTAAGCCGACGCATCTGGGAACGGCGCCCACTGCAGGGTACACCGCGGCGAACGCAGACGATGGAAAGCAGAAAACAAGTAGATCTCTCTCTACTGAAGATTGGCCGCCACTTACGCGCACGCAACTTGTGGAAGAACCACATCAGAAGCCGCATTCATCAGAGCAAGCTGCGACAGCAGAGGAGCAGCGGAACTTGGATAAGCAAGTGATTGCTCTTCTACGACCCATAATTAATGCCATTAGCACTGTGTTAAACAACATGCGCACAACGTCAGCCAAAAGTGCACTTCAAGTACTGGACGCTCTGAGTCCAGTACTGGCGGCTCTTGAGTAGATAATGGCCCACCAGCCACTGTCTTTCAGGGAAGAGGTCAAAAAAGCAACAATTTTTCAGTGGAATGCACGGGGACTGAAATCACGCATTGCAGATTTCCGTCGGTTCGTTTCCACTAATATGTTTCCCATCATCGTCATCTGCGAGCCAAATTTATCGAGCGCTATTAGACTCTCCGGATACGAATCCTTTATGTCGGCTTGTTATAGTGGGAACAGCAAGGTCCTGCTGTTTATTCGACGTGACCTGACCTACATTATTCGGCCTGTACCACCTGACAACGATAACCAATATATATGATTAACAGTGAAGAAAAGGGGTCTTACTGTCACTGTTGTCGGTGCATACCTGTCGCCATCAAGTAGATTTGACCACAGAAGACTAGGACACATCCTATCATCCACTCCTGGCCCATGGGTGATCATCGGAGATTTCAACGCCCACCATACGCTATGGGGGAGTCCGAAGATCAGCGCAAAGGGTAGAAGTCTGATAACGTTTGCTTCGGACAACGAGCTGTGCTTGTTAAATGATGGCAGCCCAACATTTTTACGTGGCCCTGGATACAGCAGTTGCCTTGACTTGACTTTTGTTTCTCGAGGTCTTGTCAGATGTGCCGGATGGTTTGCGGACATAGAAACACATGGGAGCGACCACATTCCCACATATGTCAAGATCAGAGGATTATCACCTTGCAAGGTACGCGAAACTATCCAAAGAGTAGACTGGACCAAGTTTGAATCTCTTATGGAAGAACGCTGTCAAGAGAACACCTCATTTGACTTAGAAGAGGTGATCAAGTCCACAGTGCAAGACACAGTGTGCACCCTCACATGCTCTTCGAGAGTAACCGAATTTGATGTGGAATTAGAACGACTTCGGGCTCTCCGACGGCGTGCGGAACGAAGGTACCGACGCACGAAAGCAATCGACGATTTACGAATCGCTAGACGTCTTCAGAAGAAGATACAACGCCGCATAGACAAGCTAGAGTCACAACGTTGGGCAGCCTTCTGCGCTTCGTTAGATCCTCGCAAGCCTTTATCACACTTGTGGAGGACAATAAGAGGGCTCCGGACATCTCCCATTCAGCGGTCTCCATTCAAGGCTCTAGCCCTCTCTCAACAGAGATCGGAGGTCGACGTGGCAGAAGAGTTCTGTGCCAACTTATCTGGTCAACTCGCAGATCCCAACATCTCCACGCTCTCACGCGGTGGCACGACATTACATGATCACCCCATGGACCAATTTTTTTCTAATTATGAGCTTCAAGCAGCACTGACTTTGTGTAGACGGACATCAGCACCCGGGCCTGATAGAATATCATACAGAGCACTGTGTCACCTTGGTGAGTGTGCGAGGAGTGCCCTCCTCGAGATATACAACGACTCGTGGCGAGAGGGCACCCTCCCAGTTAACTGGAAGACCAGCCGTTTGGTTCCATTACTGAAGCCTGGCAAGTCACCATTGGTGCTCACATCATACCGCCCGATTGCACTGGCTAGTTGCTTGGGCAAAGTGATGGAGAGAATGGTACTTGGACGGCTAGAATGGTTCCTGGAGCATCACAACATCTACCCGGACGCTATGACGGGATTTCGCCGTGGCCGGTCATCAATTGATAGCGTCATAGACCTGGTCACCTACGTGCAACACGAAAAAGGCCGTAAGCGTCTCTGCGCTTCTTTATTTCTTGATGTTAAAGGGGCGTACGATAACGTCACACATGAAGCTGTCCTCACCGCTCTCAAGGAGGTAGGAGTGGGTGGTCGGATGTTTCAGTGGATACGCAGCTATCTCTCTGAGCGATCCTTTTTCGTGAGAACTGAGGATGGTGACACTTCGCTACACTACAGCCACCGTGGTGTTCCCCAGGGTGGCATACTTAGCCCTGTACTATTCAACCTGACGCTAATAGCTCTAAATGAGCATCTGCCAAGTACTGTCAGATTGTCAATGTACGCGGACGACATCTGCGTTTGGACGTCTGCAGTAACACGTCTACAGCTGCGAGCGCGAATTCAGAGAGCTGCCACTCAAGTTGCTATTTACCTCCGTCAACGAGGTCTGGAAATTTCCTCTGAGAAATGTGCACTAGTGGCATTTACGCGCGAACCAATGCATAACTACAGCGTTCTGATAAACAGCGAAAGAATACGTCACCTCAGATCATACAAGTTCCTAGGTGTTATAATTGACAGAGACCTCTCATGGAGCTCACATGTATCATACATGAAAAGGCGATTGACAGGCATCTGTCATTTGTTCAAGTTCTTCGCTGGAAAGAACTGGGGAATGTCGACAACTGCTATGTTTCGACTATACAGGTTTCTTTTCCTTGGATTCCTTCGGTACAGCCTACCTGTGTTAACCAACGCAAGTAAAACAAGCATACGAATGCTTCAAAGTGTCCAGGCTCAAGCACTCCGGATATCTTTAGGCTTGCCCCAAAGTGCATCAACAGCGGCGACTATCGCCATCACAAGGGACAACCTCATCGAGACCCACATTAATGTGGAAGTGCTGAGGACACATATACGACACCTTGCTCGAACCCCTCGACATCACCTAGCCTCTCTACCAGTGGTCCGACCATGCACATCTTACTGCAAAACAGTGACCGAACATGGTGAGTCGATCCCAACTTCGTTCTCTCCTGCCGCTAGACCTGTGACTCCGCCATGGTGCCTCGCTCAACCAATAATTAATATTAACATACCTGGCGTCGAGAAAAAGGCCAATTTGTCGTCACCGGCTCTTAAACAGCTCACACTACTTCTCTTGTATGAGAAATATCAAGACTCCACACATATCTACACTGACGGATCGGTTCAGCCGGACAGCTCTACAGGAGCAGTAGTGATACCAAGGTTGGCCACGACAATTAAATTCAAGACATCTCACGCAACAACATCAACGGCAGCAGAATTGGCAGCACTTCGTGCCGCATTACAATTTGTAGTTGATCAGCCTACGCGCAAGTGGACTATTTTCTGCGACTCGAAGGCGGCACTGCAGTCTCTACTATCAGCCTTACGCCGTGGACCACACGAGCAGTTGGTACTAGAGATAGCAGAGATTATACACCACCTGACTGAGAAAGGGAACCAAATTACATTTCAGTGGTTGCCCAGTCACTGCGGAATCATCGGCAATGAACGGGCCGATCAAGCTGCCCGCTCAGCCCACACAGAAAATCATAAACTGCGACTACCACTTTCTAGGACGGATGCTGCACGAGAGCTCCGCAGACTTGCTCGCCGGCAAACCACATCGCAATGGAATCAGCCGCACTTCAAGCATGCCCGACTGTACTCGCTTGACCCTACGCTAAGTCTTCAAGTCCCGTCGAGGTTTCGCCGAGCAGACCAGACCCTGTTATGTAGGCTGTGGTTGGGCGTTGCATTTACCAACGCCTACGCTTTCCGCATCGGGATGGCCGACACCGCAGCCTGTGGCCACTGTGGCAAGGAAGAAACCATTCAACATGTTCTTTGTGAGTGCCTAGCGTATAGTAGGTGGCGAGTATGCCTTCGCAGGGAACTAAACAAACTAGATGATCAGCCTCTGTCGGAGCAGGAAATTCTGCAGTATCGTCAGGATGCGACTTCACAGAAGAGGGCCCTGAAAGCGCTGCTGCACTTTTTGCGATTGACCGGCCTTGCTGAACGGTTGTAGCTGGGACGCCCTTCCAGTGTGTGTTTTCGTTTTTTTTATGAGTGCGCGTGCGTTTTTTTTTCCTCTCTCTAACCCCTCTTTCTTGCCCCTACTTCCCCACCCCCAGCGCTGGGTAGCAAACCAGATGCCAATATCTGGTTAACCTCCCGGCCTTTCCTTTCTCACTCACTCTCTCTCTCTCTTGACGCCGTGCACGCGTGCATGGTTTGGCTCCCGATGACGTTCATCTTTGCTCTGTTTTTATTGCGATAGCAATTATATGGACGAAGAAAGTGCTTAACAGCGCAAACGACAGGAGGGGATAGAAGAGACCCGCTCCTGTCGTTTGCGCTGTTAAGCACTTTCTTCGAGTACCATGCAGCACCAACCAGCCCAATCAAGGACTTTGTTAATATTATATGGACAGTCTCGGCTGGTTTTGTTTTTTTGCCATCGCCGCCGTTATTCACTGTATATATGTATATACGTGTCTATATATATATATATATAAACTCAAGAAAGGAAAAAAAAAAGCCGCCTGCGCTCGGCGACGAGCTTGTCACGATGCGCCGATGCGCGCTTATCTCCCACGCGTACTTTGCCCCGTGAATGGGGGGGGGGGGGTTGTAGATGGTTTGTGCGCGTGCACTTATCCTTCGACATGGAGAATCGCGTGCGTGCATTCGACCGTTGACCGGAATGATTGTGTTTAGTTGCCGGGCACGCAAGGATCACTTTACTCACTGTACAGGCGCCGTTTGCGAAGAGTGCGCCTTTAAAACACGGCGAAGGAATAGCTCGGGCACTTGTTAGTTCGCTCTCATATTTGTACATGTGATTACGTTTCGTGCCCCGTGTTCGTGTAAGCAGCGCATTAAGTGTCGATCGGTAAACGTTATTAGTTCTCTCTCGTCCTGTGTATATTGTTTTCATACGTCAGTCTGTGCGTGAGCAGCGCGCTGCACGTTTCGATATGCTTGCCGTTCCGGGCGTTACATTCCAAGTTGTTGCTATCGCATTCATTGCTTTGCCCTTGCGGTGAAGCTGTGACTTTTATTTTCTTAATTTCGGACAACCTTGTCGTCACAACCGAGGGGATGTCAGATTAGGCGCTGATGGAAACTCTCCACGACCTCGGTAACGACGGATCTTCGGAGGTCGACTCGTCAAGTGCTTCTGTCTTGCGCTGCGCCGCGAGTTCGCAGGCTGGTAGCTATCGCTATTAGCCGATGAGTTCTGGCCACACGATGGCGCGTTGAATGCACTGCAATGAAAGCAATAGCAAAAAAACAATGTGATAAGAAGTGAGGCTGGCAGCTAACTCTTTTGGATCCGATATCGCGGAACTCCTAAAATACGCTGGTGTGAGCAAATACGGCCGCTCCAGGGATAAGTGCTCTTTTCGCACAGTCTCTTCACGTTGAAAGCGCACTGATTTTACTCGCCAAGATAGCAAGCGTGCCAGCGATTGCGACCGCCCTGGTTAATATCTAAGTTCATTATTGCTACTCGAGCGCCCCCCCCCCCCCCCACACACCCTACCCCGCGTTGTTTCATGGTCGTGCAAGACGGGTGGTTTACTTTCTGTTTCAGCATTCGACAGCAGTTTTAACGCGCGGAGGATGGTATCTTATGCACTTTCCAAGATGGGCCAACTCATTTGATCTTTGTTTCAGCAGTGCTCCCGCACTTTTACTTTTACCCGCTCGTGAAAGTTACCACGCGCGGGCATGTTAGCAATTTGGACTTGTTACGGAACATGGCGGCGACGGCAAAACCCCACCGATTGTGTCCATATAATTGGTATCGCAATAATATCGCAGTTTTTTACTGTAAAATAAGTGTTTTGGGTTAGCTCTGCCTTTTGCAGTCCCCGTTTTGCTTAATTTGTGCGTTTATTTTCTGAATTTTTGTTCCGCACCTTCATGTAACTTAATCCTCTTTATAATGAATTTTCCCAAGAATTCGTCAATTTCGTTATATCCAGGTTGAACTGTTGTGATAGGCTATACCTCCACGTGCTGTTCCAGGTAAAGCTCTCACACACATAACGCATAACTTTAAATTGCTGAAATAGACCATGCGTGGAGCGAGAAATAATGAAGTCGTACGAAATCGATGACCAAATGATAGAAAAAGTTATGATGTGCATTTAATGTCAGCGAATGAATTTTCAGGACATAAGTGTTATGCTTCCAAGGTTAATCAATATTGTATGCAGTGTGTGCCACTTGAGGACACTTGGCTCAACATCCGCTACGAAGGGATAGTACATTTACAAAACAGTTCGTTATATCACGTAAAATCTCACTTGTTTCTGTTTCTTCACAGGGTAGAAACGTGGTCTTCGCTCCTAGAAGCCCAGTTTGAAAGCGACGAAGCCCGCAGCAACTACCACCATGCACTAAGTGCCCTTAAATACTTGGTCCACACGATGACACGGCAGTATAAAGGCAGGTATACGGCCATTTCTTCGGACCTATTGTTCAGAGAGTCCTCAGACATTCGATTTGAATGCATTGTTAAGCTTTTATGTCTCTGAATTAGTTTCGGTGTTACCTTTGTGGCGCGTGTGAGAGAGTCCACGGGGGGTAATTTCACTTTTACAAAATATCCGATCGAATCGCTGTGATATTAGCAGTTTTCACGACGGGCACCTGCAACTCAGGTCAGATGGTGGTCTGTTCTGGAGACACTATGTGCACCCCCCTTCTAATGGCACACTTCAGCATAGTTGACATATCAGAAATCCCAGATAATGCAAAATTTTCATGCCGAGAATGGCTCGTACACAATAAATATATATATTTAGGCTTTGGCGGTATGCGTCGGCAATGTTTTAGCTGTGAATTGTTCTCTGCTTATAGCGATAACAAATAATTTTCCAAAATTGTAAGGTTTCATGATGGTTCTCGCAAAATTTTATTGACTGTTCATATTACTAAAATTGATCCCCACATGCACCAGAACTTTCTATATATGTTATATATCGTGCCTTATATATATTCTATTAACGTTTAATTCTTTCGCAGCTTTTCTTTTACTCCGTTATTTGATTTTTTTTCCGTCTTCGATACGCAACTTTGTTGATTTCCGCTCCACGTAGGGCCTCACAATTCTGTTAGTTCTCTACTGCGTTTTGTAAAGTACTTTAGATAGACTACTCCTAACATTTTAAAATAACTAAGCGGTAGTAGGCAATTAGTGAGATTTTGCTGTTCTTTTGTAATTCTCCCAAATATTTGAAGTTTATATATCTTCACCTTCGTATGATTGACATGTTTTCAAAAGCACACATAAATTTTTTAGCTAGATGTGACCTGTCGTTGTTTTCACGTATGTGCGTACGCTTGCTGCTAGTTCACTTTTGCAAGCTTTTTTTTTTAAATTCTACAGGTTTAAGTGACAAGACCTACTGAATTATGCGTGTGCCAACGAATCTTTTTTTTTTAGTTCAGAAATTATAATACCCTTTGCTGCTATTACAGCATCTGCCAGTGAGCGAAATGCCAAGGTCGTTCTTTCAATTAATAATAATCAAATCTTTATTTTCAGGATCTTCATTCATACCGATTGAAGATGTGTTTGGTAACAAGACAAACACAGCTTTCTTTCTAAACACGTGGTTGCCAATGCTTCCAGCGGCTGCGGAGACGATGATGTCGTCGCTAATCGTTCAACAGAAAGCAAAGGTAAGGTAATAAATTGCAGTTAATCAAACGGATGTGTAACAATTGTTTAATTAAAATCGCCGCAGAACTACTCTCCTATCGGAAATTTTCTTCAAGTGCAGCGCCAAACATGCAATCAGTGGAACGAAACCGACATGGTGCACCACGATTTGGAGAGACACATGTTCACACACGCCATTTGCAGCACAAACTTCACAGCCGTCATCCAAGAACTGATGGCAGATTCAAACGTAAGCGTTTTAGTAGTGACTTTCTGCTGGTGTAGCGTACAAAACAGAAAGGAAAGATGAATAGCGGTTTTTCTCCTCTTCCTCAGACTGTAAAAGACGTGGAAACGTCTCAAGAAGCGAAGCATTTTGCTTGGGAAATGTACACTTTGGTAAAAAAACTGACAACCACGAAAGGGTCGCTCGTGAATTCTACCAGTGAACGACATTCCTGGAACGACGAGTTCACTTTCCTGTCGCCGTGGGAGACCTTCAACATTAACAAAGCTCTGTTAGATGCACGGATGTCCGACAGCGCTGCCGTTAGGAAAGGAATTGTGGCCCTCATTAAGATGCGAAAGCTGCTGAGTTTCTTGGACGACAAGACTGCGTGGAAAACGTGAGTGTTTGACTGGCGTTATCGGTAAATTATCGCCATAAAGTCAGAAAAAAACACGACAATTAGTATTTGCTGTCACCATCGTTGTGTTGACATTTGTTACACTGCAAACGGAGTGTGAGTATGCGTCTGCTCCAGTAACTAACTGCTTTGTAGTAACATTTGCGAGCGTTCAGGATATCGCAGAATGTTACTGCGTGACGCCGTGCATGAGCTTTAGGAACAATTTTCACCCACATTGTTATAGGGATCACATTCAAGAGTGTTTGGGTGCACGTTAAAGAACCACAGGTGGTCTAAATTTCCGGAGCCCTCGACTACAGCGTCTCTCATAATCATATGGTGGTTTGGGAATGTTAAACCCCACATATCAATCAAAAATCAAGAGCGCAGCACCTATTTCAGTTAGTCATACAACTATGTACGCTCTTAAATCGTCAGAACTAAGAACGTTTCTTTGTGTCGAAGGAACTTCAAGTCTTGCAACCAAGTTTGAGGTCTTTTGAACAGTTATCTTGTTGTGGTCCATGTGGTGGCTACTTTTCGTGTGCTGAGAAGGAGGTACGCTACTAACAGTCCCAGTGCTGAACTGCTAAAATCTTTCAGTTGCTTCACTACATCCTCTCGTTCGACATTAATAGCACCTGTACTACTGACAACGTTGCACATTCTTTCCAAAATACAGTTATGAGATTTGAAGAAGTTTAAGGATGCAAGACCTGGCGCGTTACTCTCGCAGAATGCTCTGATTTGGAAATCACCAAGGGAAAAGCAGTCGCGGCGTTATGGTATTGAATAATTGTTTTAAGTATATCTACTCTCTTTTGCAACGACAGAGGGGACATTTAGTTCCCAGTGAGAATGTACGACGTTTTCTTAAATCTAAATTGTCCATTGTACATACATTCATCATATGTTCTCCAAAATGTTCTGAGCGTTCTTAGGCAGCTGCTTCGCATTAAATGGCATGCCTTAGAGACTCCTGAAAACGTGGTTGAACAATATGCACAGAGGAAGTATCCACTCTGTCATGTTTTTTTTTTTAAAAAGAGTAATAAAAGAACACTGCTTCTTTAGTGTACGTTGAAATGTTTAACTTTTCTCCTTCAATGTTCGTTTTCTCAGCTTGTCAAAGTTCACAAAGCTGTTGATCGCAACGGGTCAGCTCAGCGCAAAGCAACTGTCAGAAGAAATCGGAAAGTTCTATCATTACGCAATGCTTGCCTCGGAATCTAGAACACAGGGTAGGCGCACCTTCGTCTGAATTTATACGCATGTGTCTTTCACTGTATACGCTAAGCTAGATGTAAAGCTAAGTAATAAAAGTTGATTCTCCTGTTTCTTCAGATGCGGATTTGCTAGTGAGCATTTTCACAATGGACAAATGGAAAGACTACAAAGAGACTATGCAAGCCGTCAACGTTAGCCAGGTAACACACCATATCTTATCTCCATGATATATTTTTACGGTGGTTTTTACGGATTCTCAGTCTCTCAGATGCATTTTTTTTTTCCAAATGGCAGGTCCGAAACCGCGTCAGTTCTGACACCGAGTGGATCGAGCGAATGCCAGAAGCAAAACTTGCTTTCTCACTCGAGGAAATGGACAGGCTTGCCGAAGACATGGCCGCGGGTTATCACAGTGACGGCAACGACACCGTGAGACTCGTCAACGATGAGCAAGTCAGCGCGACGGTGATGACCGTCCTAGAAGGCTATGCGAGCAGACCTCTGCACAGGTACGAGATTAGCTAAGCAGGAAAATTGAAGAGTGCAATGTAAATGGAAATCGAAAGTTGATTGCGACATGTTCATTTGCAGCGCTATGCGTTTATTTCTAAGCATGATGTGGATGGTGCATCAGAATACAAGCAGCTCGCCTCTGTGGAATTCCGCGGTCCCTACACTGTTAGACCTCGCCGCGAGCCTCAATTCCTACTTCGAGCAATGCAAGTATTCTCTTTTATGTTCGCATGCCGATGCCCATCATCATCATCATCATCATCATCATCATCATCATCACAACCATAATCATTGTCATTGTTACCCTATTTCATGTCCGCCTTCGAATGAATGCACGTAGTTGGAGTAAATTGCGCCTGTAATTATAAGTATCAGGATTCTGCGACTAAAATCAAGTGCATTGAGGACAAACACGTGGCATATATAGCGGGTTGTAAATTAATGCATTAGCCAATCGTAAGCAAAAAAGTGCGATGACTGAATGGCACAGTACAAGACATCACGTGCACGGGCGCAAAGTCACATGAATGCGGAACCGCATGCTGTAATTTCGGGATTTGGCAATTACAGGATTACTGCTCACATCGCGCTCATTGCACGCTACCATTACAGATCTACTAGTACGCCACATCTAAATACCATGATTTCAAATCCTCTTAATACGCAACAAGCAAGCCTCAACATGCACGCAGAATAAGCCGATGTTGAGATGTGTACCAATGTACTACGCCGTGTGGCCGGTGGCAAAAAAGCCAGCTTTATTGAACTTGATCCAGTTATGCGCTGAATGCGTGCATATTATATACATCTTTAAGCAGTTCCTGCTCATATCTTACGCCACGTGTACGATACAGGCATATGAGGCAGAACTCTCGCTGTATCAAGAATAATGGTTGTAGTCCTACTTTGCTACATTGGTGATGAGTAATTAATTCTTTTCTAAACAGTTACTAGACAGAGAGAGAGACAAACAGATAACAAGGAAACAAGGCAGGGAGGTTAACCTGGTGGGAGAGCCGGTTTTTCTACCCTGCACAGGAGGGGGGGAAATAAGGATTGAAAAGAGGATAAACACAAAGTAAAAACGAAAACATTGTAGGTATTATAAATAGAATCGTAAAGCATAGATGATTGAATAGATTATTTATTGCTGCTTGTAGGCTTACAGTGAATGAATGCAATATTGATAATTTGGCAATAGTTCTTTCAATACATTTGCAATATCGTTATGTTTACAGTGCCTTCAGAAAATGCTTACGTTGCGCAAAGAAGAACTGCATCATGTCCAAGATGCTTTGGAACAGATATTTTAGACGATGTAAGTAGCAGAATCATCAGTGTTTTTTCCCCCTTTCATGCTGTTTAATTTCAAGTTCTCTTTTCAAGACAGAAAAAAATTGACAGCATATCCACGCAGTGAATGATAGAGAGTGGAGCGAATTCAGCTGGGTCCACACGCCGCTTTCGTGCCGTTTCGGCCTCCCGTTCTAGCACGCCGGAATCTTGTCGGCGCCGCCGCGCAGTTTCACGGCACGCTTCTGCCTCGCGCGCTCGTACATCGGGGTTCTGGGTTCGAGTGCCAGCCGCCGCCGCCGCCTTGCGCGCACGCTGGTCTGTGTAGCCTTGTCTATCCACCAACCTTCTGAAGGCGCGCTCACGCGCACCAAAACGGCTTTTATTTTACAACACTGCGCCCCCTAGCGTACGGCGCCACTGACAAACACGCGATCGCCAACGTCTTCGTGTGGCGTCATTCCTATTTTCTCGCGCGTTCGCACATCGGGGTTCCGTCTTCGAGCGCGAGCCGCCGCCGCCTTGCGCGTATCACAATTTTTATCGGCAAACCATGAATCATCCACTGGCCGCGCCTGTCCGTTTGTCTGTCTGTTTGACGCGAGGACGAACGGACGGACGCATGAACGAACTCAGGGACGGACGCACGAACGGACGCACGGACGCACGCACGGATGAACGCACGAGAGTACGGACGGACGCATGAACGGATGCACGAATGAATGGACGCACGGGTGGACGGACGTACGCACGGATGGACGAACTGACGCATGCACGAACGCAGGATCGGACGCACGGATGGACGCGTGAGAGCACGAACGGGCGCATGGACGGACGCACGAGAGGACGGACGGACGCATGAACGCACGGATGAACGCACGAACGGGTGGATGGATGGAAGCGAGAACGAACAAAGGCCAGAAGCACGGACGGAATGATAGACGCTTCGCCTCACTCATCATCTTTTACTCCATGGATATGCTGTGATTTTTATTATTTATCATACTACAAGTAACGACCTCTAGTATCGTACCATTTGCATTTTTCAGCATATATGCATTTCGTTATATGTTCACGTACTGCCCTCTACGGCCGGTTCAAGAACTAACGAGAAATGGCTGGCTACATACGATTACGACGGGACGCTCAGCCCACGCCTAAAGGGGCTGCTCTCCTAAAAGAACAGCGCGTCGTTGTAGTTCATGAACATTATTTCCATTACCACCACTTAAACAACCACTATGAGCTTGAATACATGCAGAGTAAACCGATATTATTATATTTTTCAGGCGTGGTGTAAAATATACCTTTTTGAAATCCCTGTATACTTTTATTCGAAAAGTTGTGTGAAGTAGGCAAAAGTTGCTCCAACACATTTCAAAACTGCAGATGATACGTTATGACGCACTTGGTATGCAGCCTTAGGTAATATTTTACCGTATCATCCTTAGTGTGCGCGTGTACATTATCCTTTCCAGAAACAAGAGCTCTTGAGACAAATCGTTTCACAGAAGTCTTTTAACAATCCAGCTGAAATCGTTCGCTTCCTATCCATCGTTCTTAACGTTACGTAAGTGTGGACATCGAAATTATACTCACAAAATTAACTTCCTCGCCCAAGCAACGTGTCATCAAATGCTTCTTTCTTACTCTTTTCAGAGATGTCTACTTCTGCGAGCATAACCAAAGCGCTCCGTACGCTGCCATTCTGGACGTAGTGTTCAATCGTCTCCAAGATTTTCCTGGTAATAATAAATAATCCAAATAGATTTCATGTACACCTAAGAAACAGATGCCTACACCTAGTGCTGACTTTTCTACGCCAGCGAACACGTGATCGTACCCTCAAGGCTACAATGTTCAACACTTTGTTTCAGAGCCGAAAGAGTTGGTATGTGCGCTTCCAAACAAAACTGCCACCAACGCTTATAAGTGGATTTCCCAGAGACTGAGCCTCAGGAGTTTCATCTCAAAGGTGAGAAGAACAAATTACTTGTTAAAAATATATTCGGCTCTTCATTTGTCTAGTTAGAGCTCCGATTGATGCAAAAGAGGTTAACTGGTACGCAAAGCGGGATGGGTGTGTCGGGACTCGGTGCTAAATTTCGCCAGCAGTGCAATGCCGGCTTGTGCCCATCTCGGCATACTCTGCTTCCACCTGTCCCTCCACCTTCTATATATTATTTCGCCGCAAGAGCCCAAATGAAACATTGTTTTCACACTACAGCTTCAAGCGGCCATCAAATACCCGAACACGGCACGTCAACAGCAATGCAAGACCATTGCGGGTGTTCTATCGGCCGGTGGCAATATCATCGACACGTATGTCAGCGAGCTCACCGAGGACTATAGTTACCAGAAGCTCGAACACTGCATCGATGTGTATCACAATGGAACTTTCAAATACAGCGTCGAAAGGTACAGCCTGTGATTGCAGCATATCACTCGGCAATACGGCCCCGATCTTGTCCTGCAGGCCCTGCTAAGATTGTGCCATGATGGCTTTTTTTTCCCACAATTTTCAGATACGTCACGTTAACAAAGCATCTGTTCGACCTTGCCAAAGAGCTGCTGCTGAAAAGAAGCTCTCAAGACGAGTCTCTGCTTCAGTTCCTCGTAAACAAGGTCGTCGGCGAACTGCCAGGTTGGTTATCCGTTATCACGTACGTGTCAGCAAAAAAATGTGCGTGAATATTCTAGAGCATGTGTTCAGATTTGTTTGCGTAAAGCGGCGACGGATACTTTTATAACCAGATTATTATGTCAAAACTTACGAGCAGGGTAATTTATAATAAAGTACCCTGCAAACACTTACAACCCCCGTTTTTTATACATTTGTTCCCGAAACCTGGATGGTGGCAATGTAATATATTGCCGTGCCCATATCACTGTTTAGATTTGATTGATTGATATGTGGGGTTTAAAGTATCAAAAACTACCGCATGATTATCAGAGACGCCGTAGTGGAGGGCTCCGGAAATTACGACCAGCGGGGTTCTTTAACGTGCGCCCAAATCTGAACACACGGGCCTACAGCATTTCCGCCTCCATCGGAAATGCAACCGCCGCAACCGGGATTCAATCCCGCGACCTGCAGGTCAGCAGCTGAGTACCTTAGCCACTTGACCACCGCGGTGGGGCGTGTCACTATTTAGCAAAGATAACAAGTGTCTACTAATTAAAGCTTCAGCCTACATTGTTGCCAGAGCAATGGGGACGATAAATACAGAAAGAAGAATGTACAAGTTCACTACCAGTAGGTGAATTGATGGAAGCAATCAGTTACACAAACATCTTAGCTTTTTTTAATAGAAAAGTGGCAAGGCAATGATAAATGAGGCCTAATCCCCTACTGTCGGCCAAAATTTGTCCAGGAATTATTGTAGCGAAGAAGTTATTTTTGCTGGCTTAATGACGCGTTTTCTCCCTTTTCTTTAGTGCACATATTCAGAAACGGCTTATTTGAATTGCCGCTTAAATCGGAGACGGTAAAGTCCTGCTCCAAAAGAAATCACATTTTGCTGCAGTCTATATGCCACAGTATCCGAAGGGCTGTTGTAAATTGCAGTCTACCGCGTAGCGTACGCTACAGTCACCGAGGTTGAGCAGTTTCGCGTGGCTTATTGAGAGCCGTGCCGCGCATGCCCGATGAGGAGTGACGTCACACTGAGCACTGGAGAAAGCCTGGAGATTGCTGGAGTGACGTGTCACTAGTGGGCTGGCACTTTGACTCGCGCGTGCTCTTTCGTTAGTCCATCCGTCCGTAGTTCACGCTACGCCTACCCTGGCATTATCGGGCTAAGCCACTGCTAAAGTGTTTCACACTGCATCCTAATGGCCACATAGCGATAATGTAAATAGCACCTAAAATGTGTCATTATGCTGTATCTGCCTTGTGTGGCGTACTCGTAAGGCACTTATATTTTATTCATTTAAATAAAGCGTTGACTGTAGTTTAATTACTTATAAATACTGAAACTGATCGAATTATACTTAGATGTGCACATGTTTGTTGTTCTTTTTTGATCTGCAGTTTATACAACATTGTCGAACATTGTTACTACGAAGACGCTGAATGAATCATTGAACGGAGGCGCCAGCTCATGGGTGGACGTGATCGAAAATGCCGAAATAAACTTGAACTGGGTATGTATGCATATACACGCTCATTAGAACGCTGTTTATACGAGCTACCCGAGAAAGTGCGTCGATTTGGCTGGGCTGTGTTTTTTTTTTTGCGTTAGTGACGCACAACACCGATGTTTCTTACTTTGCAGTTGGTTCGTCATAATTTTTCGCGAGAGTCGTTCGAGGAGGCTCTATGCAGCAGCCCCCATAGGCGTCTGCTTGCGTACAAGTCGGAGGAGGGACAAAACTTGTGCGACGCTAATTTCGCAGAAGCGATTGCCCGGTCTCTGTTCAACACATCCCGAATTGCGAAGCAGGTAAGCGTGATGTGTTCTAAGCAAGCGAGTGACTTGAAACTCAAATGCCAGGGATCATATCTTATTACACTGTTACTTTCGTTTTGCGTTGCAAGTGTGAGACATCGTTCCTACGCCTCAGTGTAACCTGTGAATTGCAAACCTCTATTTCGAGCAATCAATCATGACAAATTTGATCATTTCATGTTTCAGTGTGCTTTTGCTTATTGCTGTCCTCTTACAGGTTATGGAAGCACAAACCAAGGCATTCTACGCAGCGAAGTGGCTGGACGAAATCTTGAAAGGCGCGGCCTCACTGTGGGATGCTATGTCCAAGCTTTTTCAGTCGACGAAAGCGCTTTCGCTGGACGCGTCGAGCGATAATTTGGCTGGCACGCTGTCCTCGGTTCTGACTTTACTCGACGATAGCGTCATTAAAGAGCTCATAAACAGGTAAAGGCAGTGGACGAGTACATCTTTTGCATCACATTTACTTTGTGTTGTGGCGTTCCAGTGAAGCAACGAAATAATTTTTTTTATTCCAGCTTGGAGAAAGTCCAGGAGTTAACGGAAGCAGTTTTTCCTGGAGGTTCTATAGCGGAATACGTCAACTTGATTACTCAAGGACTCAAAGGCGTTCAAAAACTGGGCGAGAGTGGCCTGTTTCATCTGACGTGTAAGTCTGATTTACCCATTTTCACATTTATAAGAGTCACTCCTCTAACAATGCTTCAAAGTTGAATCGCGCCTTATGATTAGATATAAGATATTATAGACAATGAAACTGTTCCGTTTACAGCGTTTTTTTTCACAAGGTTCTATAAGTGGTAGTGATATCTATGTGCACATTGCGTATAACACAAATCACATTGTAGCCCTGACTATAACAAAATCATGAAGACAGTAAACGCGCTTTGTTGTAAGCGGTACTTCGTTAAATGCGAGAACGTGCTGGAAAAACCAAGATATCGCCGCCGGATGGACCCTCCAATAGCACGAATTCTTGTAAAAATGTGATTGAAACTAGGCTTCGATTGATGGTGGCTGCGTCACTGTGGTGAACTCTGCTAACGCCCGTGGGCAACTGCATCGTAAGTCTGATCACCACGTGATACAGTTAGAAATACAATCTGATTGTAATCTGATACAGTCTGGTTAAAATAAACATAAATTACAGGGCACGCTTTCTTTGTTAGGCACGGTATTAATGCCTGATATATAGTCCTCTACATTAAGTATCGGATACAAGTTAAACATCACGGCATATCCACGGAGTGAATGATGATGAGTGGGGCGAAGCATCCATCAGCCCGTCTGTGCTTCCGTCCGTCCATTCGTTCTTGCTTCCGTCCGTCTGCGCGACCGTCCGTGCGTCCATCCATGAGACCGTCCGTCTGTCCTTGCGTCCGTCCATGAGTGTGTAGCGGCGAGAGAAGAAAGACGTGAGACGGCGTCGAAGGCGGCCGATGGGGCCGTGCCGATCTCGCCACTTTATTCCAGGCCTGAAGCGGAGCCACGTCGACTACCAGCGTCCGCCACGCCAGACGTGTCAGCTCGTTCTAATGCTCGCGCAGCTCGAGCTAGCATCAGCTGCGCGAGAGGCGCAGCGCGGTGATCAAGAAATGATGGCGATGATGATGGCACTACAAGTGCGTCCATCCATCCATCTGTCTGTCTGTCTGTCTGTCTGTCTGTCTGTCTGTCTGTCTGTCTGTCTGTCTGTCTGTCTGTCTGTCTGTCTGTCTGTCTGTCTGTCTGTTCGTGCGTCCACCCGTCCGTCTCTCTGCTAGTCTGTCTGTCCGTCCGTGCGTTCATCTAGTGAATGCTCCATGTACCGCCATCTCCCATCTCGCATCCCCTGTGGCACATATACCCACTCTAGAGTGGGTATGTGTCACCGGTGGCTACGTACTACTACATACATACAAGGGATGGAAAGACCCACGCCTTAAGGAGCTTCGCTCCTAAAATGCAGAAGTGGTATACCACGCAGACGACCGGAGCGCTGCAGCCGATTGCCACCGCAATTGAAGATGTAGCCCCGCCCGTGTTTCAAAAGTGTATTCCGACAGCGAGGCCACTGACCTTGCGGTTTATGACGTGAAACCAGGGCAGGCGACCATTGGTGCAGGTTTGTGCACATCCGTTTGTCAGATGGAAATTTCGCACCCTTCTAAAGTTTTACCGCCTGTAGTCTCAATCAAGTTGGCATGTGGGGGGAAGAGATGGTTAGCTATCTTTGCATATCCAAGAAGTTCCAAAGGAATAATGCAGGATCTCATCTCGCATGCTGCGTCGAACGGTCCGGTGTGAATTTCTCGCCCCACGCATCGCAATGTCCAGGAGAGCAGCATTTCAAGTAACTTCGTTTAAGATAGGTTAAACCCGCATATATTGAAATATATAACAACACACCCGGGGATGAGTTTGTTATGTCGCACCCTGGAACGTGTCGCATAAATCGGTGCAAAACATTTAGAGTATTTAAAGTATGTCAACAGCGACTCAGCACCTTCATGTGCAGTTTGACCACCTTGGTCCTTAAGTCGCCTTTGTCGTTCGATATAATACTCAGTGTGCTTTTTTGGGAAGCTGTACACGCACCCGTGACGTCAGGCTGATTTCGTCCACGCCCGACGGCGTGTAGTGTGGCCAGCTTTGCGAAAAATATTCGATTATTATTTTTTTCATGACAGCCTTCGTGTTTACAAAGGTGACGGAGAATCGTAGAAAAGCGAACGGCGACTGCGCACTACGGGCGGGTCGACGAGAAATTATCGGAGAAGGCACGTGATGACAGTTAGTTTCCGCTCACTCCGCGCGGCGCAAACTTGTCACACATTTCGCACTCCCGAATTCGCCCAGGCGAGTTCTTTTCGGTGAGAGAAAGCCAACTCTTGTGAGGTAAGACAGCTATTGGGAGGGAAATCCGACTTCTTCCTGCCGCGCGATGTTCTTGGGGCTATATTAGAGCGCAGCTATATATTAGGCTCCTGTTGCTGCGTTGAGCGACGTAAATATATATATATATATATATATATATATATATATATATATATATATATATATATATATATATATATATATATATATATATATATATATATATATATATATATATATATGCAGAAGAATAACTTCGGTTGCCGCAAGGTTATAAATATGAAAGTAGATGCGCTTTCACATAACAACTGTTTATTGTGCCGACGTTTCGACAGGAACCCTGTCTTTGATTATGCTTTGATTGTGATTCTTTGATTATGATTATGCCTTGAAAAAGACAGGGTTCCTGTCGAAACGTCGGCACAATAAACAGTTGTTATGTGAAAGCGCATCTACTTTCATATATATATATATATATATATATATATATATATAATGCGCTCGGACTTCGCATTTGGGTGTAGCGCATAATCGTTGGTTAATTTTTACTTTTTTTGTTTGGTGTGCCGCGTACATTTTTCTGCCATCGACGGTAAAGCAGTATCGTGCTCGAAAGTCGTTTGATGTAACGAATAATTCAATTTACCCGACTTCGATACAGTCATGTTTCGCTACCCCCGCCGGTAGGGACTGGGGAACGAAAGTTTTCAGTGAAGCAATATTGCGAATAAGGGGATTTCGTTATTCTGAAGGGCTGTTCTATTGTCGGCACGCGTACAATTAATAATATGCTAATATGGTAGGTGAGTCATCATAGAAATTGTTTTTGTGTGTGTGATGCAGACAGCGTTCAGGACACGTTTTCTGACAAGGAGAAAGCCAAGAAAATCATAAAGAGAGAGCTGAGCTTGCTTCAAGAGGAGATTGACAAAGTGCTAAAGCGACCGCTGGACATAAATACGGTGAGGATCTACACTCTGTCACTTCTTTTTTTTTTCGTCCCGTCTTTTTCACCTGTGTAAGTCCCGATTTGAGCCATTATTTTGTAGTTATATAGGTGCACTCGTCACTGATTGAAATGCGTCAACTTAGGGTTAAATAAAAATGGCACAATCGCCAGCCGAAAGAAACCATGTGTAGATGCCGCTTACACTGGCGGTGGCGTTGACGCTGGCACTCATTGCAGCGTTGCACAGGAGAGAAACCTGGGGAGGCAGAAAGCACGCAGTGATGGACCGGTATTTCCTACTGGAACATGCCGATCGCTGATAATGGGCAATCAGAGATAGAAGACTCCGATTGAACACAAAGATCCGCAGTCCACTTTTAGTTAACGCGCATGCTGTGAAATTTTATTATTCAGTAACGCATGGGAGAAATCTCCCACTGGCACTACCTTGGAGGTCCAGATCCAGTGCCTATATTATATAGGGTGTTCCAGTTGTCACGTAGCACGATTAAAAAAAAGAGGAATGGCGTTACGTGAAGAAAACTTAGTGCACATTGCCAGTATGCTGTAGCAGCCACTACTAAATGATTAATTAGTCATAAGTATATTCGCTGCTCCGAAAGTACTCCCCTAATTATCAAGATGTCAATGAGGCATGTTCAAACGACATCTGTGGTACTTTCAACACCATACTAATTGCGTGCTCATTTTTTGCTGTTGATAAAGGAATCCCGTGAAATATGAAAAAAAAAATATAGCACGTTATACTGCGCTCCCACTCGTGAAAGAAAGCAGCGCCCTCATTTAAGCTTACTGCAAGCAACCGCTTTGTTCTTTCCCGTTGCCAGAGACAGCGTTCCGCTCATTGCGAAGTTATACAGGCCAAGCGCCAACAACATGTGCCGCAATCTTTCAGGGATTGCCCCGCCGCGGTGGTCTAGTGGCTAAGGTAATCGGCTGCTGACCCGCAGGTCGCGGGTTCAAATCCCGGCTGTGGCGGCTGCATTTACGATGGAGGCGGAAATGTTGTAGGCCCGTGTGCCCAGATTTGGGTGCACGTTAAGGAACCCCAGGTGGTTGAAATTTCCGGAGCCCTCCACTACAGCGTCTCTCATAATCATATGGTGGTTTTGGGACGTTAAAACCCCACATATCAATCTTTCAGGGATTATTTTCGCTTGATTGTGCATCACTATCATTACTCGTATCTCACGGCCAACTATTTTCATTGATAAAGTCGCTGGAGTACTCTTCTGATTAGATACCGACTGTCTATGATCACAGCGGTGCGTTTCTTCTGACGGGATTCGTATTTTTTTTTGCTACATTTCTTCCATTGATACTGGCCACCTCAAAGTGAACTTGTTTAATGGCACTGCCTTCAGATGCGCCAAGCAGCCTACAGTCACGTGTTGTTTTCATACTTGGCGGGTTTTCTTTAGTACCATGAAGAAATGAGCACGCAATCAGTACGTTCTTGAAAGTAGCAGACAGATGTCGTTTGGACATGCGGACATTCGCTTCATTGGCATTTAGATAAATAGGCGAGTACTTTTTGAGTTGCAAGTATATTTAGGACTAATTAATTAATTGTCACAACAAAATTATCAGTGGTTACCGCACTATACTGGAAACAATGTGCACTAAATTTGGTCCACGTAACACCATTCCCTTTTTTCTTTTAAATCGTGCTGCGTGTAAATTGGGACACCCTGTATATACGGTGTGGCCAGTCAACTGCTGTGCAGCCCGAGCAGTTGCTTTTTTTTTCTTACGATAACAGTTATATGGACGGTCCTCGCTACTTTTTTGCCATCGCCGCGGCCGTCATTCACCGTATATGTATATGTATCTATATATATTAAAACTCAAAAAAGAAAAAAAAGAAGCCACCCGCACTCGGCGTCCAGCTTGTCAAGTTGCGCCAACGCTGATAATCTCCTACGCCTACTTTGCCCCGCGAATAGGAGGGGGGGGGAGGGCGAGGGGGGTGTATGCTTTTGTGCGCGCGCTTATCCTTCTGTGGGAAGAATCGTGTGCTTTTGGCTTTCACCGGAATGATTGCGTTAGTTTCCGGGCCCACAAAGGTCACTGCGCTCCGCTGCACAGGCTCTGTTTGCGAAAAGAGTGCACTTTTCATGCACAGCGACGTATAAAACAACTGGGACACTTGTTAGTTTGCACTCGTCTGTACTTGTGATTACGTATCGTGCGTCGTTTTTTTTTTGTTCAAACGGCGTGTTTAGTGTCGATCGGTAAACGTTGTTAGTTTGCTATCATCCTGTGTGTGTTGTTTTCTTGCGTCATTTGTGTGTGAGCAGAACGCTGCACGTGTCGATCTGCTTGCCGTTCTCAGCGTTATACATTCCAAGTTGTTGCCATCGCATTCATTGCTGCGCCCTTGCGGTGAAACTGTGGCTTTTTTCAATCAAGAAAATCGCTAGCAGACGCTGCCTGCGTCGGCGTCGCGAGGCGAGAGGGGGGTGTAGGAGAGGACAAAGAAAAGGAGGGGATGTGCATGCTTAGTAAGGGTGGTCACGGTGCATGCCAGATTGAGTTCGACCATAAGATGCTTCGCATCTAATAAGCACGCTTTTTGTTCCACCACCTTGATCTTCGAGTGATATCGGCTTAATTTTGACTCATTTACATAAGAGCCAACCTTATCTTGTGCTGCCACATCCTTAGCGACATATCGCGTGAGTTCGAGAAATTTTGCATTCCTGTCGCCTTGCATACCTGTCATATTGAAAGTTATGATGCCGGGTTTCAATCTACGAGAACTGTACGTTTGCGTTGTCCGAATAACAAAAAGAAAACAAGGCGCATGCACAGTCTTCTCGTAATACTTATTCTGCGTACTGATATCGCCTTTGATGATGCTAAATATATTATCCTTCATTTTGCTTCGACCAGCTCGCCCGCAACGAAAGCATCAACAATGTCGTCGCAACTGTCATCTGCGACGTTGTCGAAAGCCAATCAAGTGTTCGCCACAAGGACTTCACGGATGGTTGCACTCCAGCCTTATCTTCAGAAATTGAATACCGGCCGTTCCCCGAACTCACGATGTCGAAAGTCGTCAAAAACGTGAGTCCGGAAGCATTCAGTTATTTTATTTGTAAGCATGTTTTTTTTTAACGCAATGCATACACTGATCCACCTCTTTGATTCCATTTGTTTTTGTTGTTGTTTTTTCTTCTTGAAGTTTGCAGATGCTGTGTTTGACGGCGTACTGCGGAAGTCGAACCTCAGCAAGGAATTGGTGAAGGCCGCCTTGAAGGCACTCAGCACGGCACCGAAAGTCGTTCCAGTTATACGAGAGAAGTTGTCGCTCCTCTCTGAAGCCCTGGACCCGAAGACCGCGAAGGCCCTTTCTGACCTCAACATCACCCAAGACGGCATCAGCGTGTTGACAAGTACGACAGCCTCCAATGTGGTGTACCTGTATTTAAGGCAAAGTAATGGTAATAAGAAAGTATCTAACAATTCTAACACTACTCTTTACACGCATTCTGCATGAGCGATTAAGTGTCCTGAAAACCTAAAAAATGCTTAAATTACACGAGTCTTTCTGCCATGAACCTGCACCCCATTGCAGCTTTAAACACCGAAAGAAAAAAAAAAGAACGAAGTTTGTTTAGAATATACTTCATGGAATCAGTGTTGTACCTGATAGCTTAACGATTTCTCTTTTTGATCTCACACAGGTCCCGCAGCGCTGAGTCTAGTAGGCCAGCTACTCTGTGGTTCACCCCTCAAAGCACTCGAGGACCAATTTTATCTGCTGGAACCGTCATCTCGCGAGCCGACACTTGACGTGCAGGAAATAGAGGAACTACCAAGTAAGATCCTTTGTAACTAGTCAGTGTGCGTGATTAATTGAGAACAGAGACAAGTAAAATAGAAATGTGAATTTAAAAGTTTAATATGTGGCTCTAAGTGGTAAAGAAACAGTACTAGCTTTTACGACAATTCGTGGAATACCTCAATTTTCACTTTTGCGAAAGTTATGTATTCCTAGCAAGTCATTTCACTGCAGTCTACAACTGCGTAATTTTGTTCGCACGGAACCGCAGATTTCGCCCTACGTTATACTATAACGTACAATCCGTGTTGAAACCCAAAGGTTATGTTATCACACGAGCATTGGAACTTGACAGCGGTTTCCAGAAATACACCGGGCAAAGACTACCTCTTTACAAGCCGGATATAAACGAATGCATAAATTTTAATATTACGCAACACATTATTTTTAAAAATAAACAAAGGTAGAAAATAGAAAGTTCTAGTAAAATGAAATGGACACGGTTAACAAAAATGGCACGACTGTCACAATCGCATCGTATTTCGGAATTTTCAGATATTTTATGGCTTAATTTTCAGAGTCGCAAATTTCGTTGCAATTGCTAACGTTCTGCATGCGTTCGTGTGCCTGTATCTTTCTGTGTCTGCGAAAAAATAATCTGAATAAAAAAACGTAGATCAAAGCCATTTGTCTAGCATGCTGGTCATGTTTACGCAGGCCATGCATGCCCTGTCTGTTGTTTCATGAACATTCCGAATCTAGCTCTCTTTGTTGCCTTTATAATGCTTACGTTCGTCACCACGCGCGTCACACTTTTTTTTCACAGGCAAGTTCTGTCGTCGTGGCTATGAACAAGTGATGAGGATGTCCGGTGGCCCGATTATTTGGGGATTTCTCAAGCCTATTCTGCGAGGCCAGATACTGTATGCACCAAGATCACCGGCTGCTTTCCAAATTATGCAAGAGGTATGGTCTATAGTACTCGCTTTTTGACGCGTTATATAAGGCACTAGCTAAACTCATAAAAATTTTCACTAATCAGTTCGTATTCGCACCGCTTTACTTCTTCATCTAAACTGTTGATAAGTAAACTTTTAAAAAGAGTTTTTATTAAAAATCAAGGTAAAAGCAAGCAAAATGTTAAAAAATAGTGCTATGAGGAGGTGAACATTGCAACTACTGACTTCGGTACATCGCCATCTACATTTTCGTAACTTTTCTGCTGTCAAGATAAAAATCAACTCCTGACTCTGCAGCAGCAGTGAAGGATATATCTACTGCTGACTCGACCAGTCACAGTCGGCAGTCACAGTCGGCAGTCACAGTCGGCAGTCACAGTCGGCAGCTTGTTTCATCAGGGTCCTAAATATTGAATGACATTTCGCGAAAGAGACGACGCACATAGGGAAGTTCCCCTTCATATACTATTTTAGAAAGTAAGTATCATGTACCTCGCCTTAACGTATGTAGAGTGTGTTTGCCGTGACTATATGGTGTACGTTTGCAGTTGTTTGCGGGGCAACATACGACCTGAAGTCGTTTTCTGTTTTGTAATTATTAGGCAAAGATTTCATAACTCCGGTGGCGTCGTCGCACGCGATGAACTCAGTGTCGGCAAACGGAAATGCGACCCTCGAGGTAGTCTGGTCACGTGCGTGTTTGTACGTGCCGTTTTTGCAATAATTGATGCTCTCACGATCGTGTGTTTATCTGCGATCAGCCGCTTTTGACTTGCCAATCAGGCCTTTCGCCGAGGTGACTTGTCATTTCATGTTGCGACCTTTCATGGTTGGCTGGATATTAAGGCAAGATCTTCGTTGTTGCCTGTAGCAGCTAAAGCGTTGCGCTGCTAAGTGCGTGGATGAAAGTTTGATTCCCGGCATGAAAGAGAAACACAGTCAGGAAGAATCATTGCGTAATGAGAAAGAAAGAAAGAAAAAAATGAGAAGAATAATTTTTAGCATCCCGAGTTCATTTTATAATTTGTAAGAAGAAATAAAATCGCTCACCTAAGTTATCCAATAACGCTAGAATTCGAAACGTACTTTTTTTCTGGAATGTGTCCTTATAACCTTACTGTGCACTGAAGAATTTTTTTCACGCAAAAAAGACAAAGCCACCAGCGTCACAAGTGCGAATAGAATCACCCAAGAGCACGAGAGTGAGTTTTGAAAATATCCACGCCGACATAACATGTGAAGTTGCAGGTGTCTGAGAAATTTAGGTCAGGTTGACCTCACCGCTTTTCTGTCGAAAAGAAATATCTTTTTCCCATTATCATTTTTACACTTTACTTTTTCTTTCACTAGGCATCTCAGTAGAAGAAGCATTATTTCACTTTCTCCGACAAAATGTACTAACAAGATTACAACAATTGTTTTTGAAATTTTCATATCAACGCTCCTGTAAAGCTGGCTCCTTTGCACTTACATCATGCATGCAAAGGAGTACCCTTTACAGTGTACATCAGCTGGTTCGAGGCGATGTGTGCACTAATCTTTCACACCGTTTTCTTGCTTCAATACAGGCCGTGTCGCAAATAATGAACTCAGAAAATGAATGAATGAATGAATGAATGAATGAATGAATGAATGAATGAATGAATGAATTATGGAGAGAAACTTGTAGGGTGGGTTAAAACTATGATAGTCTTGTTCTCTGCGTTCTTGCTATCATGCACTCATTTTCTTCCTTACAACACTTGACAATTTTGATGCAGCCACTATACACTAGCCTGAAGTATTAATTAAGAAAAATAATTACATTTAAGGGCGTTCACGCACAAAGATTACGATTCAAATATAAGGCGCACCATTGCGGAGGACTCCGCTACCGGCGGGAATGATTCACAGACATGGATGATTCGGTGGGCCAGTGGAACCGATAAGGCCCCCTTTGCAGTGAGACAACACAGCATGCATCATAAGACAGGTGTCAGGTCAATTCTAAAATTAAATAGTCATGCCGATTTGATCTCAACAGCTTGTGAATGGGTCTTCAGCCACCTGAAGCCTATGTCTAGCTGTATTTGCCCTTCAAATGAGCAAGCGTAGAAGAACTACGTGTGTGCTAGCGTCTGTATGTCGTTTAATATTGCAACAAAAACTAATCAAGGAGCTAAGCGCAAGTCAAGTCCGCCGCAATGCAAATAAATTATGCGATGAAGCATGTCAAAAGTCAGAAGGCGCAACTGTCTGGGGACGTAGCGTGCTTCTGAAGAACGCGCTTTTGTTTTTTCGTGAATGATTCCCGCGGATCTCCGAGAATTTCGCAAACCCCCTCGGTTCCACGGACCGCCATTTGCGAACCACTGTTTAACCGACTAAACTACTACAGAGGATGTGCACTGATTCGAAATGAAGGACCATGTTACGCATGTTATTTTCTTAAACCACAACTCGCTTTCTTTAAAATGCGAAACTATCATGACCAATCATGTAATTAGCGGTGCCATTTTGTCAACGTCCGCTATTCTCACTCTGTTTCATATGTCCTATTTGAACTCCAAGATATCATTTGCCAATTTTCCGGGATGAATTTGCAGGTGAACAAGACGTTCGAGTCCATGTCCTCTATAATCGATGCTCTTCACGTGTGGAGCGAGGGAACGATCGGGCTAAAGTTTCTGACGAAGGAGAACGGACCAGTGACGAAACTGAAGGTAACAGATTTATTTATTTTTTCACCCAACACATTGTTCACGCAGTCGGCTTTTGCACATGCGCGCATGAAGAGTTGTGCACACCATATACATCCTGTCCATATGTCCATAGGGACGCGAGTGCTATCACTAAGTGTGCTATGCTTTTCGCGAGTGTTGAATGCACTTATGCTTTGTCCACGTGCAATAATTAGGTAAGTCATGGCTAACTTATATTTTTCATTACTAATGTTTAGCTACGCTTATGTGTAGAACACCATGAATCAACGTCACTAGTTTAACCACGGTGAATGAGTAGAAAGAGTTAAACGAATGCAGCGTTCCTAATATTGCCCCACATGCGACAATGGCAACAGTGAAGCAGCAGCAGCAAAACAAAGTGGGTTATGTATTGTAGAGTGAACAGACACGTGGCGAATGGAAGGAAGGTTTGGAACGTAATGCATGCAAATTGTTGCAGGAGCTGATCTCATCCAAGAGTCTGCAGCCTCTTGCCAAGGACATGCTTGGGGATGACGTGTATGCTTTTCTTACGGACCTCAGCGTTGAGGACCTGCGTCATGAATTTGGTGACCTTGGAGGACTGCTAGACCTTGTGCAGCTTGTAGGAAGTATATCTCAGTGCTTTGAGCTGGATAGATTCAAGCAGCATAGCAATGAAGATGACTTGGTGAACACTGCGATGCACCTCGGTGCCAGGAGGGAGTTTATACTAGGCAAGTTACAGATTCACTTTCTGTTTTCATCACCTTTTCAGCTGGGTAATCCTTCCTTCAACAACAAAAGGTGATGCTGTATACAGTAGACAAATTCTGTAGACTAAATAGAAGTGGTAACAATGCACGTTTTGATCTTAATGGAACGTAATGTATTGTAGTGTAAAAATAGTACCATAATAAATTAGAAAACAGTAAGATGTCGGAGACGGTATATGTTACGGTCTTTTGTGTGGTGACACTATTTGCACTGCAGTTATGTTTTTATTCGAACACTAACACATCCAACAATGTGTTCTTTTTGAACGCTTGTTACGGTGCTGCTGAACTTCAGCCATCAGTGTTTGTAATAACACATCACTCAAAACTAACCCTATTTCAAGTAATGACGCCTTTAACTATTGTATTTTTTTGCTTACAAAATGACTTTCTATGTAGACATTCCTCCAATATTAAAATTTTCACCTCTAAAATGGAGGCCTCTATAAAGAAATAAGCTTCATATCAAATTATTCCATACATTTTGGTAACATTGTGAACATTGCAGTGTGCTTTATTGACCTGTTCAATAAAGTATTTTGAAGGTCCTGATCATTTTGTTATACAGGCATTCCACTGTACAAGGCATAAATGAATATGTATTCAGTCCAGTTAACTTTCACCAGCTAAGAAATTCACTTGGCTAGAAACATGAACGAAAATTTTTCATGACCTTCAATGTGCAGTGGACATGGTGGACAGTTCTTTTAAAGGAAAGTGCCAACACATGGAGTGTTTAAGGTTCATTTTCAATGTGCTCAAATAACTACAGCTAAACATTGCTTGTTGCATTGACAAAAAACATTGTTTTGTGCACAGCTGTTGTTTTCCTCAACCTGGATACAAATAATGAGCTGCGCCTGGAGAATGGATCTATTGTGAAATCCTTGCTGCCCCCCGATGTTCAATACAAGATCAGAATGGACATTGACAATGTTCCTCTAACAAAGACTGTTAAATCAAGGTATAGTAGATCCTTCAAACTATTTAACTGCATTTTTTAAAATGTTGATAAGCTTACAACTCACAAAAAATACAAACGATTGCGATTAATTATGAGCTCGGCACTCCTGACATTTTCTATACAAAAATTACCACTTAAAGGTATACTGCTTATTAAAGAGAACCTGCACAATAGTTTTCATTTTATTTATTTTCATTACTATATAACAAAGCACTTGCTAAATGGTAGAGGATGAAAGGTGGCAAGATAAATGTCTCAATCTAGGAAGAATGTTTGTGCTTAACAATGTCAGCTGCTATACATGTACTCTATAAAAAATGATTATATGCCACTTACGGAGTGTTTTATCAAGAAATACTCAATACCTCTTTGATTCTACATTTGTGATGAAGCAGCAACAAGTTTTAAACCAGCCAGAAAGACTGAAGATACGATTGGACGTGACGCCGCATGATTTTTTTTTACCCCAGGTTCTGGCAACCAGGTGCAAACGACGACTTCTTGGACGATATGCGATACCTACGAGGCTTTGCACACTTCCAAGAGCTGATAGACAAGGCAATCACCAAGTTGCATGTGGGAGAGTCAGTTCACTATCCTCGAAGCTATCTGCAACAGTTCCCTTATCCCTGCTACATGAAGGACTCGTAAGTAAACAGCAGGATAACTTCAGATGACAAAGCTCTTTGACACATACAGCTACGCACATTTTAACCTCTATGGTCAGATACAGCTTTGGAAATCCACAGCATTTCTTCCTCAAAGGCCAATGCACTCTAGCCTACACCAATGGGCGTGCACTACAGACTGATATCGTTAGCTAAACAGCCAGTGACGTCGTCTTTGAAGAATGTTGTCAACTGTATGAGCGGAACTGTTTCTTTATTCGAGGAGGCAATCAGGTGCTGTGCTTCGGTTATCTGCGTGTGGCCTCTTCGGACTTCTAAGTTTTATTCGACTATAGGAGATTATAAGTACGATGAACAAAGGAAATTAACAACACTAACTGGATGAAATCCACTAGATTCAAGCAAGGGCAGCAATGGTTGCTACAAGAATGCAGTATTCGTTGCTGTAATAAAACAAATCAAAATGGTTTTGTATGTTCATTGATTTATATTAGCTTATTTCGTCATTAAGTAGGCAAGGCAGATAGCACAGTAGCACTTAGCAATATATCTGGTAACTATACCAAGACATTATCAAAAAATTTTTTAAATTCTCTATTTTTACCCTTTGGATCATAGGTTTCTCATTAGGATGTGTACCAAAAACGAAATGCAGGTATTTTCTAACAACGTTCATTGTTTTGAATAATTTTAATGTAGGTAAAAATCTCATTAGAATGTGTACCAAAAATGAAATGCAGGTATTTTCTAACAATGTTCATTGTTTTGAGGAATTTTAATGTAGGTAAAAATGTTTGTCATTTTATTATAATTATTAATTTCTAATGAGCATGATATTCTTCTTGTTGGTTCTATCAAATAGAGCTATACCAATTGATTCTTGTTTTTACAGAGTGGGGTATTATATCAAGGCAATGCTACCACTGGTATTCACATTAGCTTGGATTTTTCTGGTAGCCTTTTTCGTACGAGAAAGGGTCCTTCCGAAAGAATTGCACCTGGAAGAAGTAAGTGCCCAAATTAAGTATTGTAGTCCTATATATGAAAAATGCACAACATAACATTAACACAGGGCAATATGTAGCCCATCCTGAAGAAAAAATACCTCATTGTATCACCTCATGAATATGCAGTAAACGCTTGCTAATTCAAACTAGATGGGGATTATAAAATTGTTTAATTAGTTGGCAGGCACTGAATAAATGAACATTGCACCTCACTGCGTTAAGCCTCATCATGACTCGTTGTTGCAAACTCGACGCTACTACACATTTGTGGCACGTTAGTTCAAAAATTCAGTTCATGGAGCTCTAACAGAGAACAGAATTAATTTATCAGTCTGTGAAATGCCAGAAACAAGCATTGTCATGTATTCATGTTAGCTCTGAGCTTGAACGTAAAATAAGTGATGCTATTTATGCTCCAAAATGGGTTTATTTACATTGCAGAGTTATTACAATCAGAATTAAAGCTAATCAGTAATTTGCATTAGCTTGCATTTATTCTGTCGCGACTGCATGAGCATCATTAGCACCTTGATGGAGAACTTCAGCGCAAGGAATGAATTTTCATCTGCTAAGATATGCTACTGTTTCATTTTTTTGTATCTATGGTAAATTTCGTAGAACCATTTAGGGTTGTCTTCTCTGATGAGCAATGAAAACAAGGGGCTCCCAGTTCAAATGGATCGTTATGGATATCGACATATTCAAATTTTTGAGAGTTTTTCCCGGTAGAAATTCACAGGGCTGTGCTGAGACTAGGACATCAGTTCGAATTGACTGTAAGTTCCAATTCACTGAGTTTGAATTAATGAGCTTTTACTCTAAAATGTGTATAATTCTTTGTATTCACTAAGCAACTGAAAATATGGTGATTTTACTTTTATATTAGGAAGAAAATTGTGCACCTTATTTACTATTCAACATCGCATATTATGTACAGTTTCAACATGCCAGTTCATGCATTACAAAACACATGTCTCTTGAAAAATTATTTAGGACTATAGGAGACTGTAAAAACCTTATATTTTAAGTTTACAAAGTTTATAATGAGACATTCAATAAAAAGCAGTTCTTTTAGCATTTTAAACTTTTGCAGAAACTCCGTGCAAGGTGAATTTGAAAAAAACATCAATGAAAATAATGAAAGTGGTTGACGGAGCAATGCTATGAGTGCGTCTCACCATAGAGATATGCGTCAGAGCACATTTTTCGCAGTTTTATGCACTATTATAGCAGTTGAATATTTAGGTTATTTTATTGCCATGTATTTTCCCTGGGCTAAAAAAGCACATCTGATGCTTTTCCTGGCATATCCTATGTGCAGTACAATACATACACGATTGTGACATTGCCCAAGAATTAAATAGGATTCCACACTCCGACTTTTTCTAAACATGCTTCCTTTCCACTAAAATATTCATTAGGCAGACTCAGCAGTTAACTGCGTGGAGTCATTTTAACATCACCATGAAGGTTAAGATCATGTTTTTCGGACATAACTGTGCAAGTGCTTTGGCAACAGTTTTCAACTCAGTCGAGATGTTATAATAATTAAGAAGATGATGATGATAACCGACTTCCCCAGTTTTGTGAATGCTTTAACTAGAGATTTCCAGTGTGCCTTATAAGCTTTCCATGTTTAGCTTCTCCTTACCCGCAGGTCGCGGTATCGAATTCCAGAGGCGATGGTTGCATTCCCGATGGAGGCGGCAATTCTGTATGCTCGTGTGCTCAGATTTGGTTGCACGTTAAACAATCCCAGGTGGTCGAAATTTTTGAAGGCCTCCACTACGCTGGCGATGGCGTAGTGGTTAGAGCATCCGCCTCGCATGCAAGACGTCCGTGGTTCAAATTCCGGTGCCGCGCAGTTCCCAAAGTTTCCAACCGGATTAAAAAAAAAAAATCCGCGTGTTGATGGAACTGCATTAAGAGGCCTGGGGTGCGGCCTCACCGGTAACCACCGCCGGGAACGCACTCCCTCACCAGAGAAGAATTGGCCACCCTGGTGCAGTATCTGGCCACTACCTCCCACATGCATACGTCAAATAACTCACGGCCCTCAGTCCCCAGCAGCTGCGAAGCAACTGACCATGGCGGCGGTCAGATCTGACACGCAGCAGAGGGTGCTAAATATCTCTGGATCCGGACAGGCCGCCATTAGAATCTGAACTTGGCAACGTTTAACGCTAGAACCTTATCTAGTGAGGGAAGTCTAGCTGTACTATTCGAGGAGCTAGAGGGTGTTAAATGGGATATAATAGGGCTCAGTGAGGTTAGGAAGACACATGAGGCCTATATGGTGCTACAGAATAGACACGTCCTTTGTTATCGGGGCTCGGCAGACTGAAGAAAACTGGGAGTGGGGTTCCTAATTCACAGAAACATAGCTGGCAACATAGAAGAATACTATAGCGTTAATGAAAGGGTGGTAGGTATCGTAATTAAACTGAATAAAAGATACAAGATGAAGGTAGTACAGGCTTACGCGCCTACATCCAGCCATGATGACGCTTCAGTTGAAAGCTTCTATGAAGACGTGGAATCGGCAATGAGTAAGGTAAAAACACAGTATACTATAGTGATGGGCGACTTTAATGCAAAGGTAGAGAATAAGCAGGCTGGAGACCAGGCAGTAGGAGATTATAGCATCGGCACTAAAAACGCCAGAGGAGAGCTACTAATAGAATTTGCGGAACGCAATAATTTACGGATTTTGAATACCTTCTACCAAAAACGAGAAAACCGCAAGTGGACATGGAGGAGCCCTAATGGCGAAAATAAGAACGAAATAGACTTTATAATGACTGCACACCCAGGAATCGTGCAGGATGTGGAAGTTGTTGGCAAGGTACGATGCAGTGACCATAGAATGGTATGGTCTCGAATTCGCCTAGACTTGAAGCAGGAACGACAGAAACTGATACGCAAGAAGCCAATCAATGAGCTAGCACTGAGAGCGAAAGTACAGGAATTCAGAGTGTCGCTGCAGAACAGGTACTCGGCTCTTAGTGAGGAAACCAACCTTAGCGTAGATACAATGAATGATAATCTGACGAGTATCATAACGGAGTGTGCAGTGGAAGTTGGAGGCGGGGTAGTTAGACAGGACACTGGCAAGCTTTCCCAGGAAACGAAGAACCTAATTAAGAAGTGTCAAATCATGAAAGTGTCAAGTACAACAAACAAAATAGAACTGGCAGAGCTTTCGAAGTTGATTAATAGACGTAAGGTATGCGATGTAAGAAGGTATAACATGGAGAGAATTGAACATGCTCTGAAAAACGGAGAAAGCGTCAAAGCAGTGAAGAGGAAACTTGGGATAGGCAAAAGTCGGATGTATGCACTAAGGGACAAAGAAGGCAAAATAACTACCAATATGGATAGGATATTTAAAATAGGGGAGGAGTTTTACAGAGATCTGTACAGTAGCCGAGACAACCACGACCCTAATTCTATAAGAACTAGCAGTAACCTAGATGACACCCCACCAGTAATGATAGAAGAAGTCAGAAAAGCTTTGGAGAGCATACAAAGAGGCAAAGCTACTGGTGAAGATCAGGTAACATCAGATCTGCTGAAAGATGGAGGACAGATTGTGTTAGAAAAACTAGCCAACCTGTTTACGAGGTGTCTCCTGACGGGAAGAGTACCAGAGTCTTGGAAGAACGCTAACATCATCTTAATACATAAGAAAGGTGATGACAAGGACTTGAAGAATTACAGGCCGATCAGCTTGCTCTCTGTAGTATACAAGCTATTTACAAAGGTAATTGCTAACAGAGTAAAGAAAACATTAGAATTCAATCAACCAAAGGAACAAGCAGGATTTCGAACAGGCTACTCAACAATTGACCACATTCATACTATCAATCAGGTAATAGAGAAATGCTCAGAGTATAACCAACCACTATACATAGCCTTCATAGATAACGAGAAGGTGTTTGATTCACTAGAAATATCAGCCGTCATGCAGACACTGTGGAATCAGGGCGTAGATGAAGTATATATAAACATTCTGGAAGAAATCTACAAGGGATCAACTGCTACCATAGTGCTTCATAAAGAAAGCAACAAAATACCAATCAAGAAGGGTGTAAGGCAGGGGGACACAATCTCCCCAATGTTATTTACCGCGTGCTTACAGGAGGTTTTCAGAAGCCTAGAATGGGAACAGTTAGGGATAAGAGTTAATGGAGAATACCTTAGTAACCTGCGCTTCGCCGATGACATTGCATTGCTGAGTAACTCAGGGGACGAATTGCAACTCATGATTACGAAGTTAGACAAGGAGAGCAGAGAGGTGGGTCTTAAAATTAATCTGCAGAAAACGAAAGTAATGTACAACAACCTCGGAAAGGAGCAGCGCTTCGAGATAGGTAATAGTGCACTTGAAGTTGTAAAAGACTATGTCTACTTAGGGCAGGTAATAACCGCAGAGCCGAACCACGAGATTGAAGTAACTAGAAGAATAAGAATGGGGTGGAGCACATTCAGCAAGCACTCTCAAATTATGACTGGTAGATTGCCACTATCCCTTAAGAGGAAGGTATATAACAGCTGTATCTTGCCGGTACTTAGCTACGGAGTAGAAACCTGGTGACTTACAAAGAGGGTTCAGCTTAAATTGAGGACGACGCAGCGAGCAATGGAAAGAAAAATGGTAGGTGTAACCTTAAGAGACAAGAAGAGAGCAGAGTGGATTAGGAGACAAACGGGGGTTAAGGATATCATAGTTGAAATAAAGAAGAGGAAATGGACATGGGCCGGACATGTAGCACGTAGACAGGATAACCGCTGGTCATTAAGGGTAACTAACTGGATTCCCAGAGAAGAGAAGCGGGTTAGGGGGAGACAGAAGGTTAGGTGGGCAGATGAGATAAAGAAGTTTGCGGGTGTAAATTGGCAGCAGCAAGCACAGGACCGGGTTAACTGGCGGAACATGGGAGAGGCCTTTGTCCTGCAGGGGACGTAGTCAGGCTGATGATGATGATGATGACTACGCTGTCTCTCATAATGATACCGTAGTTTTTAGACATTAAACCCCACATATCAATCATGTTCAGCTTTTCATTCGTATGGTCACGTACATCTTAAGATATATAAGTGCCATTGCTGGTAACTAACAATGTTGCTTACTGTTGGTGGCACCAGCAGTAAAGCTAAATATAAGAGTGCCATATGTAAGCAGTGCTGGTTAATGCACAGACATACATATTGAAATATATGTTGCATCTATGTGCTACGTCCAAACAGTAAAAGCCTTTTACTGTGAAATTTTCCATGGCCAATCTGCCTTCCTGAAATCTGTTTATATATCATCCTCTTGTTCCCCCTGGCTTTCACTAGATCATGCAAGTTATGGGCCTGAAACCTTGGATTGACTGGAGTGCATCGTTCCTGATCAGCATATTCATTTCTATTGGCATCGTGGCATGCACAACTGCCATTCTCTGCTACGGAGGCATTTTACCGTACAGCAATCCTCTACTCCTCTTCATTTTCTATGGAACCTTTGCACTCTCAGTGATCATGTTCTGGTAAGTAGCACGGACAATTCTTTCATGCAGTGTGAAAAAATTTATTCTTTAAATATGTTGTCATTTGCGAAGCATTGTTGACGTATGCCTGACTGAAGAATAGCTTGACAACTAATAGGTTAAAATTAACTATTCATTCATAAGTTGAACAAACACTTTGTATTGCACAAGTGGCTGCTGACATGACATCTAAAGGAATACTTTAGCAACAAACAATTCAAAGATGGCAATAGTTGTCCTTGTGTTGGAGAGCCTTTGATTCTTAAATTTCACCAATAAGCTATAGGTTTTTCATTTTTGTGCTGAACCAAAGGCAACCTTTAAGCATTTTTTTCGTTCCTTTTAGTTGAAGTTTTTATTTTGTTTGTATCAAAAAAGACCATGTGTATGTCTAGTGCTCTGCCATATATAATTGTATATGTCTGCATACATGTTATTTCAACATCCATATTTCTACTTTTGCTGTGTGATCTCCATATTCTGCCTATGATATCAAACATTGTTCTGTGAAAACAGACTGCTACAATGCATCGGCGGATCCAGAGGGGGAGCTGTAGGGGTGATCGCCTCCCCCCCCCCAAAAAAATCTCTGTCAGCCCACCTCCCCCTCAATTCACTGCTCGTAGTCCACCTTCTATCACTATTTAAGACAAATGAGTGAAACCACTGTGAGAACACATAAACAGTATTTGTGCTATGAAGTGGTTTTTCTGCTGCTAAAAAAATCAGCATATCCATGGAGTGAATGATGATGAATAGGGCGAAGCGTCCCCAGCCCGTCCGTCCGTTCGTTCTTGCTTCCGTCCGTCCGCGTGACCATCTGTGCATCAATCCATGCGTCAGTCCGCGCGTCCGTCCGCGAGTTCGTTCATCCGTCCGTTCGTGCATCCATTCATCCGCACGTCCATTTATCCGTCCATCTGCCCGTCCGTGTGTCCATCTAATGAACCCTCCAAGTACCACCATCTCCCATCTCGCAACCCCTGTGGCACGTACCCACTCTAGAGTGGGTATTTGCCACTGGTGGCTACGTACATACATATGTACATACATACATACATACATACGGAGAAGCGCCAGACCCACGCCATAAGGAGCTTTGCCCCTAAAACAAAAAAAAGTCATGACCACACCCCCCTCTCTGGTGTTACTTTAGCTGACTGCCCCCCCCCCTCCTAAAATGAGCGGCTGGATTTGCCCCTGCTACAATGTCTACTGCTTTTATACAAGAATGACACATGCCATTACTTTTTTCTTGTTTTTTCAGCTACATGATCAGTATATTCTTCCAGTCAGCTACTGTGGCTTCCTTGACTGGAATAGTGGGATACCTGATCAGCTTTCTGCCCTTTGTGATAGCTGTGTCTATGGAGGCAACCTTTTCACTCAAACAAAAGCTCCTTCTGGTAAGTGTTTTCGCATGCAGTATCAAGCAATGTATGACACGTCTGCATAAATATAATTGCTGTTGTGTGCATGCTTGCACGTGTTTTAGTTGTGTGTATTTCACATGTGCACACAGATTTCACACATATCTGTACACATAGGCATGCGCGGAGTTCCCTTTCAGGGGGAAAAGAAGGTTCTTCGTAGCACCCCCCCTCCCAATATGTCAAAGAATAGAGTTGATTTTGTGCCCCCTCCCCTGAGTCACAGTGCCCCCCTCCCTATTATGTCAATGTGTGGCGCTGCCTTTGCACTCCTCCTCATAAGTGACTAGAGGTGGCTGCCCCCCTCTGCCCCCCCACTATGCACACTTCTATGTCTGTATGTGTGTGCTTTTGCATGTGGAGAAAGCTTTGTATAGTGTCGCTGAGAAGTGCTTTGCCTGACAAGAAGTCAGTACTGGTAAAAATTGGAAAAATGTACAAGCACATTTTTAACTGAATGTAACCAGCAACGCAAACCCGGTTTCTACATTAACTATTGTTGCATGCATAAAAAGTGGTACAATAGACCACGTGGCAAGTCCATATGCAGTGGCATGCAATAGCAATCGTAGTAGCACCAAGCACTGTGTACTTTTTTAACTGCAAGTGTGAGCATACTGTAGTTGGTCAGCAGATGTTAACTATACCTTCATTACATGGATTCCTTAATGCCACCATGGAAGAGAGATTATCAGGACTTTATAAAGCTCGCCTCCATATCCCAATCTCGCCTCCATATAATTTCATTGCATACCTTCCACCTATAGAAACTGACTAGATTTTTGCATTTTCAGTGCCTCTCCATGTCAACATCTTTTAGCTATGGCTGCCTCTACATTAGTAGATTTGAAGAACAAGGCCTAGGTGTGCAATGGGAATACCTATGGCAAAGCCCAATTCCTGGCGACACCATGAACATGGGATATTGCATTGTAATGATGGCAATCGACAGCCTTGTATACTTCACGATAGGGCTTGTAATGTCGAATATAGTTTTAGGTAAGTGGAATGCAGTCTTCATGGATTGATTAAGCTTTAGCACTGCACTGAATTTCGTTAAAAAGCGGCCGCACTTTTTGTGAACAAATGTAAACTGGGGACCTCGGTCAACAATCTCAGCTATCATGCAACAGAATCATTTAGAATGCTAATTACGTTTGTCACTCCGTCTTCCTCTACATGTAGCTAGCAGGTTTCATTTATATGACTTCAGATAGTAAATTCTCAAACTGAATATAAACGAAATGACAGAAACTATTTATCTGCATTCAAGATTTATAATAATATTTTCACAGCTCTACTTTTATTACTGATCAGTTCAGCACACACAGCTAAGGCCACACTCAGGTTATACATCATGAAATGGTGTGTGCAATATTGTAGATGCCACATTATTAAGTGTACTGGTCACTTTTAATTAGCACTGCTACAGGGCTAACAAACCCTACTCACATCCTAAGCATCACTGTTATTTAAAGATCCACTCGTCTTTACGAGGCTAGGATAAATGTATAAGTTTTCTGTAATCTGTCTATCTGCATCCTTATATAGCTAGAAGATCTAGTGCTTCTACTAGATGAACCCTCTACACTACGGCTTAAGTTAATAAGCTTATTTCCCATTGTTTCCCATGCGACAACTCTCTTTTGATATATGTTTACACCTACTATGCTCTCATTCCAGGTGAAAAGGCGTCTCTCTCACGAAGAAAACTGCTGGCCTTTTTTTCAACTAAGAATAGTGGTTCAGCGACGCAGTACTACTTACAGAACACTGTAAATGGTAGCATAACACCTCATATTCTAAAAGGTATGTATTTTTGGCTGCCGAATAGTTAAGTACTGATATACCCTTCAACAACCTATAAAAATTCACATGCATTAATATTTCATTTTCACAGCTCCTTACACTATCAATAACAAAGCGCCAATGGCATCAACTGGCATATCCATACAGGACTTGTGCATTGCCTATAACAGCGGGAAGAGTACAGAACGAATAGCTGTGTCTCATTTGTCTCTTAATTTTGATGAGGGCCACATCAACACGCTTCTCGGCCAGAACGGAGCAGGAAAGACCAGTACCATGTGAGGAAGCAATCCTGTTAAAATTTTTTAACTTTCATTCACACTTCATTCTTTAACAACACTTGACGAGACATGCCTGAAATGGTTTATTCACTTACAGAAAGGTACTGACTGGTCAACATTCAGCAACTTCTGGTGAAGTGTATGTTTATGGAAGGAATGTCAACAATGCAGCAAAAGAAATCAGAAAGTACTTGGGATATTGTCCTCAGTACAACACACTGTATGGAAAGTAAGCTCATTATTTCTCCCTTGACATCTCCATGTTCTATTGTAAATGTAGAAATGTTTATAACAACTAAAACCTGTATGAAATGCTGTGTTTCAGGCTTACTGTCAAAGAACATCTTATTTTCTTCGGCAATCTGAAAGAATTGCTGTCCCCAGAGGAAGTAGAGAAAGATGTTGAAAGGTGATATTGAAATTTGGTTGTAGAACATATGGTTACGTTGGTCTTGCATAGTCTCTATAAAGTTGTGCTGGTGCAAATTTTTTCTTTATTTATCTGCACTCTGCACCGAAAATGCACTCATCTACAAATCACATGCAGCAATATGACAGAGGTATTCTTCATTCAAGAAAAGGTAGATAACTATTGTGTAAAAAGAAAGAATGAGTGATATGTTGACTTTACAGCTACACTAGCATATTAAAAAAATCAAACTGCACAGATGGCACCAGAGAACATTGAACTTTCACAAAGCCTTGAACACGCAATGACAGCTGGCTGACATTTTGACAAACATTCACATAGATCTCATTTTTATTCACTGTTCGACTGGATTCTAAAGCTGTTCTTGAGAAAAAAAAAAAATGTTCTTCTACTTGCTTCCCTGCAGGCTGCTACGACAAATGGGTCTGAAGCATATGGAAAACAAGCAGGCATGCCATCTATCGGGAGGGCTTCAGCGAAGGTTGTGCGTGGCCTTCTCCTTTGTTGGGGGCTCAAAGCTCGTCATTTTAGATGAGCCTACAAGCAGCGTGGATCCTATGGCCCGCCGGAACATATGGGACCTAATATTAAAGCACAAGCATGGTAATTTCATGTTTGGCTGCACTCCGTGCGTCATTGTTTTGGCACTGTATTCCACTGCTTCTAAAATGTGAATTTGGCATGCAAAATTTCCAATGCTTCCTTCTTATTCCGCATACAACTGTCATGCATGATATGTAGTACAACTGCATAAATCCAGTTAAAAAAATGTTTCTGAGGATTCCAACGATATACAGATCAAACCAGTTAGCACAAACTTGCATATCAAATGCATCCACTTTCTTCAACAAAAAAAAAACCCCATGCAAATACACAGGGGCATACATTGTGGTCTAATGATTTTAGCAACATCAAAAGACTTGAAATAAAACAAAAGCAAGATTTCCACTTTCAAAGTATACTTTAAAAACATGGTGAGGGCACCTATACATACAACTATTTGGCTGAAGCAAAAATTGCATATAAACCTGAATTGTACATATAGCATTTCTATAAGAGAAATAAACATTAATAATGGCTAGATTTCTGTCTATTGTACCAGATCGGACAATTTTGCTTACAACTCACCACATGGATGAAGCCGACGTGCTCAGCGACAAAGTTGCAATCATACACAAGGTATGCTCCCTTCGAAACATTATGTTATGAATGCATTACAGCAAGTGTACTAAAAATGAGACACTTTTCATTTTATTGCAGGGCAAACTGTTATGCGAAGGCTCCCCACTTCTACTGAAGAGCAAGTTTGGATTCGGCTACAAGTTGTCATTAACAAGAAGCTGCTCGGAACCTAACAAAGACAGTGACTCTGGACACTCATCGAATGTGTCAAGAACAAGTGTTGATGGTATGCTAGTTATGTACGATGGGAGAAAGGGGAAGTCCTTTCTGTTAGATATTTTTTTATATTTTAAATTCTGTATGCATTTTGTCGACATCAGACTACAGGAAAGTTACTAGTGAAAAATCCAGAATTTGCAAAAAAGGGCTCTGTTAGCCTAGGCTAGGTCAGGTGATGCACCTGTCACCTTGTAACTGATGTTGCTATACGCACAGCCATATCATGCTATGCATCTGTGCATGAGTTCTAGTGTTAAAAGGATTGAGCATCGAACTGCTGCGCTTGACCTTTTCAGATGACTCCTCAGATATTGAAGGCATCCTTCACGTTATCAGAGGTGTTGTCCCACCAGCTCAAGTGGTGGAAAACAATGGCGGAGAAGTGGTGATCAGCCTCCCACAACGAGATCCAGAGAAGAACGTCCTCTACTCCTACTCCCACCTCCTTTCACTCCTCGACGAACGCATGCTCGAGTTTGGGTTCGGAAACTACGGTCTCTCAAGCACAACGCTCGAAGAAGTGTTCCTTTCCCTTTGTGCCCTGTGCGATGCAGGCAAACCAGTGCAGTCAGGCCACACACTACCTACTACGGCGAGATATGGAATTTCCGACAGACGTGACAAGCATCGTCACACAGGTTAGTAGACTGCTAAGCCAACAAGTGCCGATATCGTTCTTGTGACATTGCTGGGCTTAGGTTAGTTAACATTTAATGTGTGCTGCTATTATTACAGCTGTAATAACTGTAGCTAATATGTTAATGAGCAAATACATGGAAGACCCATATGGAAGTTTCAGCTACAGTTATCAATTCCAGGACACCCACCCATGCCTGATATTTTTTCAACTACCACTGTTTGTAAAGCTTTGCAGACAAAAATAAGAATTTGACAAGGTGTGCTTTATGAAAGCAATCATAAATTGCAATTTACTGAACGTACTTAGCTATATCTCGATATATAAAAGAATGGTGGAGGAAGTGGTAACCTAGCAATCACAGAACTTATATGTATTCAATAGTATGCAAGCGTAATAAATGAAAACTGGAATTGTGCTACACTACAGTCAATTAAATCCAACCATTGTACTTTTGCAGATGTCACGTTAGAATGTCCCAACTTCAGGCATTCCTTGGGAACTGTGAACCCTCTGATGGGACGTAACCTAAAAGTGAGCCAATTCAAGGCACTTATTCTGAAACGTTTCCATCACACCGTGAACAACTGGAAAGCAATATTTTTTAGCATTGTGCTTCCATGCACATTCATCGCCATCGCCATGGGCTTCACCATGATTGCACCAGGAACCGTACCTGAGCCATCGCTGAGGTTATCGACGCAGCTGTATGGGCCCGGAGCAGTTGGTTTTATAAGGTATGTACTGAGATCCCTTCTTAGTTTTCTAAAAGCATGGAGATAACTTTAAGCAGTTATTCAGTTTGAACTGTTAAAGACCATGATGCTAAGTTTATTGGGCAGACGGCTGGGGTACTTGCAGACACAGCAAAATTGTACTAAGCTGTTGCTGAAACTTCATTTTTTACTGCATGTGTAAGATATTTCACGTTAAGTACATTAAAAACCTGGATTAATCATTCATTCGTGCACTTTTACAGTGAGATACCACCAACCGATGTGTCTGAAAGGATGCTTTCTTATCCTGGAGTAGGCTCGTCATGCCTAGAAAGAAATGCACCACAGTAAGTGAACTCGTTCTTGTATTATGCATACTGCAACCAACATGAGGATATACAAGCTTGATGCCCTTTTGTGCAACATTATTTTCATATTTACTATACTTAAAAACGATTATATAAATGAAACACTGAATGAGTATTAGTCAAATCTGATGATTATAAAGTCACATTCAATATGAAGGTGTGTGTTATATGTGTCAATTATTATATGAATAACAATTTTTGTAATAATGTTACGTTTACTTTCTTTTAAGTAATGGTCCATTATATACTGGTTCACTGTATCAACACTGAACTTCATACAGCTTACACAGGAATGGAAGGGTTATATTCTGCAGTGTGAAAGGAATATTTTAAAAATAGTACTGCTTCTATCTAGAGAACTTCCTCCCAACCCTCTGTACTGTAATATGGACAAGTTGTTCACAGTAAGCAGGCACAATAATGACAAAATTATTTGGACGCTTGTATCAAAGCCCTTACATATTTTACATTCATCCTATTTTCACAGGTCTCACTGCATGAGCACAACTGGCATGGCAAGCAATGCCATGAAAATACCAAAGGGAGCGCTCCATTACCCCTGCCACACTACAGAAACTCAAGAAGGATGGGGAAACGGGCAAACTATTATGACAGAAACCACTGACATTGTGTATAACGTAACAGGACTCAACATACCAAACTATCTCTTATCGTCATTCCCGGATTTCATAGAAAGAAGGTAAAGTTTAAGACTTCTAGGAAGGTGACAAAGTTTTTTAGCTATAGTTTCAAAGTGAAAATGTTCTGTGGTGTCGGCTACATATGGACACTAATTGTACATTGTGGCTAACAGTGCAAAGATCCAGACATAGAGTACAAGTGGACTTGGCGTGGACATGGCAGTGTGCCGTGTCCAAGCCAAGTCCACTTTTACTCTATGTTCACTTCTACTCTGGGTCTTCGGGCTGTTAGCCATAATTAATGTGCACCAACTCCCTCAATTTGCCATCTTAACTAATTGTACACGATGACTTAACATTGACCACAGGCATACTGTACCTAAAAAAAATTAAGACGAACTGTGCCTATGATTCAGTGCCATGCTAAATTTCATAAACTACGAAAATATTAAGTCTTAAAAGACACAGGATCTTAAGACCTCTACTTCAGAATTTCATCTTATGTAATGCTTTTAAAGAATACACAAATATGTATTACGTTCAACTATAACTCGTCTGTACACACATAAGTGTGCCCAAGTTTAGCTCTGTAAATATTACAGTAGTTGTTGCTAAGTATACCTAGAAAAATCCAGCAAATAATAAACTAGCTCTCAACACAAGGACTCACTTTGGATGTATAAGCAACCCAAGCACAGTTCATGGAGCAATCAAGAAGTGGTGACTTTTTATTTGAAGCCTAGTTTTGTACACCGTATGGTGGCTCACCTAGCAGGTGAAAATTCTTGTTACACTGGATTTTGTCATGATAAGTGCTCGCGCATCTTAATGAAATTCCTAACACTGCAGGTATGGCGGCTGGACTTTTGAGACGAATCAGGTGAAAGTATGGTACGACAACACAGGTTTCCATTCGATGCCTGCATATCAAAATGCACTCAGCAACGCCATTCTCAGGTCTGCCATCAGCCACTCCCCGTCTCCCCTAAATGCCTCCAGAGTGGGTAAGTTTAGCAGTCATGATGGCTATTTACCTAAGTTACGTGCAACTAATAGATGCATGAAAGAAAAAAAAATAAAAAAGCAATAGGCATCGTACTGGAACTGCATGCTTTTTCAATAGAATCACATTGGTGGTTTGCGATATGGCACTAACTTCCCTATGAATTTTTCTGATTGAAGGGATCACGGTGTACAACCACCCTCTTCATTTGTCTTCCGAACAGCTTGGGAAACAGACAATGTAAGTGAATGCTTTCCAGTGCATGCCACTGGCATGTTACTACTCTATGGCTAACTTGCATGTGTGGCTGGGTGTGGAACAACCTAACAGGATCGCCGTTCTTCGTCCCCTCGCCTTTTATTCTTACGAACAATACCCCTCTTGTTGTGGTGCACTCATGCGTGTGTGTGGCTTGCCTTTGTGCATTCTGTATTGCAGTGGCGAGAAAAAAAAAGCGGGGCATTGAGTTGTGAATCAACAGAACCCTCAGCTTATACAATGTTACTCTAGTTCACTTCCGAGTACAAAGCATTGCTAGACTGCAATCAAGCACTTCCACGATAAAGAAGCTATTGGCCATGCCATGTTCCATAAGCCGTAATAAAAGACCTTCTTTTTTTCAAGACTTGGAGTCAAAAATTAATTTACATAGGCACTTTGAGGCCATGATTTAAATGCACTTATTAAATGTGGCACGAGTGAATGTTTTTACATTAGATGTCAGTGAAATTATTTCCAAATTGCAAAAGCTCAACCTGTGAGCTGGCCTCCACTGGAGCCCGCAGCATCATGGATTGAAGCGATACAACTTTGACATTTATTAATAATAATAATTGCTGGGGTTTCACATAGTAAAACAAAGGTGAAGACATGTTTATGAGAGACACCGTAGTGGAGGGTCCAATAACCTGGGGTTCTTTATCATGCACCTCAACCTAATTGCAGGGGCCTCTAGCAATTTCGCTCCAAGTTGCCACAGCCAGGGTTCAATCTTACGATCTTCATGCACACTTTTTATGATTATGCACATTAGTTCATGACTGATGGAAATATTTGCATCAGTGGCAGCAACATTTGATAATTACGTGCAAGGTTCGTGGTTATACGAAAATATTTTGTGAGCTTTTTGTAGCTTGTCACAAAGTACTAAAAAATTTGTCACTCGCACAACGAAGGCGCAGACAGTTTTAATTTTCAAGCATGTGTTTGTTTCATTGTCATGCATTCCAAGTCAGTTTGTGCTATCAGCACTGTCTTGCACTTCAGGCAAACAAATTGTGCCGCATTCAAATTTACTTTTATATGCTAAAATTGATAGAATGGCCATACAATGAGCACAACTGTACAGGTCATAAGGTATTGTGCAGTACTATTCAAAAACTACCTATGCAGCTGTTTTTGTCAAGTCATGGTGAAGGTACCATGAATTTATTTAAAACAACATAGAAGTCAAAGACAGATTACATTCAACGCTAGGTGCTACTTATTCAGCAAGAGCAGCTAGATTGTACCATGATTCAAGATTATTCACAACAGAGAATTACTTACTGTAATAAAACAATGCACACTCAGATCTGCAACATTTCATCATAATAAGCACTCCTTCACTGTTAATCCTACATCATGCCTCGCATACTTTTATACCTTCTTTACACGTGCAATTTATAGTTTGTACATAACACTCAAACCTCATTATAACAAAGATGCACTTTAATAAAAAACAAGAACGTTATATCCAAAAATTTGTTATAAATGTATTTTTCTAATACTATGTCTAGTACAAAACCAGTCTTCATTTACTTTGTTCTAACCTATATTTCACTATATTCGGCTTCGTTAATAGAGGTTCATGTGCTATATTTGAACAAATGTTATGTTCCCCGAGTGTTTTACTAGCTTCGCATCTCACGAGAAAATCTTGTCTGGCATGCTGTTTTCTCTTTATACAGACTTGGACACGTTGCCGAAGTAGGCATTGCCATGGTAGTGCTCATGGGCTTGGCATTCATTCCTTCGCGAGTGATAGTCTACGTTGTGAATGAACGTATACGTGATGAGAAGCAGGTTCAAAGCATTTCTGGAGTCGGAACGCTGCTTTACTGGACGACTACATTTATTTGGGACATGGGAATTGTCCTAGCAACGGTTGCTCTTTCCGCCCTGATCATCATCGCGTTTGGGCTCCCTGTATACGTCAGCAAGCTCAACTTCCCGGCTGTGCTGCTGCTCATGATTCTGTTTGGGTGAGTATGATGCAGCCGAAACAACTTATCGATAAAGCCCACCTACAGCCTCATCGTTACCTTGAATATGGCAGTCAGAATGTGAAAAAATTTTTCCACACAAAAACATCAGGGCCAGTTTTGAATGGCAAGTCATATATTATCAACATTGATCGAAACTAAGCCAATTTAGTTTGATTAGGTTTTTCAAGGGGAGATCAGTGATACGGGCCACTGAGATGCAATAAAATGTTCGAAAATATTAAAGTTCAGTGAATGACTCTTTACATCACAAAGTAGTTTCGTGAATCATTATCTAGACCCTAGCTGATACTACCGAATTTCACGAAATTGCGGCCCTGGAGTGGCAATTCCAATATACAGCTATTATCTATCATTTGTTTTTGCATACATTATTGCTAACTAACGCTTTTTCTTATGATGGCAGTAATTTTTGGTATTCACTGAATAACTAGTACAGGCAACCTCCAATTCTATTGCTCACTTTCCACACATGACTTCGCATAATTAAAAAATACTAAAATATTTTATTATCAAGGGTACTTCAAAATTCCTGTCACATGCCCAAACCTTTCTAGAATCTTTGTTTTTCTTAAGCTGAGAAATATAAATCAGTTCATATAATCTCTTTGTATGGGTGTTTTTTTTCACTCCAATACAAATAACAAAAAAACAGCAAAAATAAAAACACTCAATTTATGAAATACGAAAATCAAATAATGTTACGTGGCACCCTATCATCTTGCACAATCTATTTCCCTGTCCTATGCACCGCGGCATTTACTAAGCACGAAATTTTCTTGAACACGTATCCATTGCATATATGCATACAAATGGCTGTTCAATGCTTTCCAGGTGGGGTACCACACCTCTCATGTACTGCCTGTCACGGCTATTCAAAGAAGCAAGCATCTCATTTGTTGTTCTGTACTGTGTGAACTTGTTCATCGGTCTCAACATAGCAATTGTTATGCTGGTGCTCAACATGATTCAGATAAGCTCGGTAAGTACATTTAAGGATACGATACTATTAAATAATTGCCGCAGTAAGAACATAGCAGGCAAGTCCACATTTTTTTACCTAAATTATGAATATTTGTGCACATTTCTAAGCCACAGTCTTTTTTCAGCTACATAAACACGATGCGTCTTAATTTTTAGCTGACAAGAGAGAGACCTAAAAGTGCTCCCATATGCATTTACAACTATTACCTATGCTTTAATGCTTTAGTAGAGTTATCCTAAGCCACATCTTATGACTCCGTTTGCAGGGCAATCGTCAACTCATGACTGGTCTGCAGAATGCCGCACTCGTTTTCCCACAGTATGCTCTGATAGGCGGCTTTGTCAGCCTCGCCAAGAATCACATTCAGGCCGATATATATGCTCGGTACGGACAAGACACCTACGAGAACCCGTTCAGCAATGAAGTCCTTAACTACAACTTCTATGCCATGTTCTTGGTTGGAGTAGTCTTCTTCTGCATCAACCTCTTTCTAGAGTGTCACTTGAAAGCACCGTCGCATTCTAGGTAAGCTTTCTCATCTGCTCACTTAACAGAGGTCATAAAAACAATTGTCTGCCATACAAATAGCAACTAAAAAAAATCTATCATTTATGCAGTACTGCGACTGAATTGTCAACTAGAAGTTATAGCTTTTAGATGAGTTTTGCTGGTAGTAAAAGGCCTTGATTGCCCTGAATATGTGATTACACAAAGCGGTATGTATGGAAAGGTTGGGTGGGATTGCAGGTACCAACAAAATCAACTTCAACCACAAATACTGCCACCCAGTACACAATCGTAGCAGCCCTTTTGAGAAATATAATCTAGGAGCAAGATGGAAAGAGACGCTAGCTTTGGAAAAGTGGCAAAGTAACGGTGGTTCCATACGTATTCAATGTTGCTACACGTCATGCAAGCAGTGTGAAAGTGTAACATATTCGGCAAGAGCTTTGTAGCATGTCTCCTTGTAGCATACTTGCAACAGTTTTGTTATAAGTGCGAGGGAATCAGCCATAAAGCCTTCCAGACATGGCATTGCTTCACTTGCCAAAAGGTGAAGAATGCATGGCTGTGAAACAATGTTTCAAACAAAGACAGTGATGCTAAATGACAGCAATATTTCAGTGTTGTTTCATATTAGTAACACCATCTAATGGACTAGCCCACATCTTTTCTCTTTTCCATTTTAATTTTTGTTTGCTGTGGATGTGGCAGCACAAAGCTTTAGTTCGTATACACTCAAACTTCATTATAACAAAGTTGCATCTCACACAAAAATTGGTTCATTATATATGGAAATTCGTTATAAAGGTTTAATTTTAACACTACATCAGTTACAAAACTTTTTTCATTTACTTCATTATAGCCGACATTTTGGTATACCCAGGTTCATTATATCAAGGTTTGGATGTACAAGCATCTCAAGGAGCACTACAGTTAAATAATGTGTGGTCAAGGAGTGTTAAGATTTACTCCTAATTAATATAGAAAAAAAGGGAGTCAATTTCAAATACAGCGAGAAAGAGATATGAAAGAGGAGTGATGAGTGGATAAAACAAGCCTATCAAAAAGAAAAAACAATCTATCAGGCATATTGTGCAGCCAAGGCATATTTGTGTCACAGGCATACAATGCTAGACCAAATGGCATGGCTCACCAGTTTATTTAAGCAGTACCTATATTAATTGTTAATGAAGTTTGGTTATTGAGACAGCATTCATAAAATGAAGCATGTGCTTTCATTTAGCCTCTAGTGTTAAATATTTTCTACCAAATAGTAACTGCTTGAAAGCCAGTATTGAAAGTAGGAAGAAGTATTATTGAAATAACAATCAACACAAAGATCATTTTGTTGCATCTCATATCCCTTTATAAGCACACACTATATAAAATGCTAACTTTAAAAAGAAATTTTGTATTTACAATGCTATAGCCAATTATTATTAATGCTCATTACAATGAGGGCCTATAACAATTTTGTATTACATAGTTACTTCTCAGCAAGTCGACGCAATTCATGAAAAAAAAAATGAAAAGAGCATGAATGATAGAACAGATTACCCAGGTTTACAAGTTTCTGGTTCAGAGAAATCACTACAAATTCATTTCAGGACTCAAAGACAATCTAAGGTGCCTGAGGACGCGGATGTTACAGCGGAAAAAATGCGTGCGAATGGCGACAGTGGCAAGAATGATGTGTTGAGGGTGCTGGATGTCGTAAAGGTAATGGCCACATAACTACTGCTAGTCTTCAGTAGCTGGGTTCCACACTTATGGTAGCAAAAACACTATATTAATAGGCACGAGAGTGAGCTTAAATAAGCGCAAACATACTTTTCTTTGATATCATTCAGTGTATACATGTATAAATTTTACATGAGATCAGGTCAATCGCCAACCGTTAATATTGTGCATTGTGCTGCAACTGCTACAATTAGTATTAAAACAAGTGGTAATGCCAATTTAACAGTATTCTAGTCAACGTTTTTTGTCTCTGCAGCTGTAGATAGATTCTGGTGCAAGAAACATAAAGCGTTCCGAATTTCCGAAACCCTTCAATATGAACTCTCTCACAATCATATCATAGTTTTGGGAAATAAAACCCTAAACTTTAGCATTAGAACAATTGTAGATCTAGTGAAAATTCTACGCTGCCCTGAAGTGTATGCATCGATTTGGGAATAAATTACTTCTTCAAAAAAAAAAAAAAAGTCGAATGCAGGTGTATATTGTAATGGACAATTTTCGATGTTGAGGGTGGACTAGGAAAGTTCTGTTGTCCAACATGACCATCCATACAACAGCAGCAAAGATTTCGACCTTTTACTGGGAGGGGTAATAACAAGTAAAAGATGCTTGCTCACTTATTATAAACAGCAACAGTTCATCGGGTGCATGTAAATTAGTATAATATGATTTGATTTGTACATCATTCGAAGAGTTTCTCCCCTTGTCTTATTTTAATCTTGTATCTTCATGACAGGTTGCATTACGCTGTGTCTTTCCTATGTTCACATAATAGTGAGAACACCCAGTATTTTTGGTGTGCGAGAAATGCGATCATGCTGAGAAATGCGATAGACATTGTATATGTCTAGCATAATCGTATAAGATGAAACAGAATTTGAAACATTGCTCTATCCAGGCAAACACATAGAAATGCTGTCATTTTCTACTTCTCATTCACTTACAATCATAGGTGCTCTATTAACACAGTTGCTTTCGGCGCAGGTTTATCAAAGATGGCACAAAGCAGTGGACAATGTCTCATTTGGCATACCAAAAGGCGAGGTAAGCATCATACTAATCATATGAACACAAGATGGCATTGTTTACTAGTTATGTCACAGCAATAAAGTCTTATTGTATTACTTGCAAAAAAAAAATAAGTAAAGCATCAATATCATAATTATGGTTATAGCAAGCATTATTAAAATTGGTTACTGAATGTAACTATGTGCACAATCACTTGGTTCCCAGCACACCTAGGCCAAAATTTCGACCCACTCACCAGCCTGAACGACATTGCCCACTCCCAAGCACGCATACTAACTCTCTGTGTAAGAGGGGAAGCCTTGCCACAGTGCAGAGTTCAAGAGTTTCAAGAAACTTTATTCACATTGAACGAAATCACAAAACACTTTTATCTGGAAAGAAGAGTATTTCCTCCACCACACAGAAAGCTCACGAAACCACAAGAGATGACCCTCAGGATGCTACAGACTAATTTTTATCCGAATCTCACTTTCATGCACTATTTCCAAGTGACTTCAAGTCACATTGCTACAGAGGAATGTGCGAGCAGAAATGTCACTCGGTCCTCAAAAGCATGGAATATCAGCATCAACTCTCAGCTGTCCAGAGGGCGTGCGATGTAGCGGTTAGGTTAGGTCTAACCGTCTTGACGTGGGAGCGGCCCGCAGTGTTGCCCTAAAGAGTGGCACTTTCCAAATCTTTAAATAAAGTTCTTTGTATCGTACTGAATCTAACAAAGCACTAAATTTAAAATTGCTTCTATTGACATCAACAAGTACTAAATACAAGTTCATAACTGATATGGAACTTGATAAAGTATTTACCTGGTGCACAGGCTTTGTAATATTGACATATGATTTAGGAATCTACTGTTACATTATTATAGTACAGTAGTCTGGCAGCACTTATCCCCTTAGATACTAAAACTGATTGTGCTTATAGTTGTATTAGATATATGAGATTAATTTCACAGTTCTTTTTGTTACAATTATCTGATGCCAAGTTGATTTTGAATACTACAACGTACTTTACTATCCTAACATACATAGGAAACAGTTCTATAACAGAAGCAATGTTGTATACTATTCGATTTCATCAATTTTTAATCATGTTATCCCAGTGCTTTGGACTTCTTGGTGTAAATGGAGCTGGAAAGACAACCTTGTTTCGCATCTTAACCGGACAGCTTCAGCCTACACAGGGAACCACCCTCGTTCAAGACACAAGGTAGCCCTGCTTTGAACACACACCATGCATAGATTGACATGTGTGGTTTAAACATATGCTGAACTGAGAACATCATTGTTTACAGATTGGACAAAGTGTTTGCAAAAGGCACACAGCTGGTGGGCTACTGTCCCCAAGCTGATGCACTTGACGACTTGCTGTCTCCAAAGGAGCACCTCGTGATTTACTCCATGATGCGTGGGATACCAAAGAGTGAGATCCAGGAGGTGATTGCCTTATTCTTCAGCGACTATACTTCCAGTGCAAGAAAGAAACCGAAAACTAACCCTTCCCTGTGATAGTGAGGATGTGCACAGCTTGTGTAAGCCTCACAACTGCTAAGTGAAAAGACTACCACTGTTGATAGTACTGAGCTTCATTAGCTCCCCTCTTGTGGCTCTTGTGTGCGGTGGACCAATGTGAACAATGTGTCAAATAAACACAAGTGTAGCAACCAGCAATTTAAGAAAGCCATATATTCAGAAGTAAAAGCTGTATTTCAGAATGTGTAGATGCAGTAGTAGTTAATGGCATTAGTAAGCTTAGAGAACTTGCATAATTTGAAATTCAAACAAGACATAACATCCAGAAACACCACAAATTATAACAGCTTGAATGCCAGTACAAAATATTTGGATGTGCGGTGCTGTGCCAATATATATCTCAAACAGCACACAGACTCATCATGACAGCGTTGCAGCTAATCCGAATTGACATAACCTTCTTTTCAAAGGAGCTACTACACAAGTGCTAATGGGTAGTGTTTCTGGGCAACTCTTCATTTAGACACATAACTTCATCAATGCCGATCGATCTTTTTTCGCCTTCCCATTCTTTCAAATATTTTACATCCCACATTATGCAATGTTTACAACAATGAATGTATATTTGCAGGTTGTTGAGGAAGCCCTCACGAGGTTCCAGCTTTCTGCTCATGCCAATTACAAAGTGGGAACACTCAGCCGTGGCACAAGACGAAAAGTCTGTACAGCCATCGCAATGCTCGGGAATCCGCAAATCGTGCTCTTGGTTAGTTTCTTTCGCATATTCAGTTATCTCTGCAATACACATACTGCCTTTTGTTTATTTTATTGATTCCACCTAAAGTGAGAGGCCACAGCACAAGTTACATGAACTGAGCTGGGCTTTGTTCAGGTGTGATTGGCACATAGTAAATATTAAAGAAGGCAGCTGTTTTGTAAAATGTGTTTCGCAATACAATAAAAAGAAATAGTATGGCGGTCAGTACACTTATTTGAATATACTACGGCAGAATGAAAATTTTGCGTACTGAGATCTCCTGACCCAGTTTGAGAAAAACTTGCGCTGAGAAGCACATAAGGGCCAAACATACTGTGAACACAGTGACAAGGCTGAGGCCTAGCAGGTTTCTAAAAGCGCAATTATAAAATATGCACAAGAAATAAGCTGCAACACTCAAAGCTGAGTACATGCTCAATTTTAAAAAGAGTTATTGTTAATTATTCTTTTCTCACATTTCACGCCCATAAAAGTTAATGTGCGGTCATATAAAAAGCTGCTTATTGGCTTACCCTACCTTTAAGAGCACCAGAATTTTAATGGTAGGCAACACATTATTTCTAAAGTTTGTTTCACTGAATTCCAGGACGAGCCAACAAGTGGAATGGATCCTGTTACTCGTAGACTGGTTTGGTCTAATGTTTCTGAAGCCATCCAAGAAAAGCGATCCGTCTTGCTAACATCACACAGGCAAGAGATCTGGACATTTTCACTTGCAGCAATTTGCATGATGCTTCTAGTTGAAACATTATATGAGCATGAGCATCTGCACTCAGTGCAGTATGAGTGAGACTAAACAAGATTATCCATCAGCTTTGAAATTATAGTTATTAAAGCTAGAACCCTTGCACATAATAAGCAACAATTGAGTTTAATTTATTCTTCCTATTATAAATGAATAAAAGCTTTGAATGTGTTGAACTTATGCAAGTTGTTTGGCAGTGTTGCCTTTAGGTGCTATAATATGTAACTGTTTTCAAAGTAATTTCACAATTCATTTAGGGCATAGGCATGTGCGGGGGAGGAGGGTGCCGGCTGCCCTCCTAACGAGGGAGGCGTAGAGTCTGTCCTATACATTGACTTAATTAATAGAGAGAGGAGGTGCTGTGAATAACTTTCGCCTCCAGAGAACCCTGCCCACGCTTATGATTTGGAGATCCAAAAGGCCACGGTGGATACGATTTAATAAAAAGCTTAATAAGTCCAATGCACGGATATGCAGAATGCGATTCATAGTCAAGGTTTGCACCAGTATGTACAATCAAACAACTGATGGGCTCTTTAGTGAGCCACATGCAAAAAGTGTATGTACAAAGATTCCTTTAAGTATTACTCTAAAACCCATGCCCCACAACTTTTTAAAATCCATGGTGCACCTTTCATTCGCAAAAAAGAAAGTGAGTATTGCAGTAATGCGTCCCATCTCAAATATTTCCGCAAAGCAGGAAGTGAGAAAAGTCCATCTCTACAAAGCATGGATGTCAGTCAGTATGAACATATATTTGGAGAATAACGACACCTATGAAATGTGATTATTGTTGGACTGCATTACAGAATTGTTTTGAGAAGCTCCAGCATAACATTTTCAAATTTTTTTCACTTCTCATCATCGATGCAGCATGGCCGAATGCGACTTACTTTGTTCAAGGCTCGCAATCATGGTGAATGGACAACTGTGCTGTATAGGAAGCCCACAGTATCTCAAACACAAGTGAGTAGCTCCAAGAGTGAAGAACGAAATATACAACACAGCAGAGCAGTAGATGACCACAGATTGAGTGGAACTGCTGTGGCAGTAGAAACAAGAAAAAGAAGATGAAACGTTCTGAAGTAGTACGAAAATCCAAACTGGGTGGTGATGCGTTGTAAAATAGCACAAAAGAAACGCGTTCACACAGCAAGAAGACAACACGGACGCTATCTTTTAACTGATGTTTATTTTTTCGGAAAGAGAACATGCATACTACATGAAAACAGTTGGTCATGCACAACGACTTCGTCCAACAACACAAAAACGATATAAACATACTCAGCAATGTCACTTCTTTTTTACAGCCCTGATGCCAGAAAACCTAGTTTCTTGTCAGATAGGGATAAAGATGAGTGGCTTATGCATTTATCACCTAAAATTGCAATGAAAAAAGCCTCAGCTACCTTGTTCAACCACCGTATTGAAATAGTACAGTAGCTCATTGAAAAATAGCGAGAGCATGCACTAGATGCACATGCCCTGAAGTAGCTAGTGAAAGAGGATGGCGACATTGTCAGAGAGACTCACGTGCGTTTCGCCTGTGTGGCGGCTGTAGCCTGTGTAGCTTCAGCGTTTCTTGGGAGTTTATTAAATTATTCTTCTACTACAACGTCTCATGTGCTTCAATGACGCCGCGAAGACAACACATGGTGTACATTTGTACTCTGCGCACTGAAGGGTTACGTGGCTACTAGGCTTGCTTTTTAGTGAAGAACGATGTCAATTGAAAGTTGGTGCTCGTGTTGTCTTCTTGCTGTGTCCAGGTGTTTTTTTTTCTTTCTTTATTAGTTTATTAAGAACAATTACAGAATTGTCCAAGGAGACACGGCGAAGGGCAAACATTGCCTGGCTGGGCCGTGCCACCCATACAGCAGCATCAGCAGCAGGAAAAGGCATTTACAAATATATAAGGGTACATAAAAATCAGACAATACACCTCAGATCAATGTTACACAGTCATGTAGCACTAACATGATCACAATTCTAACAAAAAATGTGCACGAACAACTCTGGAGCAGGAAAAGAAAATCGCATATACTAATCCACAAAAATAAAGAACTAGGAACAGCTTGTAGGGCTCACAGGCCACATGTGTGAAGAGAAAAAGAAAGAAAATTAAAACAGGACATAATCTTTGTTAAAGAACTATATTATTTTTTTATATGCTTTAGTCCTCTGAAAATAATTATTTTTTTTATATGCTTGCTTCCTGATTCTGGATTTAAGAATATCGATGATAAAGGTATAGTTATTGAGGAGGTTAGGAATTTGCACAGCCAGTTTTTGTTCCCCATACTTTGTTCTACTATGCGCTGTAGACACAAAACTATTTCTTAAATTATAGCCTATCGTTTTCACACTGTATTTAGTCTGGAAGGATTATTTGTCAGACTTAAATTGCCGCATATTTTAAAGAATAGTTTATATGTATGCAGTTTGGGCACATCTAATATTTTATTTTGGATTAATATGTTTTCTTTTTGAATGCGCAAAAATAAATTCACCAACTGAGCTAAGGACCGAAAAATTTCTTAATATGCAACTACTAGTCATTTCCTGAGCATTGTAGTCAGTGAACTACGAACAATAACTGTGAAAGCAACCAGGGAGCGTGAGAAGTTTTCAGTGTTTTTCATTGTAGCTCTTGGAGCGATGGCTCAAGGGTAGACATTACTGTTAATATTTGTAATAATATACTGCCTAATGTTGCGAGTTGGCGAGATACCGAAAAACTTTAAGCAAGCAAGTCACGAGATGCGTGCCGCCTTTAATGCCGGCTGTCAATCAATCACGGCAAACATGCCTTTCAGCATGCAAACTCTAGCGCTATTTCGTGCAAAGTATTGTATGCTAGAACCGATTGTTTTGTAGCTGATGGCGGAAAGCGCGAAGCACATGCAACAGCACTTGCTTCTGCGTTCTTTCTCGCCTGGCTGGCGCAACTTCTATCTTTAGTAATTTTGTTTATTTGACGTGTACGCGCTCGAGACATGGCACACGACATGTTGTGTTGTTCTGAAGTATGTTTTTCATTGCAAGGTCCTCGCTTCTGTGGCATGTGAAGAATTGACGACATACATAAAAGTATGCTTTAAAGATGCATTTTAGATAATTTGACTGTGGAATCATTTAAAGGTTGCTATTGAAAAGCTGGTAAATGAGAACAATTTTTATTATCTTTGGCAGTTTCATAATTCAGGCATTAGAGGGTTAAATGAATCAGTGCAACTACACAAGGCAAGAAAGATAAAAGCAGAAAATAAATCCTTTTCGAGATGTACAGTTTATCCAATCACTATATTAGTAAACGCTTCACGTCAACCCTAGTGAAATCCCATAATGAAGTTGAATACGGCCCAAAAATATGTGTCACTAAATTTGATATTAGTTGTAAGCATATCTTTATCACTTACTGATGTGACGAATAAGATCAGATTTATATCTGTGTAAAGTTAATTAATAGTATTTTTATTTGTCTGGTCCAACTCTTTCTTTCAAATCTCTAAATGCAATATTCTTCGCTCACGGCTAATGAATACCACAACAGCAGACGTTTAGTCGAAAGTAAAGTCATAACAAAAGCAGTTTGTCCTTGCACATGTGGTACATATGTTAGCATGTTTCATGTTCTAGTAATTGTTTTCAGTCATTAGCAATTCTGGATCTGCATCAACAAAATATCTTCTCTGCAGGTTTGGAGCAGGATTTACCGTCACAATACGCATGGCTGAAAATGTCAAGGACTGGAAGCAAGCAATTAAATGTCTAATTACTCACTTCCCCACAGCATCACTAAAGGTATGAATCAAGATATATGGAGTTTCAATGCAGGCTGAGTAACAAAGAATGGGCTAGAGTAGAAAAAAGCTAAATTTTACATAATTTGGACCAGCACATATAAAGTAACAGTGTGACAGTCAATGGATACATATTAGAATAAGTACTATCTCAGTACGTACTTCCCTTTCTTAAATACCGTAAAGAACATGTTGAAACTGCTGAGTCAAAGCCAGCTTGTGCTTGAGGTACATGATTGAGTCATGGATTTTAATTTTTTCTCACTGCATTTTGTGTCCTCTGCAGGCACAACACTTCAACATCATGGAGTTCAGCCTGCCTTCGAAGCAAACATCGCTTTCTTCTGTGTTTAAATTCTTAGAAAAGAACAGCAGTGATTTGAGCATCTTGGACTTTTCCGTATCTCAGACGACGTTAGATCAGGTAAGGACTCGCATGCCTTGTATTTGTCACTTTTCCAGTCATAAGTGTTTCGCTTACACTTTAAATGAGGCGGCGGAAGCACTTCATTGCAAGTAATTTAGGCAGGCTGTCAGATCTTTCATGCCAGGTCCTCACTTTCAACATGCTCGAGTGTCTCATTGATGAATACTGCAAAGTGGTGTTGTTCTTAAAGGGATGCCGAACATAATTTTTGCCGCCAAGATTTTCAGCCATACTGAAAGAGTGGGTGTTTAAATCAATAGACACAACCTTCATTTAAGGCAGAAACTATAGAAAAATAACTAATTTAACTAGTTTTCCACAAAGTATCGCATCTGGTGGCCATGCCGTGAACTAAAGGGGGGTACGTTTGGTGGTGTTACACTCGTAAGAAACAGGCATCCCAACAGTGCCAAGTGTCGTCCGTGTCTCTACACCCACTCGCCTCCCATTAAGACTCCCAGAACCACAACAGCAGCGAATGCCCTGTTGCCATGTCACTGACTTCCGAAGTGCTTGCAGGGGGCATGTCGCATTTCATCGTGCCAAAATACAGCCAGCTGTTCAGAAATACGTGAAATAAACACTGTTTGTCAGAATAGTGGCACTTCCCATGTACAATTTTGCGGTTTTCATCCATTTTTACAAATTTGCTGCAGTATCCCTTTAATATGAGGTGGCTATGGTCAGCCACTTAGCAGTAGGATTAGGGCTAAAGGATGAACAGCATGGGTTTGGCTGGAAACTGCCAACAACTGGTTCAACACTACCACACAACTCAGAGCACGAAATGGTTGGTTAGGGTCTGGGATGGCAAGAGTTGGGGCAACGAATGTGTAACGAGGCTTCTGTTTTTGCCTAGTGTACCTTTGCTATAATACCTTATAATAAGTTATTAAACAAATAAACAGAGCGAAAGCAACTGCATTAATTTTTTTAGATAATAGAAGATTAAGTTTTAAAAATTATTTTGTTTGCACATCAATAACGAACTCGACTTCTGCAATATAGTTGTGCACTTATTATTCTTGCAGTTTACAAGAAACATCAATCTGATTCAATGGTTGCTACTCATGTACTAACCCCTTCGCAAATATTTCAGGTCTTTGTGAACTTTGCACGACAGCAGTGTGATGAGTCGGCAGAAGTTGAGCAAGAAAGGCCTGCTGACACATCCATCATAACAGAAAAAAATGGCTTCATCAGTGATGAATCGCCTGCGGTTGCCCTTTGCAGATCCAGTCACCTACCAGCAATAGAAAGACACGATTTGAACAGTGAAGCGACAAAGTTCTGACCACTGCACACAGTGGCAGATCTCTCAAATTGCCCGTTGGTCCAAGTATGATAACGCTGCTTGCCTCTCGAATTGGAGGAGCAAGCGGCACGTAGGGCATTTTACATCAGCTATGCAAGAATGAAAGGTCTCATTTTTCCCTTCACCATTTTGGAAGCGTGGTGTCCATGACGACCTCTCGCTGCCAAAATGCTACTTCCTCTGCTCCTCAACACATCAAACATCATGGAAGTGTGCAGTATGTTTGGCATTTCAAGAGTGTTGCATCAGCCGCATCGAATGCTGCTGAAAACTGTGAACTGTAAATAAAGTCCGCGTGAACAACAATTACCGTTTCCTACTAATAAGATACCTGCTCAAAGGAGACACATGATGCATTCATTTCCTCTAGAAGTGTTATCTGAGAACACCTAGAGATGATAACTGTTAAAGAACTCGGTGTTCAATAATTACAATTCGCTTACCGATACTCACCTTAGCCAATATATTGATGGTGATGATGATGTATGAAGTTTAATGATGGAAAGGCCAGGTGTTGCCAAAGACTGACACATCAGTTATAATGTGTGACAGAGGACCAATGAATGACATTATGGAAATGTGACTCAGCTGTGAATGTGTCTGAACGTATTTGCTGCATAGTGGGTGAAATATGTCTAGTCAAAATAGGCAGTTACCAGCAACCGAGTAATACATAGAAGAAAATGTAAAGCATGAAGACGCAGTTGGAGTTAAATACGGCAGTAGCAAAAGATCCCAAATAGTTCTATGGCCTTAAAAGAGGCCATAGTACATAATAACCTGAAGGTGTGCATATACAAAGAAAGCACTAATGTTGTGGCAATGCATTCGTGAAAGGGGCTGTCCTGTGTTTTCTGGACTATGCACATGCATGCCATTTTGAAGAGTTGGCGAAGTCTCATTGTTCAGTAACAGTTCTGCATCAGCCAATATGTTGCTATGAAGTGACGAGTTCACTGTGATATTAGTCACAGAAATTTGTTAGCTGAGCTTATATAACAGTGAATCGCTAGCTGTCACTCCATAAATTATTGAAGTATTTCCCAAATAATATGCGATCAGCGTCTGTTTCACAGTATAGGTTATCACACGATACATAAACGAGACAAGTACATTACCGTACTTAAAAAAGAATAAAGGCCTAACATAAACTACTGCATAATGCAATATTGATTGCAGATCATTTTTCAGTAGTGCTACGAGACAGTCTGTCTGCGATTACACTAACGGCAATGTCGTGAAGAAAGTGCACAACAATGCCTCGCCACTGACATCCATTTTTCCTTGGTAGAGCTTCGGAAATAATCCTCTCTTGGAACCATAGGTCGGCAAACTCACTCATGAGTCATGAATCACTCGGACTCATATCAAGCCGAGTCTGAGTGAGTCCGGGTGAGTACTATTTTGGCGAGTCTTGAGTCCGTGTGAATCCAGTCGAGGAAATTATTGGCAAGCTCGAGTACAAGCCAGCCCTAAGCTAAAAATACATTTCTTGAGTAAGTCTAAGTGAGCTCTACCTTTTATTGCCAACCTATGGTCTGATTTACTCCTCTATTAGAATTACTGTCAGTATTATATCGGCCTATGTTTATACCATGGAGTCTATTTGCACATATCTCAATGCACTGGCATGCATGCGCCACCTAGCTCAATGTTTACTGATTGGAGGTTGGTGTTAGAAGGATGCCGTGACCCCCTCCTCCCGAAAACTCTTTCACAGGATGTTCTTGATAGAAGTATCTCTTGTGAGCCCTGAATTTCACGTGGATAGCAACCCCTCTGATAACTCGTATTAGAAGGTATAAGATCAAAAGGCGTATATAAGGCACTGATTATGTGAGATATTGGCTCCTGAGCACATATACACCATGATCGGAAAAGGTAATTTTAAAGGGCCAGTCAACAGGCTCAGAATTTTTTTTTACACCCTCCAAACAAGCTCGCGCATTTTTCGTATGCCTGACCAACCTCCATCCAGGTGCAGTGACGTGAACTCGGCAATCGGCGACGTTGACTTTATTACTCTTTTTTGAGACCTGATGCAAAACGCTACTTGCAAAACCAACCGACTAGCTGTGTCCTGGACCAATCGACTAGCTGTGTGCTGCATCACGTCGCCGATTGCGGAGTTGGCGTCGCTGCGCCTGGAAGCAGGTTGGTCAGGCGCACCAAAAATGCGCGAGCTTCTCCTGCACATTTCGGAGCCTGCTGACTAGCCCTTTAACCCAGCGGACTCATGAGTTGACACACTGGGGCTTACTCAGACTCAGGTGAAGCTGCTAGACTGTGTCTGAGTGAGTCGACCTAGGTAATAAACTGGTGAGTTTGAGTTCGATGAGACCGGTTGAGAAAAAGTGTGGAGAAGTGGGAGTCCGGTAGGAAAATTTCGGAGAGTGAGTCAGTGAGCTCTCTGAGCAAAATATGTTTCTTCAGTGAGTATGAGCGAGTTCTAATATTTTTGCGGACCTATATGCTTGGCACTAACGTACATGCCCACATTTCAATGTTCGATACCCTTACTTCAATGTATTCAGGTGAGAACTTTTTTTCAGTATGACAAAAACTGGATTATACAAGTATGCGAAGCAGCTGCCATCTACACAATTTTCAGAACCTGGCCAAGTCACAAATAAAGAACAAAACAAAACATGCACACATGAGGTGACACTACACTATGTTCAAGCACCTAAATGATAATAGCAGTATACAGTGGCATACCAACTCTTTCGTGAGTGGGGGGGGGGAAAGGGGAAAACCTACCTCACTCGTCCACAGGGATATATATATATATATATCGGACTTTCATACGAATTTGCATACACAGAGGTGACAAGACTCGCCTTCTTAGGAGTTCCACAAAGTTCAATCACAGTTTAACTGAGGAATGGTGCCCTTAGCCCAATTTCGATGTCCAGAACGATTCGTAACACTCATTAGCTCACAACAGTTTCGACAGAGCAGCGGTGATGATATATCCTTTTTGAAGAAAATGATTTTCCAGAAGCATCAAATGCTTTCACCAGTCTTTAAAAAGTTTGCTCGTTCCCATCCGTAACTTCATCAACAAGTCACAGCATAATAAAAGCAGGAACAAGTGATGTAATATCATAGGGCCCCTGTTCAGCGCTTACCTGCTTTGAAATACTACAGCACAAGACGCAAAGGCATCGCATATGTGACCCGCACCGCAAGGAGCCCACAAGGAAAATAATCACAGAAGAAATGTTGGCAAAATTTCACTATGTTGTAACATTGCCTCGTAACATTTTCATTTTCCCGTAAGAACATAACTGAGTGATTATTGTCACGGAAAGCTTCACCTTACATGTTGGGTTCCCCGGCGCGCAGCAAGAGTGACCACTATCAAAAGAGGGGGGGGCTCAGCCCCGCTTGACCCCACCGGCTGATACGCCTATGGCAGTATATTATGTAAGTTATAGGCAAATTAAGAAAACGAAACAAAGATCCTACAGCAAATGCAGTTATCAAGTCCTCTACTCTGCTTGAGACAGGTGGTTTGGAATGAAAACGAATGAAGGAAACAAGTGAGGCTTTGCTTTTAGATAGGCTTGCAGTCAAGGTAAATAGCATTCGTTTAATGGTTAGCTTTTAATGTGTCAGTTCTAAAACGTGGGCCCAGATTGGATATGATGCCACTTGGGCATCATTCACATGGATTTGGTGTTTGAGCAGGAGTGTGCTCAGGTATGTATTTATTATGAAATGAGTTATGTTGAGTAATCCTGTGCAATAAATATTCAACCGACCAGCAACGACTCAACCCCACTCACACGTACTACACAACAACAAAACAAGAACAACAAAGCACATTTGCAAACATGAGACGTTCATGCACTAAGCAACAAATTGCTTAGTGCACACTAAGCAACTGGCTATGCATTCTAAGAAACTACTGAGCCAGTCGTCTAGTTCTCCACAAGAACGACTGACACCCCCCCCCTTTTCTGTAGTGTTTCCCTTTCCATAGAAGAAAGGAAACACCAATACAGTACTCTACTCCGTATCTCAATAAGCGAGATAGATTTACCATGTAAAGTCCAAAAGTTACGAAAATGGCATACTACGTGCACAGACTGCACGCTCAAAGGCGTCACCATGGGCTCAGAGCTATCTTAGCTACAGGCACGCGTGCAGTCGAGTTTCGCAAATCTGAATGCTGTTCCAGAACGCAAAGCCCAGCGGATAAAAAAAGCAGCATTGAAAAAGAATCGGTCAAAATCGAACGCGATGCACGCATCTTCTTCCCTGCACAGGTAGGCGGGTTGTGGCCGCAGAATTGTCAAAGTCATTAGAAGCAATCAGGAAAAGCTTAGAAAATTGTTTTACATCGGTGCTACCCCACCCGTTGCCGGATACAGAAACAGCTAATGAATACAAGGCAATAACACTAGAAGAGACATCAGAAATAGTACAATCACTACAAGCTTCATCTCCAGGCCCAGGTAACATAACTACAGTGATGATGAAAATTATGTTTGATTTGTCTCCCAGCAATCTCGTTAACTTTATAAATTTTTCTATAGCAAATGCCTGGGCCCATCCTGACTAGAAATTTGCTAAAGTAACATCACTACTTAAAAACAAGGAGCTGGTTATGCTATAGACAACATTAGACCTATTCCCCTCACCTCTAATCTTGTAAAGCTAATAGATCGGGTTCTATATTAAAATTTTGAAAAATGAATAGAGCAAGAAAATGTATTGAGTGAATCTCATATTGGATTTAGAACGGTATGCTCTATATGGTGTGCACATGTTGACCTGGAAGTTAGAATTAAACTTGCTTGGCACAGAAAGCAATACGCCACTCTTGTGACCTTAGATATCACTAAAGCGTACGACAGTATGGAGCACGCCATCTTGATTAGTAAACTTCGAAATGTTAACATTACCAAATATATAATTGCATGTATTAAAATTTTTTTTAAGTGGACATACATTTTATTGTTCGCATCGGCTATCTTCACAACAATACAAACTGACAATGGGAGTTCCTCAGGGATTGGTTCTTTCACCCATTTTATTCAATAAATTATTAAGCTCTATCCCTACTGACGATAAAGTGCAAGTATATGTATACGCAGACGATATAGCCTTCTTTTCAGCTTCTAATGACATGTACTCGTTCTACAACATTTTCCAATTATATTTAAATGCTATTAAAGTATGATTCAGAGACCTACGCATGTCTGTTAATGTTAAGAAAAGTGCTCTTCTTGTATTTCCACTGAGTTCTCCTGTGAGAATAGCATTGCTGTACGGACAGGACTTCACTCCACAGGTAGACTCATTAAAGTATTTGGGTATATTATACACTGAAAATCTTAATAGGTGTTCACATATTGAGTACATTGCATCTAAGAGATTACGTGCGATTGGGTTGCTCAAACGCATCAGCAATGGTCGAATTGGAATGCATAAAAAAGCTTTGTTGATGACATATTGCATGTATGTTCACCCAATATTAGAGTTCGGATGCGAATTGTTCTGTGAGGTACCCACTTATATATTACGTCCTCTTCTATCTATAGAGCATGAGGCATGGCGCCTATGTTTAGGCCTCCCTCAGTTTGTCGCTACTAATGTTATCATGAAGCATATCTGGCCTCTCTACAAACCAGGTTTCGCATACTGACTGTGCAAACAATTCTGAACATTTATGCCTCCCCACAGAGACGCTACCAATATGTATTTATAAGCGAGCCTTCCATGTTTTTTGATTGTGAGTGGTCTTGGCTACGTCGACCTCAAATATTTTATGTGCAAATAATCTTACAGCCATTAGGGGTGAAAATCCGTGATGTGAGTTTCTCACAGGTACGGAATCCTACGGTAAGAATAGAGTTCGGCGACATATTTCCAAAAAATGCTAAACTTTTGCCGATAAAATATTTTAATAGGTTGCTCGGAGACCATCTCAAAAGCCTACAGATAAGTTCAGTTATAGCTACAGATTCTTCCATTAATGCCGAGAAAGCAGGAGTGGGCATCTACTCAACAGCATTATATTGGTCTTATTCACTGCGACTGCCTAATTTTACGCCAATATTCCAGGCAGAATTAATGTCAGTGATTCTGGCCATACGCAAGCTACGAACATAAATCTCTTCAGCTGTTATACAGACTAATTCTTTGCTGCATTGCAGGATTCCACCTTTAAACTTTATTTATACAGACCTGGTTTTGTTTCTTCCCCCCATTGTCACTATTGTACACAAACAGAAACTGTCGAGCACTTTTTCACAGAATGCCGCCGATATCGAAATTTAGGGCAAACATTTCTAATACCAGCTTCCAAAAACACGGGCTTGAGCTATCTGAAACGGTACTGCTCTCTTTGGGGGCTTCGGCACTAGGTCATTGCAACAGACATATAACTATATAAAAGAATCAAAACGGCTACCATGCTAATATCATAAGTACATACTCATCACTATTTTTTGTCATTAGTCTATTTTATATTCTTTACTGTATTTTTATTTATGTCATATTTTATTTGTTTTCTTTTTAAACAATTCATATTAGCCTGTTAGCACAGCTAAGCTTTTCGTTTATATAAAAAAATATTTAGCCATCCTCCTCTCCTTTTTTCCCCTCTTTTTTTCTTCCTTCCCCGAAATCCCACTGCCGCGCGATTCATGGCCGATCCCCCGTAGCGGGTTGAGCCAATCCTCTTGGGTCCAACTAACCAACCAATCTACACAGAGTGCCACGGAGGAAACAAGGAGGAAGAGCGTAAAGCCCCAACGCAGCTCCCTCTGGACAGTCACAGAACACCATTATTAGGTTTCTCTTCTTGTCAACCTACCACATTACTGTGGAGGGTCCAGCTTCCGCGGTCCAGCCACAGAACACCTACTGGTCCAACTCACTCCAGAGGCGATGTTTGTGCCGCTCACCCGTAGCTGCCCGTAGTTTCGCCAGTCTCGCAAGTCAGGGCTCAGTAACGAAATTGTCGAGTGCATCTTGCAGGTCACTAACCTAGAGCCAAGCAAGTCAAAATACCTTTCGAACGTTTCTTAACCTACAGAACACGTTTGCTCACCTTGTATATGCCGCGAAAACGTTGGACAAAATAAAAATGGGAGAAATTAATGCCTAGAGAGATAGGACATATTCGCAAAGTGAGTCCGAAGCAGAGAGAAGTCAGCTGATTTTATTCATTTGTCTAGGTGCCTGACAGCGTATGCTCAAAATGGCGCTCAGTGGGGCCGATCCGTGGTTGGTATTCGATATTCTGTTCCTGCGGTTGCCTTAGCTAACGCTGCGTATGACTTTCGAAGGGGAAATTGTGGTTGTTTGTCCCCCTTCCAAGCGAGCGTTGTCAAGTACTGTACTACAGGAGCTGGTGGCGTATTGTCATCACCGAGTGAAGTGTTGGTGCTTCATGCTCGTTCTATCTTTGTCAACCCAGTCACATGAGCCCTAAGGCGTTCCCGCGACGTCTTTCATTACACAGAAATCGTATGCTTCCACTTAAGCGGGTACCTTTGCTTTCAGGCTTACGGCTTACGATGGCTGCGAGACAAAAAGAAGGGAAATCATGGGCCTCATCATGCAGAGAAACCAGCACGGGCGGCAGACCGCTGCCTATGTGCAGGTGAGTGCGAAGTGTCTTCCTACTTGCACTTTTTATGTTTGCAATGCGACATGAATTACCTACAATTCTCATAGCCTGAGCTTTCTGACGCATGCACCTGAAAACATTGATGAGGAAATTGGCAGTCGGTGAATGCTCTAGTTTAGGGGATACAGGAGCACCCTTGTCGAACATAAACGAGGTTCTTCAGGGGCAATTTCTTGTGTCGAATGGATAACCGGATTTTCGGGCTTGTGTTGAAACTTCTACAAGGATGAAAGGTAAAATTTTGGACTTGTAATAGGAGTAATAACTCAACAGGCTATGAGTAGCCAAGAATGCACTCACAGCGCTGTGCGTGTTCTTCGCCAGGCCTTGCCTGTTGCGCTGCTCTTCCTTTTATTATGTTATACTAGATGACGCAGTTTATTTGTTTCATTCGCTTACCGCATCATTATTTCAACCTCTAATTTGAGGCTTATGGCTACAACCGCGTTTCTCTATTTTTTACAATCCTATCGCTGAAAGCGGGGAGCGCATGAAGACAAGGTCGGTGAAAAACGACACTCATCGCGCTACTTTCAACTAATATTTATTGCAACTAATATTCATGTGGCGTATTTTTGTTGCAATAAATATTAGTTGGAAGTAGCGCTTTGTCATGTTTTCTCTGTCCTTGTCTTGGTGCACTCACTGCTTTCAAGATGTCACTGTACTGCCTCATTTGGACACAGTCTTTAATTTAGCCCATCCCTAAAGTCTGATGGAAGGTTTTCTGGTCTGGACGATGCGGGGTGAAGGTAGAAAACCTAAGCCACTCCTGAGTCTTCGGCCTTTAAATTTCCTTCTTGAACGCTGTCGAACGACAAATCGCACGTCTGCAATTACCATGTGCTGCCTCTGGTCAAAGAGTGCGGAAATGCCATCTATCCCTTCCATAAGCAAAGCCTTAAGCCGTGTTCTGTGTCCCTACGTAGTGAAAGTGGCACACGTTCCAGACCAGAAAGTGCGACACTCGCTTGTCAATGCTAAGAACAAATTGCTTAAAGAGAAGTTTCTTAAATGTGTACAGAGTCCCACACGCGGACTGTCACTATGTGTATGTTGGCGAAACTGGTGACTTTTGAAGATGGCTAAATTTAGTGATGGGAAAGCTGTAACAGTTGCTCCAAGCTGCTACATTTCATTAAAGCTGCTACATCTAAGCTACAAATGAGCACCATTGCTCCAACCTGCTACATTTTGTGAAAGCTGCTACGTCTATGCTACAAATGAGCAGAACTGCTCCAAAGCTGCTACGCATAGCCTCCAAGATTACCTGGCAATGCGCGGCTTCATCTCGGAGGCCACCGTCAAGGGGATTTTTCAGCAACACCAGGTGGCATATAGGCTGCCGCCTCTCGTGTCATTTCAGAGCGAATTCAATACAATCCAATGCGTGGGCGGCATGGGTTTCTTATTGTTAGCCCGTGTGTCCACGTGCGGCCGCATGTGGCTGTAGTGCGTAGGCTTGTCACTGTGTAGTGTCGGTACCTGGTAACACTGTCGTTTGAGCTGAGCAGTGCGTGCTCAAGCATGAAAAAAGATGGCCAAGTGTATGCCACACTTGCATGCAGAGAAAAAAGGGAAGAAAGCTTAGTGTGTTTCATGCAAGTGATATTCATGTATTGTGTACCTGCGTCTTTGTGCCAACCAGTCTTTATTTGTTTGTGATCCTAGGCTTCGTTTAAAGCTTGCGTTAGTTGCGCCGTCATTGAACCCATGCGCACACTGTATTTAATACTTCATTTTATTGTATAATAAAAGTATTAAAATGCCATCTGACCTGTTTTTTTTTTTTTTCACAACGTGCTACAAAATTGAGGGCAGTTGCTAGAAATCATAATTTTTCCTGGTACAAAACCTGATACAGAACACTTTTGGCCATTCCCATCACGGTAAATTATTATGTGAAGAAATATATTGATTGATATATGGGGTTTAACGTCCTGAAATCACTATATGATTATAAGAGACGCTGTAGTGGAGGGCTCCAGAAATTTCGGCCACCTGGCGTTCTTTAACGTGCACCCAAATCTGAGCACACGGGAAAGGAAATGTCAAAACCAGTGCTTTGGTTGAGGGTGCTTCAGAGGGATATGCAACCAACTGAGGAAGTAATATTTTCTCGTTCGAGAAAAAAGGCTGTCAGGATTTCTTTATCTTGAGTAGCTCCATAATAACCACTCTGTCCACTCTCAACAGTGGCGATGGTAATCTGTCTTTAGTATATGTGCGCTGTTTGCATGACATATTCAAGTGTTGTAAAGCGAGTTGCTAGGACTCATGTTTTCGTCATGCTTGTGAGCAAGGCTCCCGTGTGTGAACTGCAACACTTTCTTGTGGGTGTTTATTATAAATATTTATCGTGGTTGGTGTAGTGCCTCCAGTTTTCTACCTTCACCAGTCTTATCTCTATCGCCACTGTCATAACGTGCACACCATTCTTTTCAGACCACTGCCAAGGCACGCCAAATGATTCGGCAGTATATGGTGGATGCAACCAAACTCCAAGAAGAACTATCCAGGAATACGCTGTTAATGTATCCTTAATTCACAGCAGAATTTTAAGAAAAAGTGCAGTTCATGTAAAGTGTCATTCTCTCCTTGACGCGCATTTTCAGCACCACTGGAGAGGTGGAGCGGCGCCAGTACATGGCCAACTCATTACTAAACAAAGGGCGTGAACTCGATGCATTGCTCAACAGCAAAGCACCTGGCCAACCTGGAAGGTTGTATTGCACTACACATTCGCAGCAACTTTTATTGTCTGTATTTCACATAATGTTGACTTTCTAACGTACATCACTTGCTGGACTCTGGTCGTCATAGATGCGGCCTTGTGCAGCATTTATGATAATGTTCACAAGCTGCCTGTGGCCAAGGCATCTCGGAAAATGACGTCTTTGCCTAGGCCTGGTCGTAGTGGCTGCAGATTAGTTCTCCGTTGCTCACTAAGCTTCCCATATTTCAGTGGTGGTCCAACTGCGTCATTTGTGCCGTTTTGTTACAATTTCATCTCTTAGCGCCTTATTGCACCCATTCAAATGAATCTTGTGCGATCTGTGCCGAAGTTCACATTTCGCCTGCTTAAACAGGAGTGAAGTGTTTCTGGTCAAAATATTCTTGGTTTAGCACCAAATACACACGCCCATATTGCCAAGAAATTGACTTCCCCTCGTTCCACCAATCGGTTTCCCGCCTAATTGGACCACCTAAAATAAATGCATGTGACCTCTGTTATTGAGTGTTTGGCATTTGTCTGGAAGCTTTTGTTGAGAATTCGTCGATAATACTTCGGCAAGTGAGTTTTTTGCTGAGCCTCTATGCTTATCGTAATGTCTATTCAAGCCATGCGGCTATACCGTTTTTGGCATGAGCGCACTGTATGTGAATGGCGTCTTTTTGCGACATAACGAGTTCTGATTTTTACAAGCTACAACCACTAGTCGTGTCCATTTTAATTAAGATTCAATTGTGCAATAGTTCGATATTTCGCTAAATAAAGTGTTCTATGTCGATCGTGCTGTGTGAGGTTCTCTGGCATACGGGTCGTAATGCAAAGCATAAATGCGCATGCACGTGTTGGGCACGAAGTGGTGCTACTGCCACTCTCACGCCCTGAAGGCCCGTCATGAGTCTTCATTGTGAAACCGGTGCAATGGTGTGGCAAACCATCACGCAGAAAAACTGAGCCATGTGGACAACAGCACATTGCAGTGCACCACGAATACTGCACTCTTGTGTTCATTTTAAAATGCTGTTTAGAAGTCAAAATTGCTGCCAAATGAAAAAAAGAAATATATCTCAGCGTGCAATACTTTCCAATTCCTGCCGATTAACTTGTTGCCAGTATGCTTGCTAATGCACTCAGCGCAGCCAATAATGTAAGCTAAAGAGACAACAATGCTCACTCGCAAAAAAGTTCATTCATTCAATCTGTGAAATATCTGGTTGTATAGGCAATAACAAAACGGCAATTAAGTTATAATAACATTTTTGGATTTCACACCATAAACTACCAGAGTCAGTATGCCAGAGTGACGCTGCAGATCTTGAAGCTTTTTTTGTTTTTATTTTTATCCACGTTAGCTCAATATAGTCACCTCAGACTTTCAATGTTATGCCTGTGGCTATTCAAAAACGCAGTGCAATTCATTTCTGCTAATGAATTATGTGGGCTCTACAGGGAGTCTGTTAAAGTCTGTAGCATTAATGGTGAGTTGGTGTGGGAACCACAGTGTAAAAATAAGGTAGGTGCTGACACTCGCAGCTTTGCGCAAGGAGCGGGCACGAGCAGATTGTGTTCACCGATGACATTGAGCTTGAGTAGTAGCCGTCGGGCGAGTTTAGATGGCGCTACTGTATGGCGTGCCAGGTATTCGTGCGGCGCTCATTCTGAAATACACGCGCTGAAAAGAATATTCCTGAAAGTTTTGTGTGCATGGGATTTTGTGAATTCGAAACGTGTTGCCCTGTATATGTGAGCCCTGCTAGTGCATTTGTTCAGCTGATTCGGGCTTTGTGATTCAGTGCACGTAGACCTCGGTGCTGCATATGACTCCGACTGCGCCTCGAAATGCGCAAGTGGTGCTTTGTTACCAATTGCAAGTAGGGGTATCGAATTTGTATGGAGCGTGTCTCGCTCTTCAAGCTTCTGCGTGAACCAGAGCGCTTGGATAAGTGGCGACGTGCGATTCGTAGTGCTGACAGAGCCTTGCAGCATACTGACCATATGGGCGCGAGGCATTTCCCAGAAACGATCTCTGCCACATATCGTGCAGAATACAAGAGAACCGTCTTGTTGCACGCACCAAAGAAACCTACCTTACTTAAGATGCCGAGCCTGCCATCTTACCGAGCTTTCTAAAATACCTGACCGTGCAGCAAAAAAAAAAAGGAAAGAAAAACTTAGCGAGAACGGCTGGCTCTACTGCCGACTCCTTGGAAGCGGCAGGGGCCAAGAGTTTCAACTGCATCTGAAGTGCCTGACACGACCGCTAAAAAAAAACACCAAATTTATTGCGCGTAGAGACAGTTTTTCCACAGCATGGTGATGATAAATACCAGGCAAAAGGTAGCGCTTCGACTTAGGTGCGATGGGCCTCCTCCATGTAAAAAGGAGGATGCTTCTCAACATGACCCTGATAGTGTGGGCCTGTGCATTACCAACTCAGTTCTTCATCACCCAGGAATAGTAATTTCTTGTTTTAAATTGATATGCCTCATCTGTGCCTATTTGGACCAAGCAAAATTAAATGTAGTGTAACCAGTGAGCAGAAATCATTGTACACACTAATTCTGTGATGCAGCCATAGTGATTATAATTAGTTTTTCATGCTTCATGGGGGTCAACTCGTTTTTTAGAGGTATTTAGCGCTTCATTGTCACCGTCTTGCAACATTGCAGGTGCATTTCCTATTACAATACTTATGATACAACACCTTTTATTCATTAAGGCGAAAGCCTTAGATATCTTTAAATGCCTCATCAAATGCGGAATATGATTGTTGGTGTCCTGCATCGGTGGCGTATGGGTCGAGCTGCACAGGATATACTGTATTAGGTAGTGCACTGACATCCACTGTCTCATAAGCACTTCATCAAGTTGAACTCTGCATGGCCTAATAAAATAGCGCAAAGTATGGCTGATGGCACCGGCCCAACAGCCCCAACATGGGTCTAGTACGGGTCAACCCAGGGTCGACTTTCAGTACCCAATGAAGCTTTCTCACCATATCATGCTGCATACACTGCCAAAGGCAGAAATCTACGTGAAGCTAACAGTAAAACTGCTTTGGGTAGCGTATCAATTTAGGTTCTTGATCTAATGCGTGAAAGTTTCCTGATACACGAGTTGAAAGTTTTATGACAAAGTTTTTCGTTGATTTTTCTTAGCAAAAAAACACGACAGTGATATCCGTGCGCGCATGCACGCTCTCACGCACCCCCTCCCCACACGCACGCACGCAGGCTATCGCCTTCCTAATAGCTAGCGCCTTTGCCCTCAAGCTGCTATCCTTATTGCAAACACCTAAATTTTTTAGGGGCAAAGCTCCTTATGGCGTGGCTTGTGCCTCCCTCGTAGTACGTAGCCACCAGTGGCACATGCCCGAAATAGCGGTCCTTATGATTTTGAACTCCAAGGCGGTTCCGGTGAGAGATTTCTTCTGTGCGTTGTTGGACAATAAAAGATAGTGCTCAATGCACATGTTAATGGCTGCTAAGGGGGAATGAGAGACAGGAGCATTCGGCCTTTAGGTAACGCGCACGCTGCGATCCCCATTAGCAGCTATTGGCATGTACATTGAGCGCGATCTAACAAGAAAGGGTTGCTACGTTATGCTCGCTGGGTGTAACCTCCTTGGTTTTAGAAAGGTTTAGCGAGCGTTGGGCCGCATAGCCATGAATACAGTGAACTAGTATATACCATGAACTCGAGGTGCTTAAAGGTGGGGAGTAAACCCGAAGCGCAAGCCGTAAGAAAGTGTGCATGTGCCACCTCCCGTTTAGTCCTTGAAATGTCCGCTGGATGGCGGTGCTTCTATATGAAGAATATATGATGAAAAGATGCGAGATGGTGGTACTTGGAGTGCTGAATAGATGGACGAACGGACACACAGACAGATGCATGGATGGACGCATGAACGGACGCAGGCGCGGATGCATGGACGATTGCAGGGATGGACGCACGCACGGACGGGTGGATGGATGCATGGACGGTTACACAGACGTACGCAGAAACGGACGGAAGCAAGAACGAATGGACGGACGAATGCTTCGCCCCACTCCCCATCATTCACTCCGTGGATATGCTGCCATTTTTTTTTCTCACGGACAACGCTGCTGTTTGTTCTGAGCCAAAGATGCCGATGCAATTTCAACGAAACGAGATCATTAGTGCTGTCACATCAAAATGCAACTGCTTTCCATAGGCCAACGTTAGCTGCAGTCTATGCATTTATATCACAAAAACACTGTTAGCAAATAAGCTGCATATCAAACTAGGAAATTAATTTCTTTACAGTTAAGTTACAGTGTATCAATTTAATGACATCCATGTATATCTGTATATCGAGTGTAATAAACCAGCGATGCTTCACAGCAATAACCTTCTACACACGGATCGAGTCACTCACCAGTGAGCGCTTTGGTCCACCTTCCGCGAGCGCCATCTACTGCATCAAACGAAAACAGCCCAGGCGACGAACACAATCTGGACGCAGTGCCGGGCGCAGTGTCATCACCCAACTTATTCTTGCACCGTGGTGGAAACCTTCAGGCAGCATTGCTACCAGTATCTTTTCTTGTGTGTTTTGTGGCTTACCAAGTATCTTTTTGCAAAAAGAGCAGTCTTTTTTGGTATTATGCAAGAATAACCTACTAATATGAGTTCAAAAATTTTTTTACGTCTCTCTTTAAAAGGTTTAAATGCCATTTTTTTGAAGTGTAAATTGCTTCGAATCGTAAGGCCAAGCTAAATAAATGTTTTTTGTGTGTCTTTCCCTTTGCGGCTCGTTGCAGCACCCGATAACGCAACACAATCGTAATGGCGCACTGTCGGGCACCGCCCGACAAGGGTGTTCGTGGTTTAAATTTTGCGGTTTTTTCACTTCAAGCCACGCGCATTTTTTTAAACACATGAAGCGCCATCTTTTAAGCAATAAGTGAGCTTTGTTTTTTGAGGTTTACATTTACAATAGGATGCAGCACTATGTTAATTAGGAGTCTAGAGCGTGCCCACTCGTGCACGGTTCACTGAAAGCACGACCACGTCTTCACTGCGTGAGTTTTACGCTGGTGCTTTTAGTGGAAGTGGGGATGACTTTATTGAGGGGGATGACTTTATTGAGGAAGAGAATTACGTGCCTCCAACAGACAATGATGACGGTGATTCGACAGAAGTGAGTGACAAAGACGGCGACAGCGGCAGTGGAGAGAAAACACCTCTATTGACTGTATTTTTCTGCACAATCTGAAGTAACAATCATGGCCTGCACACAGGAGAATGCTCTGAGCGGTATCATACACTGCACAAATATCACTAAATGAGTTGCCTGCAGAATGCAGGAGCAGAACTAAATATCCCGTGAGTTTTTCTTCTACAGTGCGAGTGTTTTTTGTTTTTTTGCATTGCCAGAAATTGGTGAAATCGTTCCCGACCGGTAAAACTGGAAAGTGGGTAAAAGTTTCGGGCTGCAAAGGGTTAAAGGTTGCTGGACTCATTTTAAATGCTACACAATATCTTTTTCTCTTACTTACAGGCAAGAGCTTTTTGGCACTGAACTTTCCAGTGTGAGTGAGGGTGGTTGGAATGGAGAGGAAACCGAAGCCACACAGAATCTCTCTGTGGGCGAAATTAGGCAACAACAACAAAGGATACTTAGAGGTACTTGAAAGCTTTTCTTTGCAAAATGAGGAAGTGGGACAATTTTCAGCGACAGTGTTCGCAAGGCGTATGTCACTTTTTCTACTGTGTGTGCCGAAGGTCTTCAATAGCTGCTAATTATGTCTTATGAATTAATAATCTCTAAAAAGACTTGGATATACTAAATAATGAGTAGTGCTATGCTTATTTGAATTTATGTGCTTCATATTGTACCATGGAGGCAAGCTTCCAGTGCATATACTATGCTGATTTTTTTGTTTTGTGGTTGACGAAGCAGCTAATAACTATCAGGCAGCTGCTTCTAATATTGTTCTTTAAAATGATACATTCCAGAAAGTGGCATCATATAAAAAAATGGGAAAACAGTAGTACACAGTACTAGCAGTGGAGAATTGGAGAGGGGTATTTTTTTAGCACATGTGCAGCACTGTAGTAACACTTACAAATGTCAGCATACTTATTCTTTTTTACTAGAATATTGTCTCTAAAGACGCATTGCTAGCTGTGTGTTTATTTCAATGGTTTTCTTGTCTATTAGCTGAGGAACATCGGTTAATTTTTGTTGTTTAGGATACCGTGGAGCTTTCAGAGATATAGACACAGGTGTGCTTGGTCTCAAGGCAAGAAAGTTGACTTGATAATTGCTATTGTAAACTCTAGAACTGCTTTAGACATAAAAAGTCAATGATACCATCACTTTTCAGGAATGCAATGCCATATTACACGCAGTGGTGTTTTAGTGAAACTGTCGTAACATTACCTGTGCTTTCGGCTTGAGTGCTGAAGTTAATTTTATGGTATTGCTCAGTAGCCTGGTTATTGAATTGAACTTTGCCTTACATCTAATGGGAAGAATTTACAAGCCCATTCCTGTTTCATCGATCGCATCAGTGTGTTCTTGCTCTTTTTTTTTAAGCTATATAACATGTAAACCCCCAAATTTCGCTCTTTTTTTTTCTCAATGTTTCAGAACAAGACAAAGGTCTGGAAGGTCTTTCACATGTTTTGGGTCGGCAAAAAGAAATGGCCATTGGCTTCAACGAAGAGCTCAACCTTCACAATGGTAAAGCTGGCTAAATACACTGGGAACTAGCATTTGCAACATTGGGCAATCTATTAATAGTGTAAATTTGCAGGAACCTGGCTAAATGATGGAAGATGCCATTATGATATCTCACTCTTTCAGAGATCATTGATGATATATCTGAACACACTGACCGCATGAGGGAACGCCTTATAAGAGAAACAAGAAATGTTGCTGTTGTGGATAAGAAGTCTGGAACCTGTTGTAAGCATTTTTATAATTTTTTAATGCCTAAATTTTAGCACTGTCATTACATTACTACATAATACAGGCTTGCCTTACCAGGTTCTGTTGCCAATTTTGAGTACATTGTAAAAACTGTGTGGCACCAGAGGATGTTTCGCTGAGAGACTTTCTACAGTTCATAGTTGGACACATTAAAAAATTTAAACACTTTTTTAGTGTTTTTTTTTTGTACATCCAGTTGGAAAGCATTACTCTCAAAATGACTATTTCTTTTTTGTATCCTCTCTGTATGACCTTGAGGCAAATTTGTGGGGGTGGCACATTCCCTAGAAGTGATTATATGACGTGCTTGCAGTCAACTTCTCAGATTGTTGACCATTGCTTCCTCTCGATTCTTTTGTCGTCATAAATAATGTGAAAAAAACTATGAAGCGAGTTTCACGTATCGTATTTGCTCTATTGTAATGAAACCAGAAATTTAACTCGATGTGTGACTTTCCAAGAAAAAATAATAATAAAAGAATTGTGTGCATATTGAACTTTTTGGACAACTTGAATTTCGGTATTCTATTGTGAAGTGAGAGTCGAGTTCAGTCAGCAAAAATTTGGGAAAAAACTCACGTTAAGCTCGAGTAAATACAGTACTGTGATGTTCTAAAATTCAGCATTGAAATAAATGGGTTCAAGGTCTTCATTTCCCCTCTCATCAATTAGAGAGACTCTTAATTGTAAAAACATAATTTTGCTGATGTATATATAACCGCTGGCATGCAACTCTGTATTGGGATTAAGGTCCTTGTACACATTAAAGATGCACATTAAAGAACACTATACGGTCGAAATTTCCAAAGCTCTCCATTGAGGCATCTCTCGTATCACATCTTGGTCTTCGGACGTAAAACCCCATATATTTATTATTATTATTATTATTATTATTATTATTATTATTATGTTGGGGAACAGTGTTAAAGCATACACTAATGATATGTGAATCATCCACATGATTACTTAAAATCTACAATCTACCCTGAAATTAAGTCCTGCTTTTCTGTCATACCTGAACAGCAGCTTTTACCACCATAAACACTGTAAAATGGTCACCTTGACATATATGAGCTGCTGCCATAACTTCCCATCATTGGTGTTCTTGACCTATCATTCCAAGATATAACCAGACTCTAGAAGCACACCAATGTTTCTATTTATTTTTTCGTGTTCCTTGTATGTAATGAGGTATTCACGAGGCTGGTTGATCACCAGTATAAAAAGAGAGATCATCTATGATGTTGCTTTTGGTGAGACTCCACTTTTTCGTGCGAACATGGGCCACTGATTAGCATATGCACATTGCGAAGGATTACCACTTATCCTTCCCTGGGAACAAAATAAATACTCCCATAACGCATTCCAAGCAGTGTTGCCATCGCTGAGTGTCAGACATCCGCTAAAAAGCAATGAGAAATCCGCCAGATTCCGCTAGATTCTAAAGAATATCCCCTAAATTTCCCACTAGGGCCTGTTTTATTAAAAACCCTGCAATTTCGTATGATACATACCTTTATCATTTCTAAAAGCTCCCCAAAACTACGAGAGCTGAAATAACATATAAAATAGTCTTTCAAGGAGTCTAACTAGAACACTTGAGGCTTCAGTGCTGCGGTAGTCGTCATTGGTGAACCTCATCACAGATGAGGCTAAAGCTTATTAATGTTCGCACTGATGAAAAAAAAACTCACAGGTCAACGAAAAACACATCGAGGTCTTTGTCGCCGCTGTTGTCGTCTGACACCCTCTCCACAGGACCGCTGGTACTTGTTGAGGGACTAGACAGGTGACTTGATTGCGCATACGTTGGAGATGTCCCGATTGCACTATAGCAACTTCCGCGGGGAGTTCGTAATCAAAACAACTTTTCTGGTGTCGCTTCAACCCGCATTTGTTGTTTCCGGCTTCAGGTTGTTCCCCAGCTTGGATTTTACTATGTTAAGCTGACTAAATGTCTACTTCGGCATTTGAATGCGGCAGCACGAGCATCGACATGGCAAATCCAGGCAGCTCAACGACTGGGTTTTCGCTGCAGGTGTCCTTACAGGAGTGAACTTCACACCAGAGGGCGCGCAGAGTGCACAGATTGGTGCATCGCAGCTCGTCCGTTATTTATTTCTTAAAAAGCGATCGCCGCTTTGAAACCTCACGGATTTGTTTGTCTGAGATAGGCGGAGCAAGTGAACAGGAGCCTCTGAAGTTAAACAATTTTCCCATTTTTAGAGAACACGGAAGCGGTTTCTTGCAGGGCGATTTTGAATCGGTCCACTGCGTGAGGTATCCGCCAGAAACCCGCTATGTACAAGACTGGCCCGTCAGAAAATCCACTAGCCGCTGGACTGATTTTTTTGCCGTCAAAATGAAATAAAATCCGCCAGACTTGGCGGGGAATCCGCTAAATTGGCATCGCTGATTCCAAGTCCCTCTGGGGTGTTCACAGGGCAATGGTGGTTAAAGTAGATGTGACGTCTTGTTAAGTGGTGCAGCTCCGTTGCAGTGGGTGAGCGGATTTATTCGTTCGGATGTGGGCAAGAAGTGCTGTTCATTTTGTACTGTAATTATTTCATTTTTGTACAAATTCTCGCGCTTCTTGGTTTGTGTTTCAGAGCTGCGGTCTAAAGTACTTTTTTTCACTTCCAGGGTACTGGTTTGTTATAGTCCTTCTTATGGTTGCCATCATTGTCATTGCTGCTGTCAAGTTTTGAGCGCACGTTCGGTAAGGCACTCTTCAATCTCCTGTCTGCTATGCAGGTGTACTGTAATGTTACAGGTATTTTTATGATTTTTCAGGGTGTTTTGTGGACCCAAAGATATTAACCAGTATGGAAATCGCACAGAGCCAATTATAATGTACATAAGATGCATACATATATACATATATACGTGCATTGTTGCTTTTTATATTTTATATATTAATCCAAGATTTAAAAAACACACTTTGTACCCATTTCAAGGCTTGCAAGTTCGTTTAATGTTTTTTGTTGTACGCAATCAAGTAATAAATTATTTTCTTATGGAAGAAGGTTTGTTGCATCTTTACTCTCATTTGGGATGATAGAAGAAAGAAGCATGCATATTTTCTAGGCTTGTGCGAATATTCGAATGCTTCGAATATTTGAACGAATAGGTGAGTATTCGAATTTAAATTATTGAATATTTTCGAAGTATTCGCAATAAACAAATAAACGTACATTAGCCTGCCTGTAAAGGGGTTTCACTGCAATGTAGTAATGCAAAGCCGTAAAAACACTTACTCAAAAAAAATTTGCTTTGCCGCGAAGCCCCCCTTCAGATTTAAAGGGGCCCTGCAACACTTGCTGAGCATGGTCAGAAAACGGTGCCGATCGGTAGTAGAAGCTACCGAGAACACGCGAGGCAAGTATTATTGCGCAGCACGCGGCCTGAAATTCACAATAAATTTTCAAAGCTAAAAATTGCTCTCTTCCCTCAGCAAATCACACTACAAGCTCAAAAATCACTTGTCACAGCCAAGAAAGAAAATACGGCTTTGGTCACAGTCATCGGCTGATTTGAGCATGGCACGCTCTTTGTTATCGGACTGCCGCGTCAGGCCGCCGCTTGTCCACAAGTACGTGCACGATCGCACTGAAAGGCCTCGTATTCGAAGAAAAAAGAGAGAGAAAAGAAGCTCAAGGTCGCTAGGCGCTCATGACGTTTTTTTCTATTCTCGTGCCATCCTTCCCTACTTAGCTTCCAGATCTTTTGACGGGTTGGGAATGGAGAATGCAATTGCAGCATGCGACAAATTTTTAGAACTCCGCTCGTACTGGACCGATTCTAGAAACTTTGCGGCGGTAAATTTGTGAGGCGACAATCATGTTTACTGGCTCTATGAATACTTGAAAAAGTGTTGCAGGGCCCATTTAAAGGAACATGTTACCCTCAAATCAATCCATTTTATTAAGCTTGTTATGATGGTTTATATGATTTAAGTATAATAAATTTTAAAACGTTATGTATCTTGCAGGTTATCACTCAGATCCTACCGAAACTACTAATCAAGGTTGTTTCGACTTCCTTTCAACGAAAAAAAAAAAGGCATTTGCATAGAGCCCCTATTTCAATTCAAAAGAAATATCGTGCAGGTTAGTTAGGTTATGATAAATATTCCCTTTTTTTTATATGTCATACATACTATTCGAATTCGATTCGAAATTATTCGACCAAAATCACTATTCACTCCGACCCTAAAATTCACTATTCGCACAAGCCTAATATTTTCTTTCTTATTTGAGCGTGCAGCTATCGATGGAAATTGAACCACATTCATTGTTTTTATAATTAGTGTGTGCCTGGGCTCAGGTACTGTCAGAATGTCGGAATAAAACATCCGAAGAATAAAATGGCGATATCCTCGGATGAGGCATGAATAACTGAATTCTCTGCAATGCACCGAAGCTGACATATCTAGAGTGCCCCATCAATCCTTTAAAGAGATGCTAATGTGAAGAGATGAATTGGTATAGATTGATAGATCGTACCCTGAAAACTCTAACAGCATTCATTTCCCCATCACAGGTTTTTTTAATGAAGTAAAAAATCAAGGAGAAAGTTTCATTTTTAAATTTCGTGCTGGAATATTTGTGCTGGACGTCATCAATTTCAGAGTAGTTTTTTTTTGTACTTCATATTTCTTGTGTAGTGAAGAGGAGAAAAAAGATTCTCTTGGGCGTAAGTTTCGGCACACGAGAAACGGGCGTGCTCGATGCCTTTGAGGATATGCTCAACTTTTTCCTCTTCGCTCATGGAGGCCGCTAATGCGGGAGCAAATATTAATGACATCCTCTATAGCCCTGTGCAAATATTTTAATGCTTCGAATATTCGAATGACTTGTGGAGTATTCGAAATCGTTTCGATTCGAATTTAAAGTTTTGAAAATTTCGAAGTATCCACAATGAACGAATAACTAAATATTATTCCGCATGCAATCGCCTGTAAAGGTTGTTTCACCGCAGAGTATGGGCGCTAAATTGTAAAAACAATATACCAAGAGAAATACGCTTTGCCGCGAAGCCCCCTTCAAACTAAAAGGAGCCACGAGTGTTGAAGATTGGGCGAGTTGGTTCGTCGTACTTGAACTGGTATAGCGCATTACGGGGAAGAAGAAACGGCCGAGCAGACCGACACAAGAGGACAGAGCGCTGCAACAATTTTTGAGCATGCTCAGAGAAACTGTAGTCGATGCTACTGAGAATGCGGGAGCCAAATATTATAGCGCAGCACATGGCCTGAAATTCACAATATATTCTCAGTCTGCTGAAAACTGCTCTTTTCTCTCGGCAAATAGCACTATAAGCTCAAAAATCACTTGTCACAGCCATTGGCTGATTTGAACATGGCGCTCTCCGTCATTACAGGAATCGCTGTAAGAGACCGCAACTTTTCTACATGTGCGCGCGTGAGCACACTAAAACGTTGTATATTCAAAGAAAAAAAAAAGGAAGTGCTCAAGGTCACAAGTTGCACGTGACTTATTTTCTTTCCCCATTCCATCCCTCCCTGCTTAGCTTCCAGTGCTTTCATCGAGACGAGAATAGAGAATGCAATTGGAGTGCTTGACAAATTTTTGAAACTCCACTCGTACTGGACAGATTCTAAAGATTTTTGCAGTGGTGAATTCGTGAGGCGATAAGATACTTTAGCGAATCCATTCCATGGCTACTTGAAAAAATGTTGCAGGGCCTTTTTAAATGAAAATATTGCCCTCAAATCCATTCTTCATTTTATTGCACTTAAAAGCTTGTAATGACTGCCTACATGCTCTACGTATAATAAATTTTAAAATGTTACGTACTTTACGAGTTATCACTCGCATTCTACCGGTAGTCAAATCATGCTACTACTGAAAGTTGTTTCGACTTCCTTTGGTTGAAAAAAAAAAAAATTGCATAGAGGCCCTATTTCAATGAGAAAGTTCGAAGCTAAATGCATAATATTGCAATTCAAGTGCAGTCAAACCCGCAGGTGTTGAATTCATTTTTGTAACAATTAAGAAAGTCACACTCAAATGTATGCTATAGTACTGCGCGCTTATATGAAACTTTAGCCCATATTAAAGAATTCGGCAGCATGTTGCAATTTGTGTTAGTACACTTTGTCGTCAGCCTGCCCCTTGTTAGGTAATGCATCAAGTTATACAACCAGGGACGACATTTGGAAGACATAACGAGCTGTTGTACAATAATTTAATATGGTGCTGTCAGTCAATTGCAGTGTTCGTCCCTCTTCACCCCCCTCTTCCACTGAGGAAAAAACATCTTTCCCCATCCAAAGTGACTGCTTTGGGTGTATGAAATTTTTAGACTGTGCTCAGATGAACATATCTTGTATTTAAAGATTGCCCCGCCGCAGGTGTCTAGTGGCTAAGGTACTCGGCTGCTGATCGGCAGGTCACGGGATCGAATCCCGGCTGCGGCGGCTGCATTTCCGATGGAGCTGGAAATGTTGTATGGCCCTGTGCTCAGATTTGGGTGCATTTTAAAAAACCCCAGGTGGTCAAAATTTCCGGAGCCCTCCACTACGGCGTCTCTTATAATCATATGGTGGTTTTGGGACGTTAAACCCCACATATATCTACCTTGTATTTAAAGTTATTGTATCGAACTACATTCAAACCTGACCATATCGAACTCAGGTCTTTTTAATGAACTATTTCGGAACACGGCAATGCTTTGACATCAGTGCATAAAGAAATAATGGCTACATCAAACAAAAGCAGTTAGAACACTTCATATGTCAAAAATATGGCAGTGCGAAACTCCCTGAGAAGTTGGCTTTTTCGTGCAGAAGGGAACTCTCCCGCATGAATCTGACAAAGTAAGCAGGGTGTGATGAGGAGAGTGCCACGCAGAGCGAGTATAAACTACTGCCTGCCACTGCGTGATTTTGCCCACGATTCTTTGTCATTGCACCGGATATTTGTGTTGTGGAGTCATGATCAGCCTGCCTGGCTTGACGCCGCTTTGTCGCATGAGACATTGTGACTGAGCCTACCCTGATTTCTTCTGAGTCGGGGCTCCCAGAGATGCACCAAGAGTGGCTACAACAGAGAAATCGTTCCTTTAGCTATCCCAGGTCATCGGCGCCCCTCGGAAAACCCTTTGGACACGCCTGAGCGACTGACGGATTAGGAAGAGTTGTTGGCCGTCGAGGCGGCTTGCTTTGTTGCCAAGGTGCCCCAGGCAAAGGGCCCAGCGTGACAACCGTCTGCGGATTCATTTCCCGCGTTCTCCGTGGCGCCTTGATGCCGCTGTTTCCACAATTTGTGGTCTGCCTGGCACCGCACAGCCATCACTGCAACAGACTGCGAAATTGACTTCCACGTAAGACTCAACGTCTTCATGCTGTGCTGTGTCATGCCTAGTGTGCAGTGTTTCTCCCTCGCCATGGGCTGAACTGGGCCTGCCTCTTCCCCCTTTCGTGGTTTGGGAAGAAGGCGCCGTTTCACCTTACCCTTTTGGGGGCGGAGGTGAATATGGCAATTTTCATTAGACTATTCTGGCCTTCATTGTTTTGCTGCAGGGAATCCTGGGAAGGACAGGACATAAAATGCGAGCATCGACGCGCGCCCGTCAGGCTCTCACAAGCTCCCAGAAGCTCCCATCACGCTTCCGTCAAGAATAGCTTCTATGATGCTACCACCATCATGTAACATGCTACCTGTAAATGTTGTAATTAAATGTTACTGTTAACAGCTCCGGGCTCCTCTCCTCGTCATCTCCCCGAGACTCTGGCTGGCTCCCGTGCTCTGGCCAGAACCCCGACTACATCAGCGGTGTTGCCATTCTCTTTCTCACTCCCTTTTTTGTTAACTCAGTGGCTACTGTGAAATGGAAGAACCTGGCTGTTCTCTGCTGGGCTGGCGATGTTCTGTAAACACATTCGAACATAAAGAAAAGAAGTCTGGCATTCTTGCTGCGTTCAGCACCTCAAGAAGGCAGCTAGTATTAATATTGAAAGTTAACAGCAGTGTGAGGGCCAAGGCAGAGTAGAGGTCTGGTGGCCATTGCGTATACTTGTCTCCATATGATGTTCAGGGGCTGTTTACATTGACACTGTATTTTCTCGCTTATGATCCCCCTCCCCGTGCATATAGCCGACACTCGCAGCTACAAACCATGGAAAAGTAAACAAATAAATCAAAGATACTAGCATATCACTGTGAAGCCAACTTTCTTGCGTTGTCGGGAAGCGGTGCCATCAAGTCAACTTGTGCATCAAAATTCACATAAACATTAGAAATTCTTTTAATGGTTTTATACCGAATTGCGTGATATATTAAACTGACTCCTGTTTTTCTTTTTTTGGAGTTCGATATATGCGGGATCAACTCTATTTGTGAACCCTGTTAAATTTGACTCATATGGGTTCTACAGTATATGTATCAACAGATGGTTTAGCTTATGAAGATAACAGCTTTGTATAGTTTGGTTACTCTTTGTTTACTCTTAGGTCCACATGGTCCTTGGAAAGAACTAGTTGTGCAGGTGCATTCAGAGCCAAAGGTAGGGCCTGTGGTGTGGGTGTGGCGGAATAAGCACTCACCTGATGCTGGAACTGTAGATTTGCTCGTATTATAGTGCACAGTTCATGAATTGTTGTGATAACACTATTTGCAAAGCACTGGACGGTGTAAACCACTAGGTATAGCCACCATGGTCGCTCAGTTGGTAGAGCACTGGACGCGTTATTACAGCGAAAGTTATGAGAGCACTTTTCGGGTCACGCGCAGTTGTTGTCCGCTGCCGGTGTCCCTAACCACAGAGTTCAAAATTAGAAAGAAAAAACCTTGCACCACTGACACAGTGGGGCTTGAACCCGGGCCCGCTGAGTGCCAGCCCAATATTCTACCGCTGAGTTACACCGGTGCTTGTGACTTCTTGTCAAACTTGCCTTAGGCAGGCTCGATGTCGGGAAAGCAATTGCGTTAATACGACTTATAAAGCGTTTTACAACAGCGAAAGAACAAGCAGTCATCGCACAATGCGAATAGCGTAACGAGTGGGTCGTCCAATACTCCAAACCATCACAAAAGCTTGTTCTTGTTCCCCTATTAACTGTGGCGCATACCCACTTCAGCCATAATTCCTCATCGTCGTCAGCCACTGCATGGACAAATGTCACAAAATTTCTTGCAAGTGTTTAGCGGATACCACGCTTCTCGGAAGAATGACGAAAAATAGCATAGCGAATGCCGGCCTACTACCCAAAAGTTTAATATTAATGCCCTTGTGGGTACCAAGCAAGTGTGCTTGTAGTAGTTACCCAATGAGTGTTTTGAAAAGGCTCTGAAAGGCTGCCTTTATAGCTTTCGCTGTGACTGTGCTGCGCCTATACCGCGCAGGCCTGGCGTTTTTCGAAGGTCGTAGGTTCGGTCCTTGCCCAGGGCAAGTTATCTTTGCGTCCACTTTTTTCTTTCTTCAAATTTACATTACAATTACTTCTAATAAGATTGCCTATGCTTTTGCTGTCGTTATTGTCTGTTCTCATTCATGGTTCTTGTGTCAAATCGTTGAAAAAGCAGTGCTGGTCTCACCTTTTTGGCAAGTGAGATGAAATTGAACTGGTAAATTCATGTATAATAAGAGACTGAAGACTGTGTTTGTTTTATACATTCATATTCTTCAATGCTTCTTGCACAGCAGCAATCGAAATGCAAAATATATGAATACAAAAAAATAAGAAACATGGGCAGTCTTGTTTTCTTTTATTCTAAACAAGGGTGTGCACATCTGCTTTTTGGCACAATGAAACACTTTTTTTTATACACTAGACATGTTTCAACATCACATTTGACATCTCTTTTGGTATTATGGAATCCAGTAAAAATGAGTCATGGTATTTAGTAAAGTAAGCACGCATTCCATTCATGTGGCATCTAACCTACGTCTATTGCCTCATAGAAACTTCTACTCTAAGAGGTACACTAAAATTAAGGTTTTCTAATTGTTTGGTACACATTGAAAAGTTTTGGGGGTACAGAGCAGGCCCAATACAAATGAGAATACTTAATTGGAATTCACAGAGTAATTAATTATTAATATGACAGTGCCACGAGATGTTGCTAGGTAGCTCTTCTGTTGAAAGATCTACACAAAGGACTCCAGCATTAAAGTCTTTGTGGGCAACCATTGGCAATGAACATAAATGTTACATTTCTCATTTTTGCAAGTCTACAAAATGCAGTTTACCCTTATCTGGTAACTCTTCAGCACTGATATGCTTGAGCAAACATTTTACCAGAATACTGCAGATGTATGTCAGAGCAGTAGGGATTCTTCTTGCTTAATTTTCTAGGTATATATAGTCTACATGTCTTTGATAGCATTTTATTCCAAATTGAATGCAATCTCCCCCATCCCAAGAAAAACATGCTGCAATTAATAGTCCAGTTATTACTGCAGCCTACAGCAAGAGTTTGTCAATGGCTGTACATTGTCATAACCTTTGACAAGTGGTGCTGCCCTACAAACTCAACCATTTTTGTCTAGTGCCAAGGTTTCGCAAGTGCTACTGTATCGAGCAACTTTGGTATGACCCATTGCGTTGCTCATAAAAATCAAGTAGTGCGATGTCTGCAGTGTGTACAATGCCACTGCTTAGTTTGCAGCTCACAACCATGGATCGTGTGCGTAAACATCTCAGCTGACTTGCCAGAGTTATGGCTGGTACTAAAGACAACACAACTACTAAAGTTACGCTGTAATGTGGCTTGCATGGGTTCTTGCATGTAGTGAATGCTTCGGCACAAGGCAGGCTTGTGTCAGTGTGCACTGTCAGGGCTGTAAATTGTGGCTGTAAAATATGGCTGTATATTTATTCCCACTCCTACATATTGACCCACTGTACATGGTCTTCAATACCTTATGTATTTAGGGTGACTACTCGCATGCACATAGTATGTCATGCAATGTTATTGTGCCAACAAGCCCAAAATTGTGCGCTTAAGTACTTCTCTCCATGTTCCTGTTGCTTCCATTTTTAACCTCTATGTTGGCGGAATACAAAGCACCTTCGTTAAACTGAGATAAAACAAAGAAAACAGTGTTGCTAGGCTTTTTTTTTCTCATTCTTAATTTACAACTTTGTGAGGTAGCAGTATCTTGCTGTAGGAACGTGCAGCGTGACAGTCTTGTCAAAGTGACATATTCATTATATTGGTGGCTCATTGACATTTGGGCTGTTGGATCAATTTCGCTAATACTGACAAAGAACTGTGTGGTCACATTCCATATATTGTACAATACTTGTGGTTACCTTTTGAAGAATGGGTTTAGTGCACACACATTTATTGTCGTTATGCAGGCATGCTTAACACTAAATGCTGTGAATGGAGACTGGATTTTGCAGTCTATTTTATTGGTCTTTGTGTTAACTGACATGCCTAATGGTGCCGTACTTTAGTTTTATATAAATTCCAGCAACGTTCCTCATCAACTAGTGTGCAAGAAGGTCATGTGTCGTAGATATCTGCATATTTATTAGTTTTAGGGCAATGAGTACCAGTTACCACACTTGCACAAGCATCGAATGCAGCTGTGACAGCATTTCAAGTGCATATACTCGTTTCATTCACTCTATGATGCGACAGTTCTTGGGGTTCAGTGTGCATTGCTTGAAATTCACGAGTACCAGCAGCAATGTTTTTTTTAAGGACAAACAAACATGAAAACACCTTGACTAAGGATTCTGGGGTATTTTGACAACTTCTTAGTTCTATTTCACTGATGGAATCGCAAGATGTATTTGAACATGGTTGTAGCTTACTATCAGGATGGCAAAATGTCATCGTCAGCTACATCAAAGGACACAGTTTCATTGTGGTAAATGCTCATTAGACACTGCGTAAAGTGTGAGGGCTCCTCATAGCCTTCTTCAGACCATTCTGAAAACAGAAAAGAGAAGGAAGGTAATGCTTAGAACAGTAACTTCTCATTTTCTAAAATAAGGTGTCACGTACTTAAAAACGTGAACCTTTAGTGCATTCACGAGAAAACTAAAGATAAAGTAGAACTGTATTACACTATACAACACTAAGTACCAGGCGATTACGTATTAACACACACACTAAGGGGGGATGCGTTAGCATATCACAAGCACAGATTATAGAGTTAATACATCATACACATGCTCCACATCATAACGAGACACATGCATCACACAGTCATTAGAACAGGACTGTAACCATAAAAAACATGCAGTACGTTCGCTTAGTACACTTTTCTAATGATCAAATAAATAAAAAAACAGTGCAGAAAATGACCAATGATGACAAGCTTTGTGTAGAAAACAACATCAGTGCTGATTTTTTTTTCTGTTTCCTGAGGGTGAGAAGATCTCACCGACAAGTGATATGTAGGTTTCCCGCCTCCTCTACGTAATTTAGGCCATCGTAAACCAGTCCATTAAGCGTCATCTAGACTTGGTGTGAAAACAGTGGTCACGAAGCTGTGCACGAAGTTTCAAGTAGTGCACAAGCAAATTCTTTCGCCGTATAACACTGAATTTTCGATGTCTTGAGGCTCACAGAAGCGTATAGTAGCGAGCCAGTAAGTAAGTACACACGTATATGTGAACACATATGACAAACAACCTGTATATGGCATACGTATACTTTCACAAGTAAATTGCGAGCTGGCAACAGCCGTGTCTGGCACAGCAATAGTTTGTGAGCACAACAAAAGGATGTTACTCATATGCCCCGTTTCACTTGCCTTTACTGGCGAGGAGAATGGAATGGAGGTCCGCAGAAAGAAAGAGCACGTACAACTCACATGACTAGTCAGGTTATGCACTGCCAGAGTATACATGTGGCATTCTTCACAAACAACAAGTGGAATGCAGGTGCACGCTCGGCTGCACGACGAGAAAAAGAAAGCAGCTGCAAGAAGTAGGAAGGCCATACAAGCACATCACCGTCCACTGTACTAATTTTGTTTTGCTTTTCTTGACAGCCCGACCAACCACCAGCGAATGCTGCTGTTACAGGCCGAGGTTGAAACAACTGCCTGCAAGCGCATCCAGATAGTAACACCAGAGGAAGAAATTGTTAGTAAAAACGAAACCAGAGACACATCACTTTTTTTTTTAACCAGTGCATGCCTTTTTGTTCATTTTTGCCAATATGCGACAGCCTGAGTGCAACATTCGGCTGAGTGCCTCGAACTCTTTGAAGTGACCTAGCAATGCTGATTCACTGTCCTATGATTCATGGTCTACAAGGTACGCATCTATACCATGTATGCGATAGGCAATTCACCAGTAGAGAATATATTTATTGCATAATAGTGGCTTGAAAAATGTGAATTAGTATATGTGAAATTTTGTATCTCCTTCCATGAGCATTCGCTTCTTATTAGCATGCGATTTCACCTCTGTATAAATGCCTTCCGAAAACATCGTGTCAGCTCTTTTGTTATGAGCCAGGAATTTACCTGCATACACGTGGGTAAACCAAGGCGGACCTTTATGATACCACTGTAATTGTGTTTACTTCACCCGCCATACATCCAGTGTTACCTACGCCATGCCAGCACTTCGCCCCCGATTCCTTCAACCTCCATGTAATAGTTGTGTGCACTCTCGGGCGTAGTGATGAGTGGGTACGCATAATCACCAGACCTCAGTCGCCTGGTCGCAAGTAGCGTGTAATTAAGTCTGGCCTTGGTTCGAACGGTGGTAATGTATTTGTCCAAGGTATTTTTTTTCAGTCCCATGGTAACATCCTCGGTTACTCCCAGTACTCTTTCTATCTATCTGCCGCAAAAAAAAAAACATACGAAAAGTTTGAATAGTAGGATTTTCCTCATAAAAGCTCATATTGTGGAGTAGCCAGCTCTGAGAAACTCTCTCTCCAATGTAACATGCGTGCGTAAAGGTGAATGCAGAAAGAAGAGGACAGTTAAATTTTCTTGCAGAATAACTGTCGCATCCGCAATTGATGCGGTGCGATTCTAACTATTGCTATGCGAAGATGCGATTTCCCGCTTGATTCTGGCCTGGCACCATAAGGGAAACATATGTGATAATTGCGGTATGGCTATGCGCTCGAACACTCCGGCACTTCACCTTTCGAACCTTTCAGCAGTGCTTATATTAAGAGAAAAATGAAACTTGTGTTTGAAACAGACACGCTGTCTTGGTGCACTCGTCTCGCACTCACTGGCGTTCTATTTTCTTCCTCGAGTCATTCGGGCCACCTCTCTCTGCTTTTTCATTGAGATGTTCCCGCATGCACTATGGTTAAATTGGTCAACATTAGGAAGCGATGCTGTGACATAATAAATAGAACCATATTTGCATCTCTGGGAGGAGTCATTTCCCGTCGTTATTCGCGCTTGCGTGGCTTTTACCAGATTACGGACGTTGACGAATTAACCACCGCCCTGAATTTGGAACTCTCAAAAATATCGATTAAAAAAAGCCAACAAGTTCATGATAGGATTTAGACTGTCCAAGGTAAGTCTCATATGTGTACGCGGGTGCCCTAGAGCTCGTTCTCGGGATATATTTAGACCACAATCAGGCAATGCAAGATACATTGAACTTGACGTTAATGTAATACATGAAAACTACAGTTCTGGTGGCCCGTACAAACTCCGACGCGAAAATTCGACATTACTGTAGCAACATTCCCGCAACGTACGTTCCTTCGATGAGTGAACCCACAAAGTGTAAAAACTATCCGGATACCGGTTCACGGAATGGCATCATTGTTGCACTCAGGCTGTTCCAGTGAAATACGTCTTCGCTCCGGACGATGCATCGTCAAGACAGAACAGTGCAGGTCAAAGCCCCTAAGACGACTTCGCGCGCGTGCGTCATCGCATTCCGCTTGGGTCTTTGCACAAATAAATGAAAGAACGGGTCGGCTGGCGGGATGAGCGGTTCTCGTTCAGCCCGGCTACTTTCAATTCTTGCACCTGCCTTTCCTTTGCCGCCTTTGAAACTTTCGCAGCCTCCTTCCCCACTCATCCTTCCAGTCGATGACGATGCTGTTCTTGTCCGCTGTCAGGCCCGGCTGGCCGTCATGCATCTCTTCATTGCCTGCGCGTTGGAGAGAGAAAGAGATGACGATGATGATGATGAACCCCGGCCAGTCACTGTCACTGAGTCCCTAGTACGGCAAGCCTCATAATCGCACCGTGGTTTCAGCCCATAAAACCTCCGAATTGTTATTATTTTATTTTCATTCTTTATGGACGTAGTCATTGGTTTGAATATTACCGCAGTTTTGTCCTAGTTGTCGAACCGTTAGATCGGCGCGTGATCATCAAAGAATAATAGGAAATCAAATGCAAGTTAATACGTGGCTATGCCATTGCATAAAATTTCATTCTCGGTGTGATAACAACTCATGTCGATTTTTAAAACCAGTTTCAGCGCAAAAGCAAATCAATTAATGCTATTAGTAACAAATTAAAGTGTCATACGATGTACTGCTCGCAGCCTTTAAGATCCGCTCACGCGCAGCTCTACAAAACGGTGGCGTAAGGAAATACGTCCGCTACAGGGAACGAAGCGCGGGTTTTCGTTCGGTCCGTTGCCTCAACGCAAAGTAAAAAGGTGAGACCACTGAATATGCAATGGTGGGAGCCATATATTGATGTCTGTCGAGATATATTGAGTGCATGACCGCGACCTTTTGATAAAAGATTGCCGTTGCTGCCCGCGCCACGCATCTGCCCACCCACCAGGACCCCTTCATGCGCCTTCGCTCGACAGAGCTGGTGGACACGTTTTATCTCTGCCTGAGCAGCACCCATTTGCAGCCTCCGCAAGCTTTTACGAGCAGTTAGAACAAACGACGCACGGCGCGATTATTAATTTGAACATTATACGCATCATTACGGCGACGAGTTCACATAATTTCTATTGCAATTAAAATACAAAATATGGTATTGCAGTCACGTATTGAGAAGTGAATGAGACGTACGTCAGGGAAAGCATATAACGATATAGTTAACCGTCTTTTTACTAGTATGTAGTAGCTCTCACCGAGAACGAGGTAGCTGCTCTTCAGCCTTAGTTTAGGGCACTTGCAGGCCAGGTCGGCCATGGGCACCCAGAGGAAGTCGTTGCCGCGGCGCACTTTAGACGGGCCGTACTTGAAGATGTCCACCACCTGGATGTTGAATCGCACCCAGCTGCCCACCGTCTCGCGAGACAGCACGTTGGCCTGGATGGCTGCGACAGCAACAGTGACAGGACAGAACAGCACATATACACGTGCTAAACATCGACGCCACAATTCTGCCAGCTTCGGTCGAAGCGTCATTTTGGAGCTGGCTACACGTCGATGACGATAGTTATAGCGCGAGAACAAAACGACGACACAGAGACAAGAAGGACACGAAAGACACGAGCGTGTCCTTCTTGTCTCTGTGTCGTCGTTTTGTTCTCGCGCTATAACTATCGTCATGCCATACCAACTAGCCCAAGCTGCCACACTTCTGGCTACACGTGTGTTAAGGCAGCCTTGTCTAGTTTGATCAAAACGTCGCCACGCATCGTGCTCGCCATTTCGCGCTAAACTGCTCAGGGCGTTCGCGTGGTCAAGCAGAGAGCTATTGTCTACACGCGACGTCTCGGAGGCCACGTCGAAGCACATTTCGTGGATTCAAAAGTGCCGCTTGAGATATAAGCCAGCTATGAAGATTGGAATCAAACTCGTCCCGCCCCCTTCTCCTGCTTCTCCACTTTCTTGTAGCCACGCCAATGACTGACGCAAAGCGCAGTCCTCCATGTTTGTAGCAATTGCAAAGTGAACAATGGACCACGTCTGTTATGTACTTGTGAGACACTAGGCCTCCCGCGAGAAAAAAAAAATTAAGACAGCTTCGCATTAGGGGTGCCAAGCCTGAGAGAAGTGCGGAGTGGGGCAGTCTTCTTTGTCTCTGTTTCTTTCCTTCTCTATTTGTTTATTTTTCTCCTTTTCCGTTTTGTTTCCTGATTTTTTTTTCTCTGTTTATTCTTCGCTCTTTATACAAGTCTTTCTCTTGCTCTATTTTTATTTGTATTTTTTCTCCCTTCTATCTTTATATTTCGCGCTTGATCCCACCTCCCGTTTTTAAATTTTTTATACGGTGCTTTGTCTGCGTTGTGTCAAGCACACCAGTTTCTTTGTTTTTTTGTTTTTTTGCTGATCATTATAAGCGATCGTCATGAAGGCGCTCGAAGAACAAGATAAACAAAACTTCTCTCTCGTGCGAGCGCGCACTCAAATTATTCTACACATGGAGCGTTTAGCCAAGCGACCATGACAGCATACTATACGACACACGACAGCATGCGGCCCCCTTAAGTTGTAAATTCGCTGCTTATCTTATAAAGTTTGTATGTTGTGAACGAAAAGGACTCGGTTGCTGAACGGAACTGCTCGTAGATCATCGGTCCACTTTCCGCGTGTTCGTGTGTGCAAAAGCAGTTTCACCGATTGTTCTCCAAGCACGTGCTAGATTTTCATGATGATCGCATAGATGTACTAATATAAAAGACGTATTCGCGTCCAATATGTTTTTTTAATGTGTTCATAATTTTGAGGAACTTCATTAATCGCTTTATTTAGTTGTTGTATCACGTTCGATTGCTGGATATTAATCTGTATGCTCAACGGCGCCGATATGTAAATAGAAGTTTTTTTTTTTTCGTGCATTGGAACCGTTTTTGTACAGACATGTCATCGGGACCAGCTTAAGACTAAGCCTTGCAGACTTTCTCAGAATCAGCATTATTCCTTATTTTATCAAACACTTACGAGCTTTGAATAGATGCGGCTAGGATTCATCACACCGCTGGAAGCTCGGCCCGGCAACTTGGAGCTGGCACCACGGCCACCCGCATGCGTCTGTCGTTTCCGCACATTTTCTTGCTTGCTAAGCTCCCGCTCACGAAGAGAAATACTTTCGATATTTCACATGTAGAAACGTAATTTGCCATCGCAGCTTAACCTGCCGCGTCCCTTTTCAGCGCCCCTTTAAGTAAAAGAGCCGGTCTGTTCCGTGGCCATCCCGTTCAAGTGATGACCTCGATCGCGCATGTGTCCGCCGCCCCCCCTAGCGGTGGCACCTGTATAACACGCCGAGGCGGCTGCAAGCACACTTATCGTCGGGCGCGTGCGTGCATCCCGAGGGCGCCGGAGCGAACCGTCAACTTGCACTTCTCGACATGCCTCTATTATTTACGACCTGCCGTGGAATTTGTGTTGCGCAGGCTTGTTGAACAGCGGAGCCGAAGAACGGGCAGATAGGAAAGGAGTCCGCGGAGTTGCTCCATCCGCTAAGTCACGAGGACCACGGAGAGTTTTATTGGGGCTTGTTATCGAACGCTCCGTTCCGCTCACCGGCTTCTTGCTTTCTTTCCTTTTCAAGGGCGACCAAAAGAAGCCGGGGTCGGTGGTGTCTTCGCTATTCTCGCGGTACATGGGAAGCAGAGGAAGGGGGGGTGACCGGGTGCTCAGAAAAGGTCTTTCCCGACTGCCCCGCGTCTTCTCTGCTGGCTAGCTATCCGGCTACCACCACGTGGATTCGCTCTAGACGCACACGCATGCGTCGGTACTACTTCCGAAGCTCCCGCTCCCCTCCCCCCCCCCCCCCTGTCTGCCCCCCCCCGCTCCCATTCCCCACGGCTTCAGTCCTTGATAAAGCACCAACATGACGCCAGATCACTACGGACAGCGTCTTTTTCGCGAATTCTCCTTTTTCTACGAGATTATAGATAAGAAGGGCCACCACGGTACTGTCAAGAGTTATGCAAGGAGAACAAGAAAAAAAGAAGCATACAAAAAAAAAGGCGCGTGTATCTGGCCTGCGGATCCACTTCACATATTTCGTTCTTTTTTTAAACGTTACAATTATTCGCTCATTTATATTCCTTCTCTCTCTCTTTTTCATGCTTTCTTCTCTCGATTTTGGTGTACAGCAAGTGCGTACTTTTTTTTATTATGTACGTCGACTGCTTTCTACTTGACAGTGTACTGAGATTGCGATATCGAAAACGGCGCGAGCTGCGATCCTGTGATCGCAGAGAAATGACGGTTCCCATCTTATACGATTTAGGTTCTTACATCATTTTACATCTGCTGTTCGTTTTTCTTGTGTTTTGTGAGTGTGTGGTGAAGAGATGGGAAATATACGGACATGTTCCGGTCGGACGGAGTGCTTATAAATTCTGTTCAGAGAGCACACATACTTTTTCAACTCGGCGCTTTGGCTATTCTGCGGTACCACTAGTACAGCGTTAAAGACGGGTCCGTTTTAAAGTGCTTGATGTGCCACTTTATTTTGTTCTGAGCGTCTGGTACGGCTAAAGATGAGAGAGTTCAAATGAAATGACAAGTTGGCTGAAAGAGCTTTGTTGAGTTTTAAGCTATTGATAGTTGCAGCTAAATTGTAAACAACGCTGACTTTGTCGTCTCAGGCGCCTCAGGCACTGAGCTAACTGAGTAGCAGCTATTCGTACAGCAACCTTGTCGTTTTTTCCTCCCAGCGCAATCAGTAACGTAACCAGAACTGCTAATGTAGTTCTAAAGTAACGTTTGTTTCGACAGGTTTATAGGAAGTTGTTTCTCAATTTAGAAACTACAAAGCCTTTAAAAGAAATTTTCGTAGTATGCAAGATCAATACCAAACATGAGATACAAGACGATAGTTATAGCGCGAGAACAGAACGATCACACAAAAACAACAAGGACACGAAGGACACGAGCGCTCGTGTCCTTCGTGTTCTTCCTGTCTCTGTGTCGTCGTTCTGTTCTCGCGCTATAACTATCGTCATGTCGTACCAACTAGCCCAAGCTGCCACAATTCTATGAGATATAAGATTTTCGCTGATTAGTAAAGGGAACAGACAGTTGGAATTGGCTGACTCAGGCATCTTACCGAAGTCCCTCTTGCAGTACTTCCTCTGGTTGATTCTCTTTGTAGTTGTCTTGCATTTAGAGCATTGTTCTGCGACAAAAAAAAAGAAAGAGAAAAAAGATTGTGAATGTCACTGACCTTGTTGTTTTGTGTGGATCAACACTCAATCACTAGGGCTTGTATCTACATATATGAATACCAATACGCATTTATAAAAATGTTGTAAAGAGAATGCCACTGTACTTGGGATTAGGAACAAAGACGTTCGAATCACTTGAACTCACGCCCTGCAATTTTGGTTGTCACCCATCCGATATATATATATATATATATATATATATATATATATATATTTGAATACGTTAATTTTTCTCAGTATACGTCGTGTAGTAAAAATCCAAATGGTATACCATTGTGGCAGTGCCTGGTCAGGACAACATCTGACATACTTCACTGCATGTAAGTGATGAATTCGCCATAGATGCGTGCATCAGTTGCATTAAAAATACTGCATACGTTGCCGAGCTAAATGTTTCGAATTTCGGCAGGTCAATCGAAATATAATTTCGGAACATCATGATTCGTTGCGTACAAGTTTGACGGATGGCCAATTAAACAACCACGACCATTTCTGGGCATGCTACACAAAGTTCGGAACACGTGTTTGAAAAGGGGGTTTCATACTTGGGGATTAAGAATTGTGCGTTTACGCCCCTTCTGAAAGCATAGTTTACTTGAGGAAATCCAGACAGAGCAAGAAACAGATGACCTTTTAGGACTCGTGCGAGTGTCGTGCGTTCAGCTTTCCTATATACGCAGTCCACATGTCCGCACTATTGCGACAACAGACAGGTAAAGATACAGATAATAATATGCATTAAGGGGCAGGATAGGTGCCCTAGTGTCTTCTATTGTTTTTTCTTCCTTGTTCCAGTCGTGTCACAAATATCGCGTTAAACTCAAAGAACTCTCTATCAATCACCGGAATCGAAGAACGTTCCGTTAATTTAGACGCAGAGCGTTATTCACGGAGGACTGTCCCCTAGCTGACGAGATAGTCTACGTAAGGACTATTTCAATTTCAGCGAGATGGTTCCTGTTATGACTGTCTCCAGGAATGTCTGCACTATTTAAGGGCTATATGGTGGACGTGATGATAAGATCATTGTATCTTTGACACTTTGTTACACTGTGCCCCATGAGAAGCTTTCAAAAGAAAAAAAAGAAACAAAGAAGTAGTTTCTCGCCATCAACCTTATAGGAAGGATGATGAGATATGGCCCACACGAATGTTGCAAATAACATTTCGTGTTCCAGTTATAACTGTCCCGGGGAAACGAAAGCGAACAGTGAGGCGCACTTACCAGGTCCTCCAGCTGCCATAATCGAATGGTCCACTGTAGGTATTTCTGCGAACAAGTTGTAGAAGTACATCAACGCAACAGTTTTTACAGCCTAGCTGTATAGGTTGCTCCGTCTGTTTTTACAGAGAACAAGAATTTTCATCGAAATGGAGGGACAATGGCAAGGCCGACGTAGTCAAACTAAACGCTTCTTTTTGGGTTACATTTAGTTAATTACATTATAACGCGCGCATTTAAAATGTTGTGTGGGGAATCGTTGACAAATGCACGATGAAGAAATAAAGCAGCTACTACCATTCACGATAGTAGCAACAACAAACAAAACACGTGCCTGTAATCGGCATAATGCCTGTAATTGGCATAATGCGGAAGAGAAAGGTGGTCCAGCTCCTCCTCCGCCCTCTCTCATCTCGGAAAAAACTTCTTGCTATGCGCTCGCTGCTTGTATGATGTTGCTTATGACTGCACAGGTGTTTTATTTGTGTATGTGCGTTCTACACTCTTGCGCTCGTCTTTCACTTTGCCGTCCATGCAGCTGTTGCCTGCTCCAGCAGCGCTTTTGTTTGTCGCACATTATGAACTGTTCCTCTACGGGGATTACACTCATGATCATTTCCTACGGGTTTTGCCAATAATTACGGCGCAAATTATTTGCATTGTATTTCGAGCCACGGTCAACCCGTCTGCAGTCCTAATGCATGCAGTTGTTTTCAACGCGCGAATTGTCGGTTTAAGTGTTTGAGTGTATAGGCAGACTACAGCGCAGCTTGCCGAATGAAGTGCGAGTTTCACTCGCGCATGCAGTGCCTATGTTAGCCGAACCACCGGAGCCAGCGTTAATTCAGCGGGTGAGGGCTTCGACATTTCCCAAAATTAAAAGAAATGCATAGGAATCTACGTGCATGTAAAGACGCATACGCACGCATACCAAAGCACGCACCAACATACAAAACGAGTGATTACTTCCTCCCCCCTCTCCGCCCCAAACAACTCGACTGCGGCCGTGGCCGACGCCTCTGAACACTAATACTGGTCTTGCATGTGGAAACGACACGTGTGACACGCAGCGTCCGAACAGAACGTAACAGGGCGTACACATGGTTGCAGTACACCGAAATTTTATGGCTACAATGGTCTCGCTTGGATGTACTTTCGTGTCGTTTTCGTGTTATTGGGATCGTTCAAAACATGGCCAGACACCTCAATGCATTAAGTAGAGTGAATTGCTGTTTCTGCACTTGTAAAAAAATAATTCGTTGAACGAAAGAGCATAAGTGTACCGTGGTCATTCGCATATGTCTCACCATCAATCTACCCTGTCGCCAGCACAACCTATATAAGCCTCGATGGGGCGTGTGTGCCTGAAGAGCTAGCTCGATCTTGTTCACGAGTCCAGCGAGCGTTCACCGCTGAATCTCAGCGTCCCCGCGATTTCTGCTTATTCTCCGTGCGATGGCTGACGTCTCGAGCCGCATAGACACTTCACTGCCACACTGGGATTTGCCGCGTCATTTACCTCAGGATATCGCGCCTCTGGGCTCTTAAATGCGACTATGCCCAAGTGCACCCAAATTGAAGGAGAGGTGGCAAAAAAAGAAATCTCGATAAAAGAAAAGTGAAACGGCGAGGAGGGGAGGACTTCCAACAGGCGGCACGGCCGGTCGGCCCTTTAGCAACGGGCAGGCAAGCATGGCTTGCAGGCCGCGGCATTCTTGGGGAGTGGCCGGCGGGTTCCATAATAGTTGCGCATAGCGAATCGCGCGGCTAACGTAGATTTATGATTTCTCTCTTGTCCCCCTTCTTTCTCTCTCTCTCTATCTTGTTCTCTCACTCGCCGTACTTCTCAGCCTCGCGTCGTTTAGTCTGCCGGCCAGCCAGGCAAGCGTAACGCTCCCGCAAGCAGGTCTTCCATATGCGTCGCGTACATAGAAACAGCCCTGTTCCGAAGAAAGAGAGAAAGAGGGCAGGAAAAGGAGGACAGTAAAAGGTGAAACTCAGCGACCAACGGCGGCCCGGCGAGGGAAGCGTGATTGATACGTATTTCGGGCAAATTTGCCGAATACCCTCAAACCTTCCCGCGAGTGCGCTGACGTTCACTATACCGCCACCATCGCTTCTTTCCTCCTCTTTTCTTTCTTTACTTTTTCTTTCGTGACTTTTTTTCTCCCGTGATTTTCTTCCGTAATAGAGAACAGCGCCGTGGAACGTGGGGTAGCTATACGCAGTCTCGGTTGTTTACCGTGACTTGTTTATGTGTTGGTACGGTTTATACTGACTGATACAAAAAAAAAAGAAAGTCAAGGCATAAAGGGAAGGTGGTGAGCGGTCTCCATTCGCCGGCCTGCTTTCTGCGTTTTCACCTCCCCGCGTCTGCTATGCCTCGCTCACTTTCCATAATGTTAACGCGGGGGAGAGTGAGGGGATAGCAAATGTAAGTCGGATAGCGGAAAGATGGAACGTATATAACATAGGGGAAAGTAGTTGAAAAGGTGTTGCAAACGCGTACGAGGAAAAGAGCGGGACGTCTAGGCCTTCGCGCATGCTGCCTTTCCTTTTTGTTCTTTTTTTCCCTAGACCAAAGTGGTCGAGTGGTCGGTATGCCAGCGTGGCGACGCGTACCGTGGTTCGCATTATGTACGGCACGCTAGTGACGGCCGCCGCCTCCCCGTCGTCTCCCGATTTTCTTCCCTTGCTGTACTCCCGTGCTATATAAATTCCCTCTCTATCCCAGACTTTCCCCCACCCCCGCCCACACGCGCAACGGGAGGCTTTCTTTTTTCCCCCGTTTCTTTTTCCCTAGAGAGACGAGATCATACTGTGTGAAATTTCAGGACACTTATGATTCTCCTTTTTTTCCCTTTTTGCTCGGGATGGAGAAGAAATGAAAGGAGGGAAAAAGAGAAACGAAAGTATGTAGTGAGGCCTGTATGCCACAGGAATGGCGGGGGAGACGAGGTAATGGTGCGGGAAGGACTCCAGAGTGGCCGCGGTGTTCCCTGCCCATATCACACGGGTGTGCATAGCTGCAAACACACTTGTTTCAATTATTTTTTGTGTGCATTTTCTGGTTGTATCCTACCGAGGTTCACGTTCTTTCTTTGCAACTTGAGCACTCCTGTTGCTCGTACTGATTCGCTTCTCGCGTTCCATCTCTCACTCTCTCGTTTTTTTGTACCCACCTCCCTTCTTTTTGGAGGTCCGTTCCGCCGCATTCCGTAACTTTCAAAATGCAGCGCAATGCGGAAACGATAGTCGAAGGTGACATGCCATTGAGTTATTTCGAAGTGCGTTAAAAAAAATGCCGCAAACTGCGGAAACTTCTTACCTGTTAGCGGCAGAAAGCACTTACGCGTCAGCGACGTGTGCACTGGGACTGTGAACCCAGCGAGAGGCTAGCGTGTTAAACAGTTTCTATATTTTAGAATGTGTGCATAATACTTTTCGCATAAATATTACATCGTTATCGGGGGGCGCGCACTGACGACGGCGACGAAGAGAGAAAAACGCGACACAAGCGCCTAGTTTCAATTAAATTCAATTAGAAAAAGAAGAAAACGACATACAGAGTACGATGCATGCATCACTATGCCGAAAACATTACTTCGTGAGATACACCACGCATTGCTTAAAGAAACTTAGCCTGACAACGTCGCCAGGTTATAAAAGCGGCAGATATGTCTTTATCCTGGTCATGTTGTCAGGTTATTAATCGAGTAATGTGCGACGTATGCCTCTGAGTTATGTTTTCTGTGTTGTGGCGAATGTGTAGTACTCTGTATGTTACTTTCTTTTATTAAAATTTAGTTTTTCTTCATTAAAACTCTAGTTTGAAAGTGACCGCTGGTGTCGTGTTCTTCTTTCTCTTTCCCCGTCGTCAATGCGCGCTCTCCGGTAACAATAAATACATACCAGCTCGCCCAGTTTTGTGCTTTCCTGCGTATAAATCTCGGCAACAGATCCCAAAGCTACGCGGCGCTAGCGCTATAAACAAACTGTTTCGGGACATGCTTCGGAGCTTTCGAGGTGAGCTTGCTCACTGTATGTGAGAGGGCTGAGCTTGCATGTCCATGAATTGTTCGCTGCTTTGTTTACTGATCTATTAGCTATTTGATCACGTGAGAATGGATTAGAGTTACGTCCGGAAACAGAAAAAAAATGAAGCCGAAGGAGAGGACGCAGTAGATCGAAGCTATAAAGGCTAAAAAAAATTACAAGACCTTGACAGGGCGCCATCTCAAAACTACACTGAAGCAGCATTAAAACAACTATAAAATAACGGCCCTACGTTCAACAAAGTATTGATGGTTAGAGATGAGTACAAATGGCATATTAGTAAAATACGACGATCATAAGTGAACTTATGATGAAAAATGATCTACGAAAAAATTTAATTTTTACAGACTATTTTGAATTTAGCAAAGAATTTCGGAACAACGGCCATTGTCGGCCGTCGAGCGTGAGCCTCTTGCTCATGCGCACTCGATGGAGAGGGCGAACTAGGTATGAGAGCACAAGGAGATTGCTCACTGATGCATGGTGCGATGGGTGACCGGCTCTGCTGGTATCCCTTGGCGCAGCGGTTGCACGTGGTCCCGGTGACACCGTCCTTGCAGGGGCACTGACCCGTGGTCTGATTGCAGGTGCGCCCCGAGGCTCCGACTGGGTGGCAGTCACACGCTGCAAGTGTGTAAAGAAAGTGCATATACATGTAAGATGACGTTAGCAAACATCCTGCAAAGGCAAGTTCACTTTTAGGACCGAAGGCAGAATCAGATTGGCCGTTTTCTGCCCGATCTTCAGCATGAGGTACGGGCGTGAACTCATCAGTGGCGATGGGTAACGTGCCGGTGATGAGGGCAGGCTAGGTTAAGTCAGATTAGGTGAGGTAAGGTAAGTTAGGTAAAGTTCAAAGCGTGCTACAGCTCCTCATTGTTGCCGATTTCGATCACTGCCCAACAATGAAGTCAGCATAATCGAGTCAAACAGGGTATGTCAGTGAAGGTATATTTTGCGAACACATATATTGCACTTGAGTACACCATAAAAAAAAAAAACCAGAGGGCATGGGTGAATTAAGAGGACAAGGCGCTAAAATGTACCGCCATATCCCAGCGCACCCGTCTGCGTCTTGCGTTCTTTGTACTGTACACAAAAATGTGTCACCAACTCGCCAAAGCGTGTACCTTGGATTAATAGCTGTTGATTATTGTATACCTAATGTATTTAGACGCAGCTGTCGGCTACTAATCCGATACTCGCGGTTTAAAGCTGAAAGTAGTCCCGCTAACAGGCCGCGAGCTTCACTGCATGTGCAAAAGCACTAGGAGAAAGCACACTTGCGGAAGCACAAACTTTCGTAGATGGGCTAAAGGAATCGTTAAGGGTACTTTTGCTCCACGAAGGTGGCGCAAAAATACCCCCACCTTCGTGGATCGCTTAAAAGCATCGCGAAAATACTCCACCTTCGTGGATCGCTTAAAATACAGGGCCCCGTATTTGCGAAAGTATGTTACACTAGAACTGTTCTTACGGCAAAACTTCAGCCAATCGTGTTGCAGGGCTTCGCAAAGCACACTTATGATCGAAAAGTAGTGTGAATTTATCCTGTGGTAAATGCTTGAATCAGTTTTGTTTAAAATGCATCGCCATGCGATTTATAAGTTTTTAGTACTCAGAAAAAAATTTAACTAATGAACAAGATGAGTTCGTTTGCAAAGCCTCAATTGTAACCCCCCGACATTGCATGCAGACGTTGTTCGTCATTCTGGAACCATACGGCGCAAACGGTTCTACTTGAGAAGCTACTGGCGCGTAACGGTGAGTTATCTTACGTGTCAAGGCCTGACCACACGTACGCGTCGCAGCGCGTCGGCGCGGGGCTTTCTGACGCGGCGCCGCGCCCTCTCCCGATAACGACAGAGGGCGCGTGGATACGCGCCCCCTCTCTCCGTCGAGCAGCTGCGTGCAGCCTGTTGGTGCTCCACCGACGCCGTCCTTGAACTTCACGCAGCTGTCATCAAGTGTGAGGCCCGCGGGACAGATTTATGCTATCCCATAGCAGAGTAACGAGTACTCTAAATCGTTAATCATTATTTTCTAAGCACACAAGAGCTGTGGTGATAGAAAACGCGCAGCCAAACCATCACATTGGTCGCAATGTTCTGTCACTTCACCAAATACTATTGAATGAAGTAAGGAAGTTTTGAGGGCTCGTTTATTTTGCTTGATACAACATTGTGTCGACAATCTCTTCGTTAAATACTACTCATGATTCATAACACTAGACCAATCGTCAAACAGCAACTGTATTGTATAGAAAGTAGCCAGTGTGACCACGAGCATCCACATGCTTTTCAATCAGGGGGGAGGGGGGGGCGATGCTTGACCGTAGCGTCACACCCCCCCTTCCCCGAGTCGCAAAGAAAACAAAGTTTGCAAGAATGCAAACGAAACGTTGACGTGCTTGTAATAGTGGCCTGCTTCGGGGCCCAGGATTTCTCGAAGGTGGGTGGTAAACAGTTCTCAAAATACAACTATGGAGGTGCGACACTGTCATTATTGTAAAAAAAAAAACTCCATCACCATTACCGTGAACAATGAATGGACAGATCGAACTCGGTAAAGATGTAAGGTAGTTCTGCGCCCCTATAGCTTATTAAGGTTACTGCCTTGTCCCTCTCCCCGTAATTCGCTCGCGTATGACTGCGACACATTGCAAAATTACACCGAAACCTCCTCAATATCGAAAGGTGCAGTCGATCGTGTAGGACCTAGTTTACTCAGGTTTTATTCATTTTACATGTATTTTTTTTTCTTAGTGGCGTCACTTACTCATGCCAGCCAGCTTGGTAGGGATCTGCAGCCCTTCGAAGCATACTCTCGGGTTCTAACTGCGCGCGCAGTTTTATGACCCTAGGGACTAGAATGCGAGTAACAATGAAAAAGAAAAAAACAAGATGGAGAAAAGAAACGAAGCCCTGGCTGGAAGGGGTTCGCGGAAGCGGCAGGTTGCTTTCGATCAGCCGGCACGGCGCAGCGGGGTGCCCTCGCAAGGCGCGTGCAACGGGCTCCGTACATCCTCCCGCGGCACCTCCATACCTGTCTCTTTCGAAGCGGGCTAACAAGACCGTAAAGCTTCGTGCCGCTCCCGTATAGCAGTGGCCGGGGAGCATGAGCTCGCCTGTCGTAACTTCAAATTTAGGAGGGGCCACACTTTTCTACCGGCCGCTGTAGCCGCGCGTGCCCCGTTGTAGGTGTACCCCGAATACGGCAGGCAGCGGGCCGTTTCTAACGTGGTGCGCAGGCCTCACGGTTAACTCGGTCCCCTCGGGGAGGTTCGCGCGACGCGTCCGGACCACGCGCCCGGCAGTGGATTGTGTGTATGCCTCAAAATTTTTTTTTTCTGAATTGACCTTTCCGCGATTGGTCCCGAGGGAGATCTCTACGCGTACTCTCTCTTGCCCCTCGTCTTCGAAATGTAAGAGACGAAATGCCGTGGCCTTCCCTAGTCCTGCTTTTTTTTTTCTGTGGAGAGTCATGTGTCGGCAAAAGCGGCCACTTTCTCCGCGAGTGCAGGTACTTGTCGAGTAGATAGCGATGCTGGAAAACAGTGGCGCGGAGGCTAGCGCGCCTTGTAGCTTGGTGGACTTGCAGTTTTTTTTTCCTTACTTTCTGTGCAGGCCAGTCTCTGCTTCTCAAAAAAAAAGAAAAAAGAAAACCGCGGGATTTCTGTTACAGAACTAGCGTATAGAGCGTGAGATTGTGAAATGACCGATTGCTTGTGATGTGACCGACCACACTTGTTCATACTTTGGTTATGCCCACTTTTTGTACTTATATCCACAAATAATAACAATATACGGGGTTGTACGTTTGAAAATCATGATGTGATCGCGAGGGATGCCGTAGTGGAGGGCTCCGGAAATTTCGACCATGTGGTGTTCTTTAACGCGCACCAATATCGCATAGTACACCGGTCTTTACCGTTTCGCCTCCATCGGAACGTGACCGTCGCGTTCGGGATCGAACTCGCGACCTTCGGGTAAGCAACTATAACTCCTGATGGGATCAACCAGGTAAGAAAGCGACGACTGCCAAACACCGGCGAATATGCATCGCAATATTCTCTCTATAAGTGTTGATGTGGTGGCGACACGCGAGTCTATATGCCAAGATCTCTTCACCTATCTCACGCTAGAATAACTTCCCCTTCTCATGCAAACGTGACTGGAAACTGGAAAAAAAAAAAGATCAGCTTTAAGCACACGGACTCCACCTATGCTGGGCAATGTCCCGAAGCTGAAAATTGCGCCACGCGCGTATATTTCGAGCGCGGGCATGCAGCACGACGATGAACGCAGTAGGCGTGGTTCGATGCGCTGGCGTTGTGCTTGCGTCCGCTAATGGCGTAGCGGTAAACAACGCGCGCTACTCTATAGTCAGTCCCGGCCCGACCCACGGGCATCGTGCGACGGCGACCACTCTCCCGGAATAGAGGAGTGACCTGCTATTTCCGAACGCGGCGGCGAAGGCCCCCACAGGCATTCGATAAACAAACTTTCGGACGTCGTCACCATCGATGAAAATGCCCTCGAGCACCCCTCTCCGCAATGCGATCCTTCGTCGTGGGTTTGCTCTTTACGCCCGCCGGCGTGCATGCCCGCTTGGTGGCGTTACGGATCACTGAAAAAGCGAGCGGCGGTTGGCAGGGTTCCCAGTGAATTCGGGTGTACCACGGGAGCCCGAAATTTGTGGGACCCGAAGAAGAAACGCTTTTCCGCTTCTGTCTACACCGGCTCGGAATGCCGATGTTTGTTTACCGAAATAAAAAAAAACGGAAAGAAGGAACTTAAGTGCTCACTTTTCAGGAGAGGCATGAACTAGAGTGGTATGCACCTTCGTGAAGTCTACATCGCTTTTTTTTTTTTTGCTAACGCAACTTCAGTCGTGAAATATCGCAGGCGATGCTCGGAAAGCGCGTGTTTACAACAGTCTTACGCAAGTGCCATGGCGTAATTAAACGTCGCCTCAAAGATCGTGTCAAAGTCATGTTGATCGTAAAACTTTGTAACGCTAACAAGACCGTAAAGTTTCTTTCTTTTTTGCCTACAACACGGGCCTACAACACGGGCCTACAACATTTCCGCCTCCACCGGAAATACAGCCGCCGCAGCCGGGATTTGAACCCGTGCCCTGCGGGTCAGCAGCCGAGTACCTTAGCCACTAGACCACCGCGGCGGGGCTGTAGATGGTTCTGTTCACGGATATTTTGCACCTGCGCTTCGACTGTACACGGCGCGCGGAAGGATTAAAACCGGATGTACTATCGGCGTCAAATGAAAGCCGGACCATGCCGAACAGCGGCAAACCTTCACGATAGTGTAGTGCGTGCCGTGCGGTTATCACCACTAAGAGGCGCTCGCATCCTGTTCGGCAGCTCTGCGCGCTTGTCTGTGGTGATAAGCGGACGGCGCGCACTATACCGTCGCGAAGGCTTGCCGCTGTTAGGGTTTCATTTGACGCTGATAGTACGTCGTGAGGTCATAGGGAACTTTGCTCCTAAAGATTGGAACTTCGTTCTGGCGAGTGCAGGTCCGGAAGCTTGCTTACACCTATTCATATCACACTGCTGTTGGCGCTGCTCAACCATTTCGCGAAGGATTCGGTCGGTCGATGTGCGCCCCGGGGTGTTCGCAAATCTTCGTGGGACTACTTTCCCAGGTGAGCACCCATACACAACCGAGTGGCTGGTCGGCGAACAACTCTGCCGATTCGGAAAACGTGGATTCCTCGGGACTGCAAATTGAGTCCTATTCTTTATCGGAGGCTGTGGTATCAAAGTGCTCTGTCGACGAATTTTTGCCAAGTTATGATAACCTCTCACTCCTGTGTTTTTTTCTCTCGCTACGAATATTCGTTTGCATTTTTCGATAGTTTCTCACAGCAAACAGAATTCAATTGTCGATATCCTTTTGCAGAGCCGCTATGACACAACGTTATATTTTTCTTCCATGACAAGATTTAGTCCACTGCTTGCTTGGTTCTCTGTCGGTGTTTATGGGAATACTTCGAGACGACGTCATCCCCATGTACAAACCCTTTCCCCGGGTCTCGCAGAGGCGCGACCGGATAAGAAAACCAGCAAGCTCGGGGCGGAGACGCGGTGGTAAGAAAAACAAGCAAACATAAACGTTAGGAGGGATGTTTGCAGCCACGTCTTCGCTCGCCACTGTTCAAACAGCAACCACTGTGCCGCCGTCATCCACCGCAGACGAGATCGCGACGAAAACGTATACAGCCTTCGTATAGTAAGCAGTACGTGCAGACTTCGACGGCGTTCGGCCGCAGAGGAGATGCGCACGCCGTTCCTCTCCCTCTTTCAAACATTGGCAGCCTCAGCGGCGGAGGAAAAAACGGCAACCGTCGACGAAACGTACACATACATACGCACAACTGTCGCGCAGCTTCTCGGCACGCTGGAGGTGACAGCAGCGTAAATAGCCCGGGAAGCTGCGTTGGCATGCACGCCCGGCTCTTCGCGAACCACCCTCGGTACCTTTCGTCCCTTTTCCTTTTCTTAAATATGACCCTCTCCGTCAATCCAAACGCGAGGCCCAACCCACGGCTTCCAAGTGTGCTGAGAGGGGGGTGCGGGGGTTACGCAGGGGGTCCCGAAAGCCAGGGACAACGGGCAAAGACGTGCCGTGCGCGAGGAACGCATCCTTAGGAAAGGAGGAGGTCCACTGGGGCTCAGGAATTTCTTTTCACGGGGACACGTACGAGGGTTTCTCGGGGGTCGGGCTAACCTGCGAGCTCCCACGCCCGTCGCTTCTTTCTGGTATCCAGCGCCAATTTATGCTGCCCGGCAAAGAGGTGTCGCCGCGTGGGGCCACCCCAACGAGAGGGAGAGTCGCCGCCGATGGCTTTCGGCGAACTTCGCATCCAATGTGCAAGACCTCGCCCACGCCACGGCGTGACGTCGCATATATTGTTGTAGGAGCTGTCAGCTGTGCCATATGGCTCTCGGGAAGAGGGGGGGGGGGATAGACGCCGTCACAAAGGGACTCGAGGAATCGGCCACTAGTCACACGCTTCAATTTATACGCGCGCGACCCGAGGACAACCCCAGTGACGACGATCCGACGACGTTTCCCGCGATGCCGCCTCGGCAGTATGCACGCGCAGGGGGCTTCCAGACGCGCCAGGTTTAGCACGGGAAAAATAGCCTGATCCATGCTTGTGCGGGTTATGAATTATCGGCGGGGGAGGGATGTAGGAGAGGGTCGTTTCGTGACTATATCCTGATTAATTCCGGCTTACGACAACAGCCGAGAACCGTTGCTTTAAATTTCTGATCAAATGAGAAAAATGACCGATGCCGGCGTCGGTACCAATGTGAGCGAAGTAAAGAAAAAAATCGTCGTCATGCGATAATCTGATAACGACGTCACAGGTCGAAGAAATCGGTGACGTCACACTCACATGATGTCACCACACGACAACATCGTTTTGCCAAAGGTGGACCTAGAGACGTTGCATGCAATACTAGAGAGATACAGAAAGCTTACCAGGGTGAAGGGAAGGGTTGATACTGTTGACTGAGAAGAAAGAGGCTTTCTCCTTCGAGTCTTCTATGAAAAATGCATAAGAGGCCGCGTGAGTTATGAACGGTTGCTCGGATGAAACGAAGTGTCATTATATCAGTGTCCAGCTGCTTTCGTACCATGCATCCTGTCGCTGCATGTGCGGGTGATACGACTGATTCGAACGAGGCGCAAGCCTTAGAGAGAAAACATTCACTTGCAAGGCTTAGGTGATGCTCTACGATTGGTAGTATACTTAGTCCAGGACCCCAGATAATCGCACGATGTCTTGAGTCGAACGCTGTGTGACCCGGCGTTGGACCTCGATGCTCGAGCCGAACAGCATCGTGTGCGAAGAAGAATAAATTAGCGGGGATATGGCAGGACATTTGGGAGAACTGGGACGCGTTCGTAGGTATGAGGTGAGGCACAGAATGATGAATTCACCGAAGGAGAAGCTGGTTAACGTACCTTCAAGGATGACGATGGCTGAGAGTCTCAAGAAAAAGGAGCAGAGTGGAGAAATCTAAAAATATCGGTCATGATCGCGCGGAATTTTCGTGTGAGATGCAAACTCTTCACACTTGCTTGCTTTAATGTATGCTTTTCTCGATTGGGCAATTGTTCTTAGGTTAGACATATAAAATATTTAATTATATTCCAGAACACGGTAGACTGGGTTATCACCTGGCAGAGTACAATAGTCATGAGTTTTATATAATGCCATCATGCAAAACTGTCAAACATTTGAATTATATGCGGTACCAGCTCTCGTGTAAATCACTTTAATCAACAACCGAAAAAAAACCTGAGACACTAAGGAAATATTACCGCCATAATTACAGACATGTACTATGCACGTACGACGGTATAGCGAACACAAATTACACGTTATGTACGCCCACTGAAAACGACTACGTTTTAGGGTTTCTTAAAGTGCTTATAATTCCTGTAGTTTACTTGGAATCGAATGCCCTCATTAAAGTATGCAGATCATGAAGCCGACCGCGAACAAAGAGATGTCTCTGACGTATGAACACCGCTGTGAGACCCTTAACCAGGTCAACGCGCAAGAACAATTAACAAGCTTCCCCGCCGTCGCGCTTATGCAGATTTTCATCCGGGACAGCAGCTGCACTGTCGTCCACCTCAACAAACGTCCGAGGAAGCACAACACACTGCACGGAGTAAAAACGGGAGTATTCTGGACTCTTCCATTTCGAGAGCTTGGGCGGCACCTATACACGGCAAAACACACAATAATCTGGTATGTTCTGCTTCTCCGCTAAACTTCCATAGTTTGATTCACCTTTCATTTTGGCAGCAGAATCCTCTGACCACAATTTTCTGTAATAACAGTGCCATTGGATGTCCATGCCCATTCTAATTCCAGTACGAGAATTTTTTGTTGAAGCGCACTGAAGACAGACGGACAGAAGAGGCTGACAAGGACAGCGCTTGCCTCTTCTGCCCGTCTGTCTTCAGTGCGCTTCAACAAAAATTTTCAATCATGAACGTTATCCAACTAGCACAACTTGCCACCTTGCCTCAGTACGAGGACCTAGGTCACGGTTTTAAGTGGCAATTTTTCGTTCGGTTTCTCCCCATGCCGTCATGATGTGGCCGTGATAACATGCCTTATAAGTTTTTTTGCTGTTTTTGTTGTTGCCTTGTAGCAGTGTTGTAAATATCACTATTTAATAATATATTTTGCGTGTGATAACCCCAACAGAGACCCTTGAATTAAACACGAAATGCGTATTCTATTTATAAGGGAAATTTTACGCAGTATACAGTTAGTACTCCATGTTTTGTTCAAAAGCTATGAGAGTTAGGAAAAAAGTGCGTATACTAAAGAAAGAGCGAGAGAGATATACTTTAACGAATGGCTGGAGATGTTTCCCTCGCTTTACGTCTGGCATGCTACGCCAGGTGCTCGGTGATTGTGATATGTACACTGATAAACACATAACACTTACAGTCAGGCACATAAATTTACTACACTATGTACGAAGTTTCAATGAGGCTCACATCATATATACCATATATACTCTATGTATAATATGTATAACACGCGAGCCTCAGTATGACTAAAACGAAGACAGCGAGGGTAAATGTTCTACGTAGTCATGTATTCGAGACGTAGCGGCCTGCCGAACGCTTACGCGAATCGAGTGATGGCCTTTTCATATCGGAACGACCGAAAGCTTTCGCGCACCGCTACGAGAGTGCGCCTTCATTCGAACGTGCCGCCTGCGCGGCACACGTGTTCATACATTCGGGCTTCGCCATTGCTGAAATGAACGCCACATGCAGCATCTGTATAACTTATTGCTGCTAGCCGCGTCTGAATTTCGAGACGGCCTCTCGACTCGTAGAATATACGAAACTTTCGGCTAGAGATATCTGTTTGTGACCATTTCGACGTGTGGTATACCTTGAGCCTGCGGTCTGTATCCATACCTCAAAACAAATTTTCCGAATCACATCGTCTAGAGCACGTGCGCAGCCAAACATCATTCCCGAAAATACGCTTGCGTGTGTGTCTTATACTCTGGATCGTAATGTAATTTGCTGCGTATGTCGTATATTCTCAAAGTGGCCGCCGACCTGAACCCATTCGCTTGCTGCTCGTGCGCTCCGTGGTCTGCTTTCAATTTCGATCCCAGACTGACCCCGTTTTTTTTTCTGCAAGGAGACATCAACTCTTCATGCATGCGTATTCTGCATGGTTGGCGGTACACAACAACTCCGCACACAAGTGTTGTGTATCGCACAGTTGTGTACCGCACATAAGCGGCACACAACTACTCCGCACACAAGTGAAACATACACGTAAACATACATATGAAAAAACAAACAGAAGCAAATGGAAACACAAGTGAACACCAGTGCTGCTTCGCATCCCCACATGGTTCCCTTAAGTGGTAGATGAGGTGATTTTATTCGTTTCTGTTTTTTTATGGTTATCTCATCTAATGAAGACAAAGCTGTGCACGGGCATGGGCGCTGGCTTGGCTATAGAGAAAGAGGAACACGGGGTAAAGACGAAAACAGCGAAGGGTAGACTAGAACAGCCGGCCCGCGTGAAGGGTACTGTCTCTGTTTCTTTTATTCCTCCGCACTAATTTATTTTGCGATTATCTATGTTTTGTTGTGTCGTCTCCTTTTTTACTGTTTTCTGTTCCGGGCACGGTGCGTCCAACTTTCCACGCTGGTGTTTTTTCTGTCGCTTCGCTGGCTCGGACGGACGAATCAGCCCTCCGGCGACGATGGCGTTCCAAGCGTGCAACCTGCTTGGCTTATGCGTATCGAATGTGGGACCTGCGTGCCCCCAGCGCGAGGGATGAGACTTCGCAGTGGAAAAAAAAAAGGGGGGGGGTGGAGGCAGCACCAGTATGCCGAGACAGGCATTGCTACTGATTACGTAGTCGTCCCTGCACTGACAATGCCCCAATAAGTCAAAACGTGTAAAGAGAAAGTTACATTGGCTCGGGGACTCGTTTGCGACTTTTCTTGCTCGTCCTCCGGTGCGCTCGACATGGCTTTCATGTCCGAAAGCTGTCTCACAGCTCACAATGTCATTGTCCCATTCGCAGTTGCTTCTTTTATTCCTCAACGGCCAGTCCTCACTTCTAGAGCTTTGTGCTGGGAACCCCTACGCAAGGCGAAGCGTGGTAGGTGCTGGTTCGTGACGCGCATGCAAGACGTGCCGCCAGCCAAAACCCTCCGCTCCGATCGGTCCCCGTCACCTTTTTTTCGGCACGTGCGACAGAGCCTCTGTACTTACCAACGTCACGCGCTGTGCGCACTGCCGTACACGCCCTCACCGTGCCGAGTTCCTCACTATGCAGTACCTGGGCCACCTTTTCATTTCCGCACACGGCGCAACAAAATTAGCGCGCCGAGACGGTCTTTCTCTCCCATCATTCGTGTCTCGTTCACCGAGCGATAGATACAGAATAACGATAACCCCGATTCTTTCTTGTCGGTTCAGTCGTCTTCTCGCGTTGGTCTTTTGTGATAAATTTCGCTTGTTTATCTTTTTTACCCCCTTTTCATTCACTACACGCCCTCGCCATGGTGCTATAGGGACCTGAATGTATACAGAGTGTCTCGTTCTGGCAAAGTTTCGAGAGGTGTGAATACGGACCCTACCCAAACTGATCGTTTCGCATCGTGACTTCCACGAACTCGCTGTCCGAGTTTGTGCACATGCCCGCGGTTTGCGAAGCCACAATAGATGGCGCAGCGCGGGGTTCCGTTGCCCCGCGCAACAATGAAAGAGGCGGTAGTGACTGTCCGAGTTGGGGGGCGGGAGCCTTGGAGGCTTGTCAGGAAACCTCCCTTCATCGTCTCCTCAATGCATGGTGGCGCTCACAGTCAAAACGAGGCTGAACGACTGATTCCCCTAAGTGCTTAGTCAGCGCAGACCCTTCGTGCTGTCCGGCTGAAAGACTGAATGCATACATGGAGGTCGCTAGGGCTATCCGTATTTGCTCTTGGGATTCTCTCGCGAAACCCCGGCTTTCCTGACTGCAACTATTTGTCGTCGACGCACCCGGGGCGTTTAGAAAAAGAGATCACGCCCGGGGGAATGTCCATTCGCAGTATAGGACCGGCCGCTGCCTGTAGACCGTTCATGTTCAGTGCACGATAATAGACGTATCGAAGTGGTCGGTTTGTTGCTTCTAACACGATACCGCTTGCACACTTTCGCACTTGCGTTTATGAATTGAACTCTCGTTAAAAAAACTGAGATCGGGCTAGTTGGTACTTACTCATAACTCTAGTCAGCGCGGAAGACGCGTACGTTAGACGAGCAGAGTACACAGGGAAAGCGCTACTTTCAAAAGAAACTTTTAATGGAAGGTAACACCAAATATGTAGGTGCAGCCACCAGCGAAAGTAGCGTCTGCTGTAGCTACCAGTAAAAGTATACGTGTGTTTCGCGCTTACAAAAGTTGTGTCTGGTTAAAGCATGCGTATTATGTGTACTCGCATGTATCGGTGAGCTACTGGAATATAACCTATGGAACCGAGTGTGATACAGACACGCAAGTGTTGCTCCATTCAAAAGTGTAACCATCCAGTAAAATGGAAGAAATTTTCAAAGCATCTGGGAAATTGAAAGCGCAGTTTTTAGTACAAGTTCTGCTTGAGCGCTTCAGCCGCGTAAAATGTTCTTAAATGGTGGGAATGTATGGAACATATTTATTTATTTATTTAATATTTATTTATTTATAGTACCCTCAGGGAATAAATACATTATAGAGGGGGTGAGGGTGTACATAGTAAACAAGAGCATGAGCAATAATTGTATGAAAGTAGAACGGGAAGCATTATACAGAATAGTTACAAAAAATACAAAAAAACTAAAATTTAGTAACGTACAATACGCAGAAGAAACAAACGTGTAGCGCTACAGAAGGCTTGATAAGACATTTTTAAATGCAGTTGTATAAGTTATATCCGTTACGAAGGCTGGTAAGTTATTCCAATCACCTACTCTTCTGGGAATAAATGATTGCGAGGCTGCAGTACTTGAAAAATTGTGGTATGGTAACCTTACGATGATGATCGAGTCGTTGTGAGCAGAATGGAGCTGGGCGTATCAACAAGGAACGAAGAGTGGGGTTGTGGTAGTAAATTTTGTGAAAATTACAAATGCGTGATTGCTTTCTACGGGTTGCTAGGGAAGGGCGAATAAGAGCAGCTTTCATATTTGTGATACTGGCATTGCGGTCACAGTTAGATGAGACGAAGCGAACAGAGCGATTTTGCACTGCCTCAATGCTTTGTATTAATGTATAGCAATGCATATACCAGACAGATGAGGCGTATTCTATAGCTGAGCGCGAACGTGTGTAGTATAAAGGGAGGTGGGGTAAGATATAACCTTTTTTTTTTCAAGTAATCTAAGGTTTGGTTTGCTTTAGCTACTACGTAATGATCGTGATGTTTCCATGAGAAGTTGTTAGATATGTAGAGGTCAAGGTAGCGATAAGAAGCCGTGGTTTGCAAAGAAAAAATGTTGAGGGAATAGGACGGAGAGGTAACATGGCACGAACGAAGTACAACATGAAGCGTTTACAGGGTTTATTCAATGAAAATGCTTTCAAGGTATTCTGTAAATAACATTCTTGTTATTGGATTCGTTATGTGTCTTGTGTTAAGGTGTGAGCATACTTTTTTGCTTTTATCGTACTGCATTTCATCCCTATAACCATTCCTTACTTACTTGCTTAGAGCAGCGTGTCAGTCTTGTCACCATAGGCTAGCCTGTTAAGATGTAATTACAATTTTTTACTATATAGATCTCTCTCACGTATGGCAAGCACGTTTGTTAGAACTGTCCTCCTATATGAGCGCGTATGTTTGGGTGTGTGTGTGTGTGTGTGTAGTCGGTCTGCTTATGTATGATGTGTTCACTGGATCAAACCCCAGCTGCTGCGGCTGCATTTCCGACGGACGCGGAAATGTTGTAGGCCCGTGTGCTCAGATTTGTGTGAACGTTAAAAAACCCCAGGTAATCGAAACTTCCGGAGTCCTCCATTACGGCGTCTCTCATAATCATATGGTGGTTTTTGTACGTTAAAACCCACATATCAATCAATATCAATTATGTATGATGTGCCTGTGCGTATGTGCACGCACATTATCTGTATTCGTTAGAAGCACTCGTCGCGCTTACTTAAAACAGCGTCATGCGAATACTCATTTTTACCTGAGACGAGCTCACGCGCTAGCACTTATCAGTTGCTGCAGAGCCGTTCCTACACTAAGAGGTAGTTAATAAAAAAAAAGGCGGGAGACTTATCTTCATTCTTCTGGTGTCATGTACGGTCTCGACACGAAAGAGAGTTTCGTTTCATTAAACATACACCGAGCGATAAAAATTAATACGCGTATCACGTCTCGAGCGTGTCTGCTATACGGAGACGCAGTTAACGAGTAAAAGTAAGAAAGAAAAAAGTGCTTATTCGAAAACCCTAATCATCTTTTCTTAAATAGAACACTCATAGCCCTAAAATAAGCCTTAAGAAAAGAATGAAGAAAAATCTGTGACAACGCTTTATCGAGAACAAGCGGTTGCTCCCCCTATATACTGGAAGACTAAGATAACTTGCCCGTCGCTACTGTGGCGGCTGGCTGTTCGCAAAAGCACAAGGAGAGAAGCGAATTGCTGCGCGCTCAACTGCGTCGCGTATTCTACGCTCGTCTGCCATTGGTTGCCCTTTCTTTTTATATAAGTCAGGGTGCCGCTAGGAAGTCACTCAACAACGTGTACATGGGGTACGTTTCTTAGCGCACATGGGCTGGCATGCCAGATTTCTTTTGTTCTTTTGCACTGTCTTTGTTTTTGTTCCAAGGAGCCCGGGAGGGGGGTGATGACAGTAGCGAAGCCACCGAGTCATTCCTGGGCGATGTCAGACAAGATATGGAGCTTCTTAGAGCGTATATGAAGCGTGAAGCATAGCCGCACGGGCACCCTTTTCGCCTGCCGGCACCGTATGAAGCGACCGCCGCTGAGGGAGCAAGTGACGGCGTTCAATCCCCGGCTGCTCACCCCGTACTTTTACTTTTAGCATTTATTATTTTTTGTTGTCGTTTTTTTGTGTTACGTTTTTATTACAGCCTGTGAGACAGTAATGAACGGCAGTCTTTAATGTCTCGGAAAATGAGAACGGCCTCAAGAGGGCGACGCTTATACGCTCGTGAGCAAGTGTGTCCCGGCGTACGTGTCTTTGCGCGAAACTATCCACGCAGGAGAATATGCTTTTGATATGCGAAGAGTCAGTAGGGTAGAATGTTCGTGTAGAGCCTGCCTTTTAGTTTGTAGACTCAGGAGACTGTTGAAGTACTGAGCGGTTGACTCAGTGCTTACAGTAAACCTCAGTAACAGGGCGTGCATATTGGCGTAGCCACGGGTGTTCAGAAGAGTTCGAACACGCCCCCCTCCCCCCGCCACGCCGAAAATTCTCAATTTTGCTTGTGCACATATACGAGCGCACATACCAGCATAAGCACGCACATACACAGAGACCACATGAAACAACGTTGTTGTGCATAGCATGGTCGAGTATCATAGGTATGGCAACGGGGTAGAAAAGGATACTATGGGTAAGGAGAATCGATGTGAGGCTGAGAAGGAGGGAAAGAGTCAGTGCGGGCGAGTAATATTTTCGCGAATCTGAGTTCGAGTGAGTCCGCCTCAGAAAAAGTTTGGCGAGTATGAGTGGGTCCGAACCGCTATATACATTTCTTGAGTGAGTATGAGGGACCTCCACTTTCTTTTGCCGACCTATGGTTGTATCTAGTCAGCCTTAGTGTGACTATCAGTCTTACGTGGATTCCCGTTTATACTTACGTCTACTCGCAGGTATTCCAAAGCAACGTCATGCATACACCATTTCAATATGTTTTGATGTGAGGCGCACATCACGTATGTGGGTGTCTTCACCTCCCGCCCACCAGCTTTTAAAGAGAAGTTCTTGATAAATATCTCTTATCCTGTCATCTATAAAAAATGACTTTACTGATTTCCAAGTACTCAAAACTTGTTTTCGGAGATATATCATGTCAAACGGCGCCAAGAAGAGCAACGATTGCATGAGATATTGATGTTAAGGAGCACAGGCACCAGGGTTGAAGAAGCTGATTCTAGGCTAACAGACTCACTCGGACTCACTCAGCTCAAGCCATGAGTCTGAATGATTGATTGATTGATTGATTGATTGATATGTGGGGTTTAACGTCCCAAGACCACCAGATGATTATGAGAGACGCCGTAGTGCAGGGCTCCAGAAATTTCGACCACCTGAGGTTCTTTAACGTGCGCCCAAATCTGAGCACACGGGCCTACAGCATTTCCGCCTCCATCGGAAATGCAGCCGTTGCTGCCGGGATTCGATCCCGCGACATGCGGGTCAGCAGCCGAGTACCTTAGCCACTAGACCACCGCGGCGGGGCAGCCGTGAGTCTGAGTCTGAGTGAGTGCGGCTCACGAAAATTTTCGTCGGTCTGAGTCCGAGTGAGTCCAAAGCTCAAAATATCCTTCTTGAGCGAGTCTGAGTGAGCTCCACCCGTTTTGCCGACCTATGATTGTGTGATATAGCAAGGGGTGCAAAATGGAAGTGAACGCGAGAAGAATGGAGAGGAAGAGGAGAGAAAGTGAAGTATAGCATAATCTGGCCTGCATGGTTTATTATACAGCAAGTGGACGGGAAAGCGGATTGAGGGTGATGAGGCGTATTGTGAGGGTGGGGAAGGGAAGACCAGGTCTTTTGTTTCCTTTGGCTTCGCAACTCTAGTGTTCGTCGGCAGGCTGAAATCGCCACACACTGACGCCGTACAACCGATACTGGACGTTCTACGCCCAGTGCTTGCAAGCCTTCAGTAGGCATCATGAACCGACGACCTACAATGGAACGTGACACGCCCGAAGTCTTGCGTTCGCTACGAAGAACGCAGCAGTCTAGTTTCAGTTCACATGTTTTTGTTTTTTCATATTCTCCTTTTTCTATCTTTCTCTTTCCATCCCGCAATCCCCTTCCCCCGGGTGTAGGATAGCAAACCGGACGCTCGACTGGTGAACTTCCCTGCCTTTCGTTCTTCTACCTCCTCTTCCTCCTCCTCCTCCTCCTCCTCCTTTGCAACCCCAGTGCGTAGCTAACCCAAATGCTTTTCCTACGAAGTGAATAGAAAAATTTACATCGTTACGTTTGTTACAGTCGGATCTACACGGAAGACACGCCCCAGCGTATACACAACACTAGAGAAATCGGCACGCTTGTGTAACATGCGCACGTCGTAGATCGTGTAACGGAGGATGAAAAAAAGCAAGTAGAAAACATTTTGAAGGAATCGTTTTCAATGGCACATCCAATAGATGCAACTCGTAGCTCTCGCGTTTTTGACCTCAGAAGAACCGGCTGGAGCCGCGTAATTTACAGGAAGCACCGTGACGAATTTCGCAACTCGCTCGAACACAATTTCGAAGCTTCTGCGTCTCTCGCCAAAACATGTTCATTTGTCTTTTCCGTGGCTTCACGTGTTCGCTACCCTCTCCTTGTTCTAGAAGTTTACTTTCGCCAACGCTTTTGCCCTCGCGCTTGTACTTCAAGGCCATCTCACGCCTAATTCAAGTCTTCTTTTCATTTTCTCATTGAGCCCACTTACCGCAGTTTAAAACACACGCGGAGAAACAGCTCGCGACCGAAAACTAATAGCATTCTTCGAGAAAACAAGAGATGAGTATGTAAGAAAATATTTGAAAGTAAAACAACTTCAACGTTTGCCGCCACGAATCGGGAGGTTGCTTGGCTTCTCCGTGTGTAGTGTATACCGTGAAAATGCGAGTTTCGGCCAGTGTTAAAGAAAGCCTGGATTCCCCCCCGCCTCCCCCTTTTGCCAAGTGGAGGCGATAGTATCACCCAGTTGAGGCCGGGCGGCGAATTCATCAAGGACGTGTTGCGTATAGTATCGGCGCCACCAGTTGCCGCCTTTCGGGCGCCGCTCGCAATATTCTTCACACCCGCGTCCGTTGCTGCCTGCGTGTGGTCCGCACTATGCGGCAGCTTCGCTTGACACCGGGAGGAGGCAGATATATTTCGCGCCAGGTTACAAACGTTACGGTTGCGGCATCCTCGCGCGCACGCGCGACTCGCGAGCGATTCCACGCTGTACACGGCGCGCGAAAGTGGAAGGAGAGAGAGGGGAGGGAAGTTGGTAGGCGATTGCGCGCGAGAACTATACGGCGAGCGCGGTTTCTTAAGGGCGGTACATTGCGCGCTGTTGCTGCGAAAACGTGTTGGTATGAATCTGGGAACATACATGAACACGTTTGCCACGAAGTTGGGGGAACTCTGTAGTTTACTTCGAACCCTCTTCTTAATTAAACTATGGCCGGTTTTTTGGGTACCCATGTAGCTTAAAGAGTCACGGATTCACTCAGCAGAAAAATATCGGTTACCCAGGGAAGGCAGGGGAGTTGTAAGAAGTGGTATTGGTGGTTTCAACCCGTGTTTGAGCGAAACGCTCAAACGATCATACATCTTGACTTTGTTGCACGTTTGAGAGAACATTAACACGCTTAATGACATGCTTTGGCCACAAATAACACACCCACAAAGTAAAGGAACACTCAACGACAAGCACAAGCGGTACTTCCAACTGTGCTTGTGCTAGTCGTTGAGTGTTCCTTTACTTTGTGGGTGTGTTATTTGTGGCCAAAGCATGTCATTAGGCAAGAACCAACTAGGCCAACAATCAGTATTGTTACATGCTTCTATGCGTCTTCCTGTCACATAGGCCTGTTATACAAGCTGAGAATTGCTTTTGTGTCAATGCGTGAGCGATTATACCGTCAAGGACGTGCTGACAGTCTGATATGTCCGTCGTGTGGCTCCTGTGAGACATGTACTAAAAGGTGGCATTCTAGAGTGCCCTAATTTGTTGTACAGCGAGTACTACCCAAAAAGGACTATGGATTGATTACACTTAGATGCACGACCCTTGGCGATTGCTTGTTCCCAGGAGGATGTACTCCTAGGCGTAACAAGGCTCATAGAGTCCCTTTAATTTTCTTAACAAAAAAGGACTTGGCGTCACGTTTATAGACATTTGTCATGTGACTATTTATTGTTTTGCGTGTGTGTGGGTTTTTCTCTCTCTAACTCTCTCTTCTCTCTCCTTATTTCTTCCCTCACTTCATCTATGCCTCACCTTCTCTAAGGAGCAGGCAGGCGTTGTGCCCTATAGGTGGCAGTTGTGAGCCTGTTCCCTCCCTATTTCTTCTGCCTTCGTTTGTTTTATGCGCTCAAACCAAATAATAATAAAATAATAAATAATACGAGCATGTTGTAATCCGGATCGCGTACTTTTCCTTGCTTTGAAGCCACGGGCCTGGTCTTCCAGCTCACAATTCTTACATGAGTGTTGGAAAAGTTCTTGAGCAGGGGTTGTTTTAGAAAACGTTGTTTGGAGAGTGCTCTCGTCTCCTTCGACGCAGGTTGCCTTCTTCGAGACACCCGTTGAAACGTTGGCTACAATGACACACTTTCTTTAAGGATTTTTTCCTCGCCTCAAAAGTACTTTTATTCCTGAACTTCTGCCTTGCATTGATTGACAGGAGGGTGGCATACCACGCTGGAAGTCGTGAACGCCGTGTTTTCGGGAAAGGAAGCGCAAGCGAACCCGGCGAAAATATTTGGTGTGCGACAGCAAGCCGTTCCGATGGCCAAAAATGTTCTTTGAATTGAGTCTTGCAGCTTTTGAGTTAGTGCCGTTGGTCGCGTAAGTTGTGTGATCCGGAGGTGCTTTCAGGAGTGGTTATTCAGAACCGAATTGTAATGGCTGTAGCTACGATGAGCGACATAGGCACTTATTGTGTCACTCTCGTTGCTTCTGCATGCAAACGCGGGTAACGCTCGATGCATTCCGGTGACTAGGTGATGGTCCACTGGACGTATATATGCTGCTAGGAAGCCATATCTTCCGGTAAGATTTCTACATGCATGTTCATAACGAACGCCTTCGATCTGAGATTCCAATGAATCGTAACTACGACAGTTTACCTAATGAATGAACGTATGCTGCGAGACATTTAAAAATAGCAGCACATGAATAAAAAAGATATCGCGTAAAAGTGATAATGCCTATGCTAGCTGAACGTTGGCGGCCGGAAATCCCACGTTTTTGTTTTCGTTGTTTCTGGCCACCTTTTTTTTCACCTCACCTGAAGAACTCGCAACGGCTCTCGGCAATGAGCCTCGTGGGGGGTCCTTCCGCGAAGTGCCTGAAGGCCTCGGTGCCACACCTCTCGTTTGCCGGTATGTAAAAGCACCGTGGAATACGCCGAGGCGCCAAAGAGCAAGGAGGTGAAAAAATTTATTTTTGACATGTTCTACGGAAGTCGGCAGGGTATGGCTACGGGCCACGCGAACATGAATCGGTATTGGAAGGATGAAACCAAATAAATAGAAATAAATAACAAGCAGACCTCGTACATCAATACCTGGAGCCCACGGGTCCGGCTCCCGGCAGTGGCGGTAGCACCTTTCGGGAATGGAGTACAAAATAGCGTATGTGTTGAGCATACTGAAGCTTGTCTAAAATAGTAGTTTACAACTGACCTTTCGTTCTTTCTTTTCCTGCTTCGGCTGCATCTATTTTCACCTCTTCGACTGGGCCTGTTTGACACTGACAGCACCAGACAGGCTTAAATTCCCTCCTTTCTCTTGATATTCTTCGATGAAGGCGAGAATGCATCGAAGATCAAAAGGCAGATCTTCGATAAGATGAAAATGCTTAAGGCCCGTGTGCTTAGATTGACGTACACGTTAAAGTGGTCGAAATTTCAGGAACCCTCCACTACGGCGTTTTTCATAATCGTATGGTGCTATTAGGACGTTAAACCTCAACCATTATTATTATTATTATTATTATTATTATTATTATTATTATTATTATTATTATTATTATTATTATTATTATTATTATTATTATTATTATTATCTTTGTTTTCACGGCAAACAAAAAAATGAAAACGCAGAGCTGAGTGCCTAAAAGGTACAAGGTTTCAATGCAGTTCTACTTTTAATGGACGATATAAGCAAGTTCCGCATTTCTCCCAGGTCCGCTACGCCATACTGCGGGTGCATGAGTGTTTGAATTGAGGTTGCACGAAACATGCCGGAGCAAAATAATCGCGACAGGACGACGCAGGCGACTGCAGCGACGAAAATTCCAGGAACGGTTCCGCACTATGCACAATTACACGCCATGATATTCAACAAGCGATTGTACTGGAATGTCTTATACACCTTTCAGAGAGGCTGCAGTTCATAATTAATGGAAGTAAAGTATAGCAGTTCAGATAACCGAATACGCCTAAAGGGTATCGATGAAAAAAAAATGGCGAATACATTGACGTAACTGGTTTCGTGATGGGCATACGGGTGGCAATACAATATAAAAATAGACACTTTGATTATGGAGGAAGGGGTAAAGGGATTGAGAAAATGCCGGACTGAAAGAGATATGATAAAACGTCGTTAGAAAGAAACAGGCTATCTATTTACCCCACCCCATTTAGAAAGCGATGCCAACAAACATCATCACTGTTGTCAGGTTAGCTTATCATTCTTCATTGGCACGAAATAAAATAAAGCCATCATCACCACCCATATATATAGCGGTGTGTCCTTCGTTATAATGGTTAAAGATAGGAATTAGAGATTAAGGGGATGAGAGGAGGGAAAAAAACACAAAACTAAACGACGTGCTTAACACACCCAACTCGTTTTTATTTACCTATTTTGCTTCTAGACTAAAAGGACTGGCTATAAGGTTGATTATGCTAGTTGTATACTACTTCACTATAAGTCGTAGTAATGGTATTTTAAGGCAGTGTCATAACTTATGAGGAGATAGAGAGACAAGGGATAGATGACACGAGGAAAAGAGTGAGCAAATGAGCCTTTTTTGTTGTTTATATTTAGCAGGACATACGAGGAGGGAGCATGAAGAGCAAATATTATTGCATTAGGAAATAAAAAAGTCAGCGAAAGACATCAAATCGCCATAGGCCTATGTTCTTACAAACCTACCAGTGTCTTGTGTTTTGCATATCGTGCGCATGAAGTTGTTCGATATTTGGGAGAGCTAACCCGGTGGATAGCTTGTTATAGTGGGTAAGTTGAAAGAAGGAGCGAAATAAATAATAAAGAAATACGTACAGAGAGAAGAAAAAAAAGAAAAAAAAAGACCTCAGATATTAAAGCCAGTTTCAATGAACGAAAATAGGGAGTAACGCCAAACCAAGAAAGTCAGCGGGACGGAAGGATACGGGAGCAGATAATTTGCACTCATTACGGGCGGCTCGCTTTTGAAAGAACACCTTCGAAGTAGTTGAGAATTCTGTTTCGTATAGCTTGGCGAATATCACATGTAATAAATAAAGGTATAAAAATACGGCGGAGCTACTGGGCAATAAGCTGATTCTGGACTGTAATTTTTGTCACGTATACCTCTTTCCGAGGGGCGTTGCTCTATGTACTCCATTATACGTGACAGGAATGAACACAACGCTTTGTCGGCGGAAAGCATCCGCACACCTTCTTTTTTTTAACTTACCTTTATCTTTGTTCTTCCGCTACACCACAGTTCTCCTTATATATAGACACTCGAAATAAGGGGCTGGAATGCTATGCCCGAAAATGAAATCAAGAGGACTTACTTCCAGGGTTGCCGAGCATCGTCCGATACGGATTTCGCCTGAATGCGAATCTTTGGCAACCAAGCATCGCTTATTATTTTTGTTCTTTTTTTGTTGCTCGCGGAGGCTGGCGCGAATGCTCCGACGGAGGCATTTATTTAATCTAAGCGTTACGCAACGGGCACCTTCCTGCTTTCAAATTATTCTTTGTGGGGCGGACATTAACGGACGTGAGAACTCGAGAGATAAGAAAGAATGAGAGAGAGAGAGAAAAATGTCGAGTTCACGAAAAGTATGTGTAGCAAAGATTGACAACTCTATATGGCCACATGTTGCTTCAAGATAACCGCATGGGACGTGTTTGTCTAAATGTGGGATGCGCGAAAGACTAAAGCCGCGTTCAGACTACAATTTAGTGTGTCGCATGTGCCCCATGTCGCCTAACGGCGGTATCGTCCGCTCGCGTAGCTAACGACCACGTATGTTAACATTAGATAGTAGACCGATTTAGTTGCGCGTCCGCAGCAGCCGTACGGACGCAGCCTCTTAGTGGCACCGCCGCGGTGGTCTAGTGGCTAAGGTACTCGGCTACTGACCCGCAGGTCGCGGGATCAAATCCCGGCTGTGGCGGCTGCATTTCCAATGGAGGCGGAAATGTTGTAAGCCCGTGTGCTCAGATTTGGGTGCACGTTAGAGAACCCCAGGTGGTCGAAATTCCCGGAGCCCTCCACTACGGCGTCTCTCTCAATCATATGGTGGTTTTGGACGTTAAATCCCACGTATCAATCTATCAGCCTCTCATTGCGAGTGGCTGGCAGGCGGGCAGGCTGCGTTCGTACTCCTGCTGAGGACGCGCAACTAAATCGGTTTAATTTTAGTTTCACGTACGAAGGGACTTCACGCATGGGAACCTAAAAAGTTCCCGCACTTTACGTGCACGCCATCTGAATTGATTGATTGATATGTGGGGTTTAACGTCCCAAAACCACCATATGATTATGAGGGACGCCGTAGTGAAGGACTCCGGAAATTTCGACCACCTGGGGTTCTTTAACGTGCATCCAAATATTAGCACACGGGCCTACAGCATTTTCGCCTCCATCTGAAATGCAGCCGCTGCAGGCGGCATTCGATCCCGCGACCTGCGGGTCAGTAGCCGGGTACCTTAGCCATTAGACCACTGCGGCGAGGCGCGCGCCATTTGACAGACAGACAGATAAACTTTATTAGCAAGTGTGTTTGGGCCTCCCAGGGTCCCTGGACCACCGCGCTGTCCCGCGCCACGTCTACATGGCCATGCCTCTCGCCACAATGACATCGGCTGCCCTAGTCACCGCAGCAAGCTGCAATGCCGGATCCCAGAGGAGAGCAGGACCTCGCAGTCCCCCCAGCTTGAAATGGCAGGCTGTCCCTGTGGAGGAGGATCAGCAGGGCCGCCAAATAGGATGTGGCAAAGGGTGGCGTGAGGTTCACCGCAGAGGAAACATTCTGGGGAAACGCCACAGAAGTGGGACAGCAGCTGAGGGGAAGAAAGAGTGCGAGTCTGGAGACGTCTCCATAGGACTTGTTGGGAGTGCGTAAGAGAGGGATTTGGAGGAGGGTAGATCCAACGGTTCAAACGGGGTATTTGCGTGAGCTCTGCGAAAGTGTGCGACAGCTTCTTCGAGAAACCCGAATCGAGGCTGTCCTGAGCCCGGCAAATCAACCCTCGAGCCAATTTATCGACAGCCTCATTTCCGGGGTTCCCTTAATGAGCTGGTACCCGCTGGAGCTCTACCATTCGCGGTAAATATTGTGTGGGGGTGTTCAACAGCTGCCAGGCAGAGAGATGTATTCTGCCCCTGGCACAGTTGTACAGAGCAGCTTTTGAATCAGTGAAGACGTACTGTGCACCGGATTGTGCAAGGGCTAAGGTGATGGCGGACTCCTCTGCCTCCTCTGTAGAGCCCGAGGGAAGGCGGTGAATCAGGAGTGAGGGAGCATAGGGTTGTAGGCAACTGCCACAGCTTCCTGTGCTGTACAAGCGGTGTCCACCCAAATGGCATCCTCAGCTTGTCCGTAACTCTTGTGAAGGGCTTTGGCGCGAGCTACGCAACGAGCGATATGATGCTGACGGTGGGCATTACTAGGAAAGGGTTTGACTAATATAGACGCATGAATGTGCCTTGGAATGGCCAGCCAGGTTGGTTGATTAGCGGGTATGTTTATGTGAAGGGAGGCGAGAATATGGCGGCCAGTGGCGCTACCGGACAGTCTTAAATATTGTACCTGAAGATGTGCCTCAACTAGCTCAGAAAAGGTGTTGCGCATGCCCAGTTCAAAAAGTTTGGCTGTACTTGTGCTACGAGGAAGGTTCAGGGCTGCCTTATTTGCAAGGCGGATCATGGCATTCACGCGTTCAGTTTCTGTGTGGTTCAGCTTAAGATATGGGGTGGCGTATAGAATGCGGCTAAGCGTGAAACCATGTACAACTTTCATGTTGTCCGTTTCGTCTAAACACTTGTGCATAGAAGATGCGCGGCGTGAAATATGCTATAGAGATTGCGTAGAAGCCTTGAGAATTTTGAGGGTGTGGTCATTCTGTCCGGAATCCTGAAAGTAAAGGCCAAGGATTCGCAGTGTGGGCGTGAGGGGAATAGCGGTTCCTTTTAATGTGATTTCGATGGGAGAGTCAGCGGCTGATGTTGGTCTCATAAAAAGGAGCGCGGATTTAGAGGGGGGGGGGAGGCATTTAAGCCCAATATATGACGCGTGAGCTGAGATGGTGTCGGCTGCTAATCGAAGAGTTTCTTCTAATTGCCCGTCAGAACCTAACGTAGTCCATGTCGTTATATCATCTGCGTACAGGGTGTGCGTTAGGTGTGGGATGAGATTTAGTTTGTGGGCTAAGGCAATGAGAGCAATATTAAAGAGGAAGGGGGAGAGGACCACGCCTTGAGGAGTTCCGACCTCTCCGAGTGTATAAGAGGCCGTACTCAGGTTATCAATGTGCAAGGAGGCAGTACGCCCAGAGAGAAAGGCGCGAACATAGTTATAAGTTCTGGTGCCTACTTGTAGTGCCTGCAATTGCCTTAAGATATCATCGTGTCGAATTCTATTGAATGCTTTAGTGATGTCTACCGCCAGGATAGCTTTAATAAGCTGGGAAATGGTATCGTCAAGCACGTCGTGAGTAATTTGGAGCAGGGCATCCTGCGCAGAAAGATGCGCACAAAATCCTAACATACTGTGGGGTAAAATTAATTTTATTCCATGTAGATCATAAGCCTTGCAAGGATTATGTGCTCGAAGACCTTAGCAAGGCAGGATGTTAATGAAATGGGACGAATATTGTCGATAGTGATGGGTTGGTGAGGTTTAGGGATAAATACGATTTTCGTGTGTTTCCAGAAGGCAGGGAGAATACCAGCTTCCTAACAACCATTAAAGTAGTTCACTAAATCAGATTTGGAAGCATCTTCAAGATTTCGGATGGTAGCGTTAGTAATTTGATCTTTACCGGGTGCTGTACGTAATTTTAGTAAGGCTGCGCGAAATTCTGATTTTGTATTAAGGGCATCAAGCTGGAGTTGGGTGTGTCAGTGTACTCGGGGTGTTTGGTCGGACAATTAGGCATGTGGTATAGGTGCATTTCACCTGTGTGAGGAAGGCATCGGTGTCCTGCCGATGGTTATGAGTTATGAGTGAGGCGGCGAATGCTAAGACGCGTCTGGTTTTTTTATATTGCGTGGGGTCTAGCATGTACCGCAATAGATGCAAAGCGCGGGTTGTGGAGAGATTTCCGCGGAGATTCTCACTAATCTGAGCCCAGTTAATTTTGCAAAGGGTTGTGCTGTGCTGTTCTATTTGCGCTTGAAGCTGCGCAAGTTTGATTTTTGGTTTCCGGTTGTGCTTTTGAGTGTTCCATCTTCGCGTAATGTATATTATGAGCTTCCAGGAGATATGGAGGTGGAAAGGTTGTAGGCCCGTGTGCTCAGATATGAGTGCATGTTAAAGAACCCCAGGTGGTCGTTATTTACGGAGCCATACACTACGGCGTCTCTCGTAATCAAATGGTGGTTTAGGGACGTTAAACCTTACAAATCAATCAAAGCTTCCAAGAGATAAACGAGCTTACTGTCAATAACGGGGATTTTGGGGGATGTATTTAGCGTTTGGGTAATGTGGCGAATGTCCTCCTGTAACGGCATAACCCAGGAGTCATAGTCGAAGGGGGCCTGGCCTGTGTTGGCCTCGATTGCCTGAATTTGTGGAGCTGGTCCCACTTAAATCGCCTAACGATTAATTTACGCGGAGGCTGTTGATAATTCACTGCAATGCGAATTAGGTGGTCGTCACGGTCCACTGTGATTTGCGTTCTTTCCTATCGCAAGTCGGCGATATTTCTCTCAAGCGTGAGATCTGGACTAGTATCAGCTGTGACACTATTACCAATCTGAGTAGGCAGGCTGAAATCATTAAAAGTTGTCAGATGGAGCATAAACGCTTCATTGTATAGGACTGTGCCCCTGTGGTTGGTGCGTCGATAGCCCCCGTCCACGTGAGCGAATTTAAAGTCACCCATGATGAGTAGGGGATTCATTTCTACCAATTGGGCGGCGGACTTGAGAAGAGGAGGAAGTAACTGAACAGGCTGTCGTGGAAGAAGATAGCATTTAAGAACAAAAAGGGGGACTGTGCAAGTTTGGGGGGTAAAGTTTCAATGAAAGTGTGAGCAATAAGGGAAGTGATGTCATGATGCACGTAAGGTAAGGAGTTACCGACGTATTTTATCACGCGAGGAACGTCTGTTGAGTCTTATGGAATATCAGTATAGCCTGGCAGTTGCCTGCAAACATTCGCATCTTGAACTGCAATAATATGTGGTGGTAACAAAGAATTGGTAATGATTTGCTGCAGAGGGTCACGCTTTCGCTTTTGGTCTTCTGCAGTTCTATTGGATAATTTGTAACTAATTACGGCCCGTCGGAGGAGCCATGTTGTAATGCGGAAGGGTGAAGCAGGAGTTTTGGAAGTGGGGCTGTGGGAAGAGAGGCTGCTGAGAGCCCAGATGTAAGTTGAGCTAAACGCTCATCCACTTTGGTCATGATGCTCCAGAAGACATTATCCATAATACGTCTAATGGTGGCTTCTATTACAATGTGACATTGTCCAGTGACTTGCACCGTAATGTGCTCTGTGAACCTGGCTTCCAACTTTTCTGCGAAATCCTGAAATTTCGCTTCCAAGTATATGCATGGGTTCGGCTGGCCTCTCATCAGGCCTCCTTTTTTTCTGAGGAGGCTGCTGAGATGGGGTGGGCAAAAATGGGGGCGGTGAAATTGGAGGTGGAGGTAGAGAAGGCTGCCCTGAGCTGCCTTACCTCTTCCCGCAGAGCCTGCAGTCCCGTGTCCTGGGAGGTCGTGCCGCCCGCTCCAACGGCCCCGGATGACCACGCAGACGTAGATGGGTGGGTGTTGCCGAGTGGGGGAAGGTCCCCTTTGGTAGGGGACGTTGTCTTCTGAGGTGGTGGACTGCATAGTTTTGTGGCAGGATTTCTCGCCTTGCACAATCTAGTGCCCGTGAGGTGCTGGCCCCCACAGAGAATGCAGCTTGGGATACAGGAGGGAATATCTTGCCGGTCATGCTTATCTCCGCATCGTGAGCAGAGGCGACTCTCGGGGTGGGGGCACACGTCATACCTGTAGCCCGGTCAGCGACAGTTTGTGCATGCATCTGGGCTTCCCTTGTACTGGGTGCACCTATACACTACATTCATGTAGCGTATAATGTGAGGTACTGGTCTATGCGCAAATGTGATCAATATGGAGAGGGTTCTACCCATTCTGCAAGCAGCGATGATATCAGCATCTGGTTTACGGGTCTGAAGGTCCTTTAGCATGTGCTCTGGAGTTTCCTCTCAGTAGGCTTGCGACATGACGCCGCGCACTGCAGTGGGTGGCGGTGCTATGTAGGCGGCGACAGGGTAGCTGGTCTTTCAGAGAACCAATTCTTTGAGTCGGATGAGGTGTAGGGCGGTTGTCGCATGACAGGTAGCGACCGTGAAGGTGTTATTCATAGGGTGTATCCGGAGGTGAAGCTCTCCAAGGTCCCTGCCAGCAGCGGTGACCTGCAGAGCTTGCATGAGTGGCTGCGCCATGGCTCCGTTCAAGGCGGACCCTCATATTGGTCGCAAAACGACTCTTACGGTGCCGGCAGGGAGCAAAGGAAGCTGTTTACGTCGCAGCGCGACCGCCTGCGCCACGCGCAGTTGTTTTTGTTGAGCGCTGTAGCTCGGCTTGAAAGACGCACGGGCAGCGTCTGCCGGAACGTCGACAGGAAGCGCGCGTTAGGCTTAGCGGACACCGAGAATACTGAGAATGAATGAGAGGGTAGAACCTGCGTTTGTGGGCTTGGCTGTTTACGCTTGTACACACGAATATTAGGAGACCATTCGCTGAGTTCATGCGTTGCTGGGTCACTGTCTTCGCCTTCCGTTTGTACATTCATAGCTGTCGCGTCTGGATGCTGCCGGTGACAGGGCAGCCTCTGGCGAGGCGGAACCCGGCGCGGCGGTGCGATTGCCGAGAAGCCGACTTCACAACGTCGCTGCGATCCAAAAGATGTTTGTACTCCGCGCCATCTGCGGCGCTAGTGAACTAGAATATAGCTTCCCGTACGTGACGCATGGTCAGAGATGCCACGTAGCTACGTCTGCTGGGAATTATGAACACTGCGGCAGCCAACTCTCGAGACGCTATTTTGTTCGGGAGCTTTCGAATAGTGTATGCTTAGTGGGCTTTGCGGGCATAGCGTTTGCATATATACGGGTGCCGTACTAGTTTCTGAATAGCTTTTGGTCTCTCAAATGCTGACAAACACTCGCAGCAAGCTTTCTCACCGCAAAGTGGCCTTGCGGGCCTTGCGGGCCGCACGTTGTTTCAAATTCCTTGCGGGCGAACCGCAAGCGCGAACGGCGCGTTACGACGCATGCGTAGTGGCAGCTACCGCAACGCGAAGGCTTGCAGTACGCTATTCGGAAACTCCCTTTTATCGCGCTCGACACGCTACCTCGTTCGAGCGCCCGCGCGGAGCTGTCTCTGTGTGCAAAAAACGCACGCAAAGAATCGAATCTCACGTATACATACGTCCGTGAGACCAGCGCGTGGCAGCTATGTTCAGCATATGCGCACTGCTTACACGTACAAGCTCTACGTACGCAAAGCCTCGACGTACGTGAAACTTGCCATGTCCATAGAGCTCGTCTCTGCATCTCGGTTATCTTGGTCGATCGAGCATTACCGCCATGTCCAAAAAAGAGTCTTTGTCGCAGCCTGTACGCACGTGCGAGTCTGTCAGTTTAGGTAAACTTGTGCAGTGCTCGACGCATATTTCTTCTTTTTTTGATGTTTGTTTTGGACATTGCCTTTTAAAGTAGTTGTGCTGTAAGCGGCACTCATCCTAAGTAACCAAACTTTTTATAGAATTCCGCTGTACTCTTGAAACGATTTGTCAAAAGTATAGGATATTGCCTGATTAGTTTTGAAGGTTGTTTGGTACAGTATGCTCAAACACAGGTGAGTTAACCTCGGATTTATGGACAATGCGTCGGCGTGGAGGAGCAGATGGGGCGTCAGAACGACAGCCCTTGGCTTGGGTGATAGCTCACGGGACGGCTTTAAGCTCTCCCATAGTAGAGTACCCAGTGCTCTGAATCGTTACCCCCTTTTTCTAACCCACCCCCACTTTCGAGATGGCTTGAGTGTCACGGGACGGCTTTAAGCTCTCCCATAGTAGAGTACCTTGTGCTCTAAATCGTTACCCCCTCTTTCTAACCCCCCCTCACCTCACATATACACACTGTGAATGATCCCCTTGTTTGTTCATATAGCTTCACTGTTTATATAAGTTTAATCATCTCGATGTTCATGAATGCCCTATCCTTGTACAGTTTTTGCATTGTACATTCCTGCATACGCAAATAAGTTATTTTCGCTGTATATAACTGCTTGCACTGTACATACGCATGATCATCATTGTCCACTTTTCTGTGTGCACATAAGCTATGTAAGATATGTCTGGAAATAAAATTCTTTTAAACGACTGTGCGAGCCCCAAGAGACGGCTTGCAGCTCTCTCATAGCAGAGTAGCTACTACTCTAAATCGTAAACCACATTTTCTAAACACTGGACACTGTTGTACGAAACTGCGACAGCGTTCTGCCCTCTCATATTAGAGTACCCACTACTGTAAATCGTTAAGCACGTATTTTCTAAACACAGCACTCGTGAAGTGTGAGGCCCAAGGGACGGCTTTCGGCTCTCTAATTGTAGAGTGCCGAGTACTCTAAATCGTTAATCACTTTTAAATGCGAATGATTTCTTAGCGAACTTCGGCGACCTTGCGCGTATCTATCTATCTAGCCGCCTAAGACTTCTAGTTCTCCTTGCCGTTTCGATAATGGTATCGACACCAAACTTGGTATGGCATAACACGACTATATTATGAGCATATTTGGCTAGTCATAACATGAAAATCATGACATGTATGTCATGAATGTCATGATTTACATCTCATAGTCTTGCTGCTCTTGCGGTGGTCTCGTTCACATGACATGTTGCAAAACTGGTATAGTATGACATGAATGCATGGCGAACACAAGCGACAGACCCTTACATGAAAATCATGATATGCGTGTCACGTAACAACATGACTACATGCCACGCTCAATATGCGCTCACGGCCATTTCGCTAGCGTCACATATACAAAATTTGGTATTAGGGTACGTGAATGGATGACGAAGGTATGTCACTGGTGCCAACATGATAATGATGAGATGCGTGTTATGTAACAACGCAATTACATGCGACGCTCATGATGCGCTGGCGGCCATTTCGCTAGCTTCGCTTATACCGAATTTGGTATTACGGAACGTGAATGAATGACGAAGGTATGATGACGACTAGTGCAAACATGATAAACATGAGATGCGTGTCATGTATCAACATGACTGCATGCTACGCTTATTATGCGCTTGCGGGCGTTTCGCTAGCTTCACATATACCAGATTCGGTATCACGTGATGCAAACGGACGACATAGGCCAATGACACATCCAAACATCATAATCGCAACTTACGTGTTATGTAACAACATGACTACGTGCCACACTTATGATGCGCTCACGGCCGTTTCGCTGGCTTCACAGATGGCAAATTTGGTGTTACGTGACGTCAGTGGATGATGAAGGTATGTGACTGGTGCAAACATGATAATCATGAGAAGCGGGTGATGTGACAACATGACTACATGCCACATTCAAGGCACCAATACAGTTCGACGTGGCACGGCACCGTGCGCGCCGGCGTGACAAGACACCGGTCCTGCCGTATACTCGCAGGCACGCTCCACGCTGCGTTGCTTTGACGCATGCGCTTTCAGCGCGTCCGGCGTCCCTCCGTCACGAAACGAGAGAGACGCAGTGTTGTCTGGCGCGAAATGCAGTATGCCGCATTTTGCGCCGGTTGCCGACGGGCCGCGCCGACGGACGCTGGTCGCGCCTGGCGTCAGAGTATAGAGTGCTTGCGTTTTGCGAACGTAGCGTCGCTGTGCCCAGCGCGCGTGCGTCAACGCTACATTGGAGTATATTGGGCACTTCATGATGCGCTCGCGGCCGTTTCGGCAGCTCCACATATACCGAATTTGGTGTTACGTGACGTCAATGGATGACGAAGGTATATCACTAGTGCAAACATGATAATCATGATACGCGCGTCATGCAAGAACATGACAACATGCCTGCAGGTTCATAGCATGCTCACGGCCGTTTCGCTAGCTTCACATATAC
>WOVY01010475.1:0-315000 GCA_013436015.1 Rhipicephalus annulatus | reverse complement strand
GGGCTCTTTTCACACAACAGTAATTCTTCTTCAGCATATTGCCTATTACGTCATATAAATACTGGCCGGAGTATATGATTCTAGATACTGTGGTTTCTTAGATAAAACAACATATGTACAAAAATATGTTTTGAGATAACCGCATTTGAAGGGAAAAATGTGAATTATTTCGGAAATACAACGAGACAAGAGCAAACTGATGGACCCGTTCTATAGGCACCAGCCAGGTACTCTTCACCATGATAATTATTCTCTTTGGGCGGAAACGTCTTGCCTGGAGAGCCTCCTTTGTCACCTGCTGTGCAGCCCCGTCAGCAATGTATACTGTCGACGTAGGTCAAGGGTACCTATAGGCCTTGCACTGTGCAGTGCCCTAGCGGAATTACAAAGGAGTTAAGTACATTTACACGCGCTATATTGCTATCATTAAAAGTGGACACAACTTCGCGAGAGCATATTTTCAGTCCTTGGTGTCCGAGGAAACTGTTTTTTAGAGTGAATTCCGACACGACAATGCAACGACTCGTTAGGGTTTTGAGTTTTTTCCATAGAGACACTTAACAAGTGATTCTGGACGAGCTAGTTGCGGATAATTTGGTTCAACAGGCACAATATCTGATGCTGGAAGGTTTTATTTATGAACGAATGGTTCACCATTCAACTGGGCTTTGTTGAACTTACGCCAAGTTTCGGCGTCCTTTCGTCGAAGGCCGTGGGATAGATAGGTATTCTTTGATGCTATTGTGAAAATATGTGGCTCGGACAGAGCATGTCCTCCAAGCTGGTTCTATTTCCTTCAATGGCCAAACGAAAATAGTTATGATGCTTACCGATGAGGACACTACTAAGAAGTCTACAGCCAGATATGAATTTCCCGACAGAAATCTTGATGCCTCTGCTTTCTTTCGTAATTTCAGTTCTATAGGCCCATTCGTTTCTCAATGTGCCAAGTGCACTCCAGCTTGTGAACTGCAACCTATCCAAATGGCCATGATGCATGAACTGCAAGGAATCCATCGCTACGTAAGAATGGGGGCAGAGCACGCCCCCGCACACGTTTTTTCGAATTTAGTAATTTTTAGAGTAAAAAAAAACACTAAGACAAACGAACGACCGATTCTAGTTCAGAAAATACCACAGATTTCAAATACCCCAAAAAGAAAAAAAATTAGTTTTTTAAAAAGTTTTGCTTGCCCTGTCCCCTTAAGCGATCGCATGTAGGCGTGCAATAGACAGGTGCACGTGTTCAACATTGATTGCACCTTCTCCCCTCTTCTTTATTTCTTGAAATTCCTTCCTTTCAATGTAGGGTAGCGAAATGCACTCTAAGCCAAAAACGGCCGAAATGGGAGCAACGGCTGTTTTTACTCCTTCAGACCGACTGTTACTCTCCTAAAGACCAAGCGGAACAAGATGGCCGACTTGTTCGAGAATGGGGGAGCAACAGTATTCATCTTAAGTTTGTAAGGGAGCAACGGAAGGAGGAACCGCTGTAAATGCTCTCATCACGCAACGGTTACTCCCCGGCAGGACACCGCACAAAAATGTGCATGCCGCCCACATTGATATTCATGGGCCAGATTATTGTTTGTTCTGTGTGCCAAACTTCACCAAACCAAAACAGTGATTTATTTTGGCATCCGCAGATAATAAGATAGCAGCGCTGGCTGAACACGGAAGGCCTGAGAATACAGCTACGGCAAGTACATACCACACGCAGCAGCAGAATGGAGAGTTGGCACGTCAAAGCGGACCGAACGCCGAAACACGTGCAAAACAACGATGAAAAAAAAAAAGCCTAGACACGCCGTTCGTCCGCGAAGGAAGGGCGTCAAAGTCGATCAAGCACCGAAACACGTGCGTAAGGAGCGCCCCCCCCCCCCCCCAGATATATCGGAGAAGAAAAAAAAAAGCGGACCCAGACGCGCTTATCATCAGCCGTACACTTAGTAGCACACTTTACCCGTGTAGTATGAGGGCAGAATGACAAATCTGTGCCATCTGCGCCCGCACGACAAGTGTGGCGCTAGTGTAGTAAGCGATGTAATTTACAAAGTAATTCTTATTCAGTGTTTATGTTTACTAGCACTAAATAAAAATTACACTCAATTTTTTATATTTAATTATGAGTTTTAGTGTACCTCAGTTTTTTTTTGAGAGTGTATTAGGAGAACACACTGAAAGCATTGCGCTGATGCCTGTGCTGCCACTGCTCAACGTTTTTTTTTTTTTTTTTCGGCGCAACTAGGTTCGCGTTCGCACTACTCATATTCATATGGTCTGTGGTCGGCGAGCACATGGGCATGCGAGCTTGTGAGCTATGTTTTGATCGTGTGTGTGTGTCGCAGATTGGCGTTTCTACTTATTCGTGATGAAGGTTAGTGTATATTTATCTTTATGGAGCGCGAAGTTGTGGATTTTGCTGCCGGGTGAAAGAAACACATCGTAAACACGTCTTCAGCTATCTGCAAGCCTGTTCGCTCGTCGGACAAAGGACTGTGCATGCATCAGCGTGCAGGTGAGTGGCATTTCCAGCAACATTTAATGCTCTCACAATACATTGTTGAGTGGTTGCGCTATTAAAAGAGAAATGATTTGCTCTTTCTTATTTACCGTATCCATTGCTAGCCGTATCGGACTAAATTACCTCTATTATTATCGCCTGCATACCCTCTTGCTTCCCCTGTCACCACTGCTGTGCCAGTGTACTTTTGCAGTTAAAAGTTCATTTCCGCAACACTACCTGGCTTGAAAAAACATTGGGGCGGGGTTGTAGCTGCCTTCATACTGGCACTTTTCTACCATTCGCTTTATGTAACGTTAACGGCTGAGTGTTGGGGCCTTCGGCCGCATGTTTTAGGGCTGTAAAGTGTATGTAAATCAGTAAGTGAACAAATCATTGTCACATCACTTCACTGGCATAGCCAGGCGGTTGCGCACAGAATTTCTTAGGCCGGTCGTAGGGAACCGATAATGACGACCATATTCGCTTGCCCGGCCTCCAATTCAGATAAGCGGACCCCCCCCCCCCCTCCCCGCACGCCTCAAAAAAAAAAAAACTCTGCCGACATTACTGCGTCACTTGCTTCACCTCTGCGCGGAACGTACTATTTTAAAAGCGCACCATCAAGCGAGCAATTTACATATGGACAGAACAATTGAAGGAGGAATGACCCAAATCTTTCAGATTTCTTTAGTCATGCAAAACCATCGCAAAACTGAATATTGTAAAAGACAATCATAAATGCTGTATGTCCTCGTTAGCGTTGTCATTATTCTGCATCATGAAATCTTTATGCGCTGTGAAAACTTGGCATGCCGTTGAAGTCACATATCGACGTTAATACCAATCGACGAAAATTTCGACAACCTCAATAACGCCGTTTGGTATTTGCCGCATGCACATAATTAGGCTGATTGCCACTTGTCTGTTCTTAACCTGACTTCACTGCTACCAAATGAAACAATATTTGATGCATGTCTTTTACTACCTTTTTTCAGGGATATGACACAAATTTGGTTATACTGCAGATAAAGATGCTCCCAACAATGCTTAAGTACAGAAATGAAGTGAATTTTGGTGAGTGCAGACTTTTTGTACTACGTATATGAAAGCATCGCTTTTTAGGGGCAAAGTGTGCATGTGTTGGCCAGAAAATAGTTTATCATGCCACATGGTTACACTGGCACTGACAATTTGACATGGCTTCGCTGGCCCCTGTGTGTGCTCACACTGTTACCGTTAAGATAAAATGTTTGTTTTCATTGCAGGGATTGCTGTTTGTACTAGAAAGCCAACTGCCAAGATTTGTTTACGCTGGTGCTCCTAAAAGTGCGCTTTCCCTATTTACATGGATTTTGGCTTGCACAAAGAATAACACTTGGGCCTAGATTCACAAAGCTGTCCATGCGCAGGCCTTCATAACAGCGTTTCTTGACTTGCCTTTACCCTGTTTTCTGCAGATGTTTCATGGGTTTAACCCTTGCCCTGTTTTCTGCAGATGTTTCATGTGGGGGCGGCAGTACGCTCGCGACCATGTCGCTCACGCACGCATGGCTCTCTTTGCAGTTGATGCCGCTTTTCGTCGACCAAACGTTATCAAGCTTGGAACTACTAACTTTTCCGGATCTGCCGTGTCTGCAAGCATATGACGTCACTTGGAACACCCAGTGGGACCAGCCTAGTGGGACAACGCCGGAAGCCAGCCGCAGCGTGGATATAAAGCCGTCGCCGAGCCCGCCGGACTTCAGTGGGGGCGGCAGTACGCTCGCGACCATGTCGCTCACGCACGCATGGCTCCCTTTGCAGTTGATGCCGCTTTTCGTCGACCAAACGTTATCAAGCTTGGAACTACTAACTTTTCCGGATCTGCCGTGTCTGCAAGCATATGACGTCACTTGGAACACCCAGTGGGACCAGCCTAGTGGGACAACGCCGGAAGCCAGCCGCAGCGTGGATATAAAGCCGTCGCCGAGCCCGCCGGACTTCAGTGGGGGCGGCAGTACGCTCGCGACCATGTCGCTCACGCACGCATGGCTCTCTTTGCAGGTTAGTTATTACTCAAAAACAAGTTATCGTTCTAACTGCATTTTTCTTGTTGTGCTGCCGCTCCCACTGAGGTGTTGTGAAATTCTGTGCTCTTTGTGGTCGTATCTAAAAGTGTTACTTTCTGGTGATGTTGAAACAAATCCGGGCCCAACCACTCAGGAACTCCTTCAAAAAATTTTAGACAACCAAAATCAAATGGAGGCCAGGCTTGCTAATATTGAGGGCAAAATTCAATCTCTGGCGGAACAGTGCGGGAGGCTCCTTGGCCTCGAAGAAACCGTTCGCAACCTAGAGCGAACTATCCAGTACCAACAGCAAAGAATCACTACAATGGAAGATAAAGCCCGACAGAACAATTTGATTGTATTCGGTATTCCGGAAGCTGAGAACGAAACGCGAGAAGATATACAGGATAAGGTGCTAAAAAGCGTATTCACTAAACGTCTTGGTGTCACTGTGTCGTCCGTAGAGCGAATCCATAGACTTGGGCGAAAAAAGGCCGATAAAGACAGACCTATTATCATGAGGCTATATGACTACAACGAAAAAATTGCTATATTCAACCAGTGTAAAAAATTGAAAGGATCAGGGATCAGTATATCCCATGATTACTCACAGGAAACTCTTGAAAAACGGAGGTTACTTTGGCAATCAGCCCAAAAAGATAAGAAAGAGGGAGCGAAAGTCAAGCTTGTTCACGACAAGCTCGATATTAATGGTAAAATGTACACGTGGGACAAGCAGTCGAATGCTCGGGCCAGAATTCGCAGTAATAATGGAACTGCTTCGCGGGATCGGGCTGACAGCAGGCGAGCAATGGAATTAAGCTACTAAACATAAACGCCCGAAGTGTCGTAAACAAGCTTGAAGAATTAGAGTGCGTATCGTTACAGCATGATCCACATTTAATTGCCATAACTGAGACATGGTTAAACGAAGACGTTACGAATGACGAAGTATTTCCCAGTTCATACAGCGTAATCCGTAAAGATAGGGCAACGAGAGGGGGTGGTGTGGCATTGCTGATTAAAGGTTCCATCAAGTATGAGCAGTTACCCCTTTTAGATGACCACGAAAGTGTTTGGTGCAAGATATTTCTTGACGAAATAGCTGTAATAATTGGCGTTATTTATAGACCCCCGGGAAGCCCGGTCGAATTCATTCAAAAAATAGATGATCACTTAACAGCCCTAACTAGTACCAAAAGCCGGATAATTATGGTTGGGGATTTCAACTTGGCTGGAATAGATTGGGAGGCGCGCATTCCTGGGCCCTTAGAGAAGCCTCACGCGGAATGCATATTGGAAACTATGGCAACACACAGTCTTATTCAGGTAGTTGACTGCCCCACGCGAATACAAGGACAGTGCCAGAGTTTGCTGGACCTCGTATTTTTGTCAGAGGAAACGTTTCATTACACAGTCGAAATTGAGGAAGGGATCTCGGACCATAAGATTGTCGTGGCCACGGTTCAAATTGCGAATAAGGGCGTAGTAAAGAATCCGATCGTGAAGGTTTACAATTTCAAACGCGCTGATGACACATCCATTCTTGATCTACTAGAAACTGCTCTTGATAAGATGCCCAGAGGAAATAACGTTCATGAACTTTGGGAATACTTTACACTTACTGTGAGTGAATGCTTATCTCGTTTTGTGCCGAAAAGAAAGAAATGCTTACAAAAAACAAACCCGTGGGATAATCGACATATAATTCATTTGAAACGACGACTGCGCCGGGCACGACAAAAAAGACCGAGAAACCCCGTTGCCATCGCTGCGCTTAGTACCGACGTGCGGAAGGAGTTAAAAGCTGCTAAAAAGCATTTTGTTTCAACAACGTTGGCTGATTATTTGAAAAATTCACCTCAGAAGTTCTGGAGATACTTGGTTGGGTCAAAGCCGGCTACAACATGTGTACTTTTAAATGGAAACATTTGCAGTGATCCAGTTTCAGTTGCTGAAGCTTTTAACAATTTCTTTAACAGTACATATACTAGCCCGACGGACATGGCCTCGATAAGTCAAGAACATGGTAGCCATTGTGAAGATGACATTGTTATCTCTAAGGAAGGTATAATTGAATTGCTTTTAAAATTAGATGTCAAGAAGTCTTCAGGGCCTGATAAAATACCGAACGAGTTTTTAAAGCGCTATTGCGAATGGGTTGCATTATTTTTAGTCAAAATTTTTGCCTCCTCATTGGAAACTGGGGTTGTACCGAGTGATTGGCTGCTAGCAAGGGTTGTGCCTGTGCCTAAAGTTGGAGATAAGCTGATGGTTGAAAACTATCGCCCCATTTCTATTACATGTACAGTGTGTAAACTTTTAGAGCATATAATTGGTAAACATCTTGTTGCGTACTTTGAAAATAACAACCTCTTTTACAACAAACAACATGGTTTTCGCCGACGCCTTTCAACTGTGACACAGTTATTTGAAACCATTCATCACTTTGCTGCAGCTATGAATTCGAAAGAACAAATAGATGTTATTTCATTAGATTTATCAAAGGCTTTCGACAGGGTGTGTCATGCGAAACTTCTAAATAAATTACATGGTTACGGTGTTAATTTACAAATAATTAGGTGGATTCAAGCTTACCTGACGAATCGTCGACATTTTGTGGAAATAGCCGGCGAATATTCATCTTTTTTGCCCATTCCTTCTGGTGTGCCGCAAGGGTCGGTTTTAGCCCCAATTTTGTTTCTGCTGTACATTAATGACATTGCAAGTGGTGTACATCCCAACATTGAAGTGCGATTGTTTGCCGACGATTGTCTTTTGTTTACACGCGTCAAGACTGTCTCTGACCAAACTTGTTTAAATGATGCCTTAAACATTATTCACAATTGGTGTGCAAAATGGGATATGGAAATCAACCCTAAGAAGTCTGCCTGCATGACAGTCTCAAACAAGAAAACGCCTTTAGTGTTTGACTATACAGTGAATACTAACCAAATCAAAAGATCCACCCAAATTAAATATCTTGGTATGACAATTACAGATACACTAAATTGGAATGCACATATTGACAATATCTGCGGATCAGCGCAGCGGAAACTTGGACTACTGAGACGTAAATTAAGAGGTGCTCCTCCTGAGGTTAAACTTCAGGCGTACAAAACTATTGTTCGGCCTACCTTAGAATACGCTAGTATGATCTGGGACCCGCATCACCAATATCAAATAAACTGGAGCGTGTTCATAGGCTAGCAGCGCGATTTATTTTTTCCGTTTATGAGAGGAGGCAGTCAATAACAACCCTGCTCACTGAGGTTAAACTTCCTCAACTTGCCATTCGCCGAAAAATCAATCGATTAAAGTTTTTGTATCAGCTTTACAACAATAAACTCAATTTAAACCCTTCTCTCTATTTGCGTCCCCCAGGAAGAGTCTCATCAAGAACCAATCATCCACACGTAATTATGCCCTACACACCGAGAATTGACACATTTAAAAACACTTTTCTTGTCAGAACGATTGTCGACTGGAACTGTCTTGCCGCCGATTTCTTTGAGAATGTATACACAGTTGAATCTTTTGTTGATAAATTAGAATTGTCATTGTATGATGTAGTTCCCACTCTGTAACAGCCCGACAGGGCTTACAGTATTGTGAATAAATAAATAAATAAATAAATAAAAAGTGCCACAGCATGTTGACCTCCCCCACTCTGAAAAATTCGCGTTCAAAGTTCTGCAAGAGTGGGCTTAACTTTCTTGTGCACCTCCTTACTGTTCCAAGATTCTGAAGTGTTATGCTATTACTAGAGGTGGCAGTGTTTGTAATGTTTGTATTTCCATCACATTGACCAAGTATGCGATCTTGGCTTGACTGGTAGCACATCCTCAACAAATGTCTTTGTGGCACATGTAGAAGGCAGTACAAAATAAATAGGCAGACATTGACACCGGGAGCTAACTTCTCATAATGCTTTTTTTGGTAACCACGCTGCGCTTATTCCAATTTGTCTAACAGAGCAGTAACCTGTTTGGCTGTGAACCAACAAGACGTTGAACTAATAAAAGCTTCACATCTTGTTGCTCTCAGATATATATGTATTGGCAAGCTATATGTGACACTGTCAAACAAAGAATCAGAATATCTCTGCATGCCTTAAGATATATTGCTTCGTTCACATATCTCGTGGCTGTGACTCGTCAACCGAGTGAACAAATGCACCCTAGTTTACTAAATTTAAAGCATTTTTTGAAGGTAGCACGGTCTACATTTATTTGCCTATAGTTTTGTCCAGCCGTTTGCGTCAGGTACAAGGAATAATACTGAAGATTATCATGTAGCCTCTGCAAATGATTGCTTTCAAGCAGGCTTTGCATGCTTGGCTTGTGCCTACAGGTATTGCACAATTCAAGACGCAGCAGCGTATGATAGAACAGTAGAATGGAGAACAACTATGTGCACGAGCTAAATAAGTATTTTAACATGAGCGGACGGTACGTGTTATTTGCCACACACATGATCTCACTTATAATGCCCATTGGTGAATGGGCTCATAGAAATGTCACCCATCTGTGTATAGAGAACAAGTTAACTAAACCTAAGGGTATCTTTAACTGCTACAAATATGCCTTTTTGAGGTGCTGCACATTTTCTTCCAGAATATTGCTGTCTGAGACATCATGTGAAAAGAGTCTACCACATCAGCATTTATATGGCTTGCCAAGTAACGTTTGGCCGAACCTTCCTTTTTTTCACATTTCGTTTTGCAGTAGACATCCTAGAATGTAAGCGCTGCTGCAGTGTGTGTGACTCATTGTAATGTATTGATTCTGGCATGTTTAACCTCACACTTCTATTTTTTTTTCTTGCAGCAATGAGATGCTTCACATATGCTTGTGGTGACATTGCGCTGTGCTAGCCTGATGGAAACACCAGCTGCGAAACTTGAGTCCTTCAGCATTGGAGAAGTTGTCCTTCTCTCACTAATGATGACACAGACTGCCCTATGCTAGGAATTTGAGATTGTTTTTCCACGGATGACGCAGAAAACCTTTGATGTGTTATGGTGCTTATTTAGTGCTGGCTGGGGTGTGGCGAAGTCTACTTTTACGTGTGCTCACACGTCGCCTCATAAAAAGAACAATAAAGCATTCATTTTCCTTTCAATATTGTCCACTTTTTGTGTTAGAAGCATCCAAGCAGTGCTCTTCCAAGGAGCTCTCGCCATGTGCTAAGCGTGTGACAAGCATACTCAAGATAAATAGTCATTTCCCCAAGGAGTAACTGGAAGCATGTGCAGCTGGTTTTCAGAGAGTAACTGCGAACACGTGGGAGGAATGGTAAAGAATAACTGTTGCTCTTAGAAGAGCAACTGGTGGGAGTAATGGTCGGTCTGCAGGGAGCAACTGGTGGGAGCAACTGTTGGTCCGCAGGGAGTAACTGTTCATCCCCCGAAGGAGAAACTGAAAGGAGAGCAACGGTTCCGCCCTCTGCAGTTACTCCTTTTAGGGGAGTAATGGGAGTGGCAATGCAAATGCTCCCTGAAAGGAGCAACCCCTATACCCCTGTTGCTCCCTTTTGGCTTAGAGCGTGGACGCGCGTCTGGTTGACCATGCTGCCTTGTTATCTCCTCCTCCTTATCCTCCTACTCATCATCATCATCATCATCATCATCATCATCATCATCGTCGTCGTCAAAGTTCACAAGTGCTCGCGACCGGCTACGACAATTGTTGCGTGGCACGTACAACTTCGGGCGCTTAGATGATTCCTGAGTATGCCAGTGCAGGTACCCAGGCCTCGAGGCGCGTTTGTGCGTTTACAGATCGTCGCATCGCTAGCATACGCAGTACTGCAGCGACGCGATACGGCCATACTGCAACCCGGTAATTTTTTGTCATGGGCATCAACAAGAATAGAAACGGAGCACTACCGTGGACTGTAAAGGTCACCTTCTTTTAAACTGCCGGCGCGGTTAGCTTGACGGGTAGCGCGTTCCATTGACATTCGTTGCTCGTTCGGGGTGCATTAGACAATTGACTGACGTCAAAGAAAAAAAAAGGAAAATCCACGAACGCGCTGAGCGGCGCCAAGGTGAGCAGCGAGCTCTGCCTGTGCGTTTGTCTCCTACGAACAGGAAGGCATCTAGGACGTCTGGGTCGCTATATTTAGTGATAAATGCGGGCGACAAGCTTGCCTTCACAGAGAAAGTGAGAATCGCCTGGAGGACTGAATGGCAGAGTGCGCGATGGGCATGCAGAAAAGCGAACAGCGTTGTTTACCTCTGCACGCTTTTCGGTGGGTGATGGGCTTGGAATGGTCCCGGTAATAGCCTTCATTGCAGTAGTGACAGTGGCGTCCGGCCGTGTTGTGGCGGCAGTTGAGGCAGACGCCGCCGCTCTGACGACCCGACAGCTTGTACAGCTCCATGTTGAAGCGGCATCGCCTGGCATGCAGGTTGCAGTTGCAAGCTGCGCAAGAAAAAGAAATGGGAAATATATGAGTTGCAACGTTAAGTGGCTGTCAGGCGCCAAAGGGCAGCCGAAGACACGCTAAAGTTAGTGAAAAACAGCGCTCTGAATTCTAATTTCTCAGTACATTCAGGTAACCTGGTTTTGTTATTCTGTTCTTTTATTAGTTTTTTTTTATCCTGGGGAGACTTCCTATCGGCCTCCCCATATTATGGAGGAAATATCGTTGTCTTCATCGTGTTAACGCACGCAAATTTCACGTTAGTTGGTGTGTGCAAAAAAAGAGCTTCTGTACGCATCTGTTTAACGTGACCTGAACGGATCGTGATAGGGTCTCAAGTGCTAAAGGCATCTTCATTTACACAACAAAGGAACGTACGAAGACGCACGTATTTCGTACGAAAAAAACGAGAGGTCATTCACCAGGGTCGAGTGTTCGATGGTATCGCTTTAAAATATTGATCAGGTCACCGACTTTTCACAATTAACTCGTAGCTGTCCAGTACGCCCACGGCAGAGCCCCGCCGCGGTGATCGCCCCGCCGCGGTGGTCTAGTGGCTAAGGTACTCGGCTGCTGACCCGCAGGGCGCGGGTTCGAATCCCGGCTGCGGCGGCTGCATTTCCGATGAAGGCGGAAATGTTGTAGGCCCGTGTGCTCAGATTTGGGTGCACGTTAAAGAACCCCAGGTGGTCTAAATCTCCGGAGCCCTCCACTACGGCGTCTCTCATAATCATATGGTGGTTTTGGGGTGTTAAATCCCACATATCAAGGCTTGATCGACCGGTCCCGTTGTGGGAGTTGACAGGCTTGCACATCCGTGTCATGTGCAGCATAATCAAGAAGACAAATAAGTATACTTATGACAAACTTTGACACACTCTAACCCCATCTTCCCAGCAAGTCCTTACGCTAAAATTATTTTTAGGCTGTATTTCAGGCAATGCTATTGTTGGGCATTTGATTAGCGGGTGCAGCCGACGAATAGCAAACATGCGTGTACTCATAAATGAAAGAAAAGAGCGTGACTTCATCATTTTTCTCGACATTTCTGCAATAAAAAAGTACACACGCGTTTCTGCGGTGACTTATTATAGCATATCCGCTAATTTCTTTTCTCGGTGTCCGTTACTGGAATGTTGCATTAACATTCGTCGCTTGACATGAAAGTCAAATATGTGGTTTAACGAGAATTGCCTCGGAAGTGACGAGATTAGTGTCATTAAAATAAGTAAACGAATGAATCGACATACAGAGAAATAAATAAATAAATAAATAAATAAATAAATAAATAAATAAAATGCTTAATGCAGCTTCACAACGTCCACGTATCCATGAGGATGATTTTACATTGCGATAACAGCCTCATCATACCATGCACGCTGAATGCCATCATCCCCAGTCGGCTGTCACAGACGACCATCTGGCGGAAGCGGGAAGCTTCATCGTTTCCCTGACTTCTTTTGCAGCTGAGCCAAGCAATATGAATTGACATCGGCTGAGCAACAAGCAATATATAAAACGCCCGTCAAGTCGCTACTATATGGCTTACAGCCACGGGCGAACGTCCCTCCTGTGAAAATGATCAGGCGTGTCATCCATTCATAGAATCTGAGAACTAAACAAAGAAGAAGAAAAAGAATGTGTAACGAGGGGAAAACCCGAAGGGCCAGAATCACATGGCCGAATCGGCGTGTAGCAGGGTACGTGGTCTCAGACAGAAGTGCGATCTGTCAGACGACGCCCCGCGTTCTTCGGCGCTTGTCTGCATACACGTTCGGTTTTCGGGAGCCAGAGCCTCATGCAAACGTTTCGGAGACACTGTGCAGGCGCTCCGGAGTGAAAATGCACCGTTGCCAAGCTACCACCACCAGTGGCCAGTGATAACAAACGGAGGAATGACAACAGAAGGCACCGGGCACCCACAATTTACGGTCAGCGCGCCTGCAGGCCTGCAAAGGAGCCCGTAAACAAATACACAGGAAGACGGGCCCACACGTCTGGTGAATCAGTGGAGAAAAAGAACGAGGATTTTCGGCTTTATGAGAGATAAACAAACCGTGGCCGGAAAAGGCGCTCAGCCAAAAACACTCCGACAAGAGAGTGTCAAATTTTCTTTTTCAAGAACTCCAGCACCAGCCGGCTGGTCTGGTTCGGAGTGATATCAGTGTCTGCAGTACTGTCAAGCCTGGTGACTAGGCTGCAAGCTGTCCGTGGTCAAGAACAGGCAGAACAGGCAATAGAACAGGCAATATCAAGAACAGGCAGCATGATCTTGATAGCGAGCCGAGTTTTGAAGGCAAATGAGACGGAACCTCGAAAGCTGCAACAGCCATGGATGGAAAGAGGGGACCCATTAGTGAGCGCGTTCGCTTAAGTTCGAATATGCACGGTTCACATCCGCACGCACGCAGAGGACATGCCTTTACGACCTTCGCGACGCCTGGGTGGGTCGGGAAACTCTCTGGTTATAGAGCGACAGCACTCGCTTTTTTCTTGTTTCATTTTCGTCGTTTACGCTACACCTATACCTTCGCTTTTCTGTAATCACTTCATTAGATTATTAGCGTTTTGTGTTTGTGCTTGCTTCTCGGATAGTTCTTTGCTCTGTTTCATAAGCATCCGCTTGAAGTGACCTGATTATAATACATACGTGCCCTCCTTCCACTCCTCCCTCACCACTTAATCGCATTTTCTTCGATTGTTCCGGCACATGCAGAATTCTTGTCGTCCGCGTTCCTCTGTTTGTCTCGAATATAGTTGTTTTTTTTTGTCGAAGCAGTAAAGAGTGCGCTCCATTAGAAGACTTATAAGGGTTGGAAAAGAGCAACGTGGCACTCGCGCGGTGATGCAGATTTTTTAGACTTGCTGAAGAAGCAAAAAATAACTTTGGGACTCCGAGAGAACGTTAGTAAGACCGTTACGGATATGAAAGCTTCGTTTTACATTTCAATAAAATGCTTTTAGTAGTTAACGGCGGTGACACCGGTGTATCTGAAACGAATGTAGAGGAGATATCTGTTATGCATAACCACTTGTAAAAGTGTCGACTAAATTTTGTTTATTTGCGCTGGCTTCAACAGCGTTATGCAAATATCAATTAGAGCACACTGCTAACAGCACGGCTGAGATGATCAGGTCTTACTGGTCGGCAAGGAGGACGACAACACAGACGTGTAATGGCATGGCGGAGACGTGGCAGACAACTTGTTGGGGATAAATGCTATGCTATGAAATTCCACTTGACCGAACTTCAAGGAAACCCAGAAAAAGGTTAGTTAAAATGAATGTTCACTGAGCTGAAAAAGCTATGTTGCAACTTGTTACTAGGAGCTAAAGAAAAAAAATCAGTTCCCAAAATGAAATTAGAGCCTCGTTATTTGCAATGTTGCCTAATCGAATGTGATTTTCAGCTTTCTTAGCATGTTTTAAAGAATGTAGTAATGATTTTCTGCACTTGTGCACTTTGGGCTGCAGTGATCATGAATTTAGTCACTGTGTCCAAGCTCTCGGAAAGCTTCTCCGGCACAGTACTCTGCTGGACAGTGCAGGATTTCACTTTTTCGAATTACATCAGTGCTTCTTCAGCTGAAGATTTTAGTACTTCCTCTGCAAAGGTTACTTCTTCATCAAAATCTTCTTCTTCTTCACGAGATAGGACGCTCACTATAATCTTGTCTGTAGACAGAGTGGTGCATATCTCGACGCCGCCAAATACGTAACCAGCCAGTCCCCTTCTAAGCTCACGGGGTTCGACTGTTGGTCACGTGGCATGAAGTGCCTTAACCAGCGCAAAATAATGGCCTCCGTGAAGGGCGCCGGTACGTACCACTGGCGGAACTCGCAAAGGCCTCGACAAAGGTACGCTGCAGAAAGTGCGTTTGAAATTATAACTTTTATGACACGGGAAGCATTGGGTTTTGTCACAAAATATATTTGTGTAACTGAAATGAACTCTGCACCATCTTTACGATGAAATTAAATTTGTTAGAGGTGGATCCAATGGCGCCTTCGGCGGAGTATTTAGGTAAGCTTCATTCAATTGAAAAGTTAGTTTAATTGTAGTTGGTTAAAGTGGTGTTTTAGTGCATATGAAGTGACGTATGTCAAGTGGTGCAGTTTAATGTCCGCCGATTGTTCGTCTGCTACCTTGGGAAGTGACTTTACTCCAAGGCTTCAATAAAAAGCGAATAAAAAATAACACCACGCAAAGCTTTTTTTTTTCCCTTTATTCATGCCTTGCGAAGAAAGCATGTATTTTCTTATTAGAATGTTGACATACTACTGTTACAATGGACACTGCAAACTTTATATTTCATTGAATATTTGCACTGCTGTATTAATCTCGGTGTCGATAAGCCACAATCGATAGAATCGTAATAAAATGGGTATGAAATTGAATTGTACCAACTGTGGTGGCCGTACAGATTTATTCGTGAACGTAGTCACAAACTTAATCGTGAAAGTAATTTTTAATGGCCGAAAGTTTGATTTTTACAGATTATAGGACGACAAAGAGGCACCTCAGATAAAATGCATTTTGCTTTTCTTCAGTGAAACATGCGCATGAATTTCACAACGTATTAAGCTAATGGACAAGTTCTGTTTGTGAAACGCTTCATTTACAGGTGCACCTGCTCCTCAGGACGAGGTAGGACCGGTATTTTTTTGTATTTTTTTCTTCCTAAGGAAAACATCGTCAACCTTATTTATCAACCTTTCGTTTTAAATTTATTGTGAGGAGCCTTTGAAAAGATGTAATATCAATGGGAAGAAAACGAAACAGACGAAATTGGAAGTTATTCAAACCTTTGTCACAACCGGTTCAGTCGACAGCACGCTTGTCAGAGAGCACGCCACCATGTTACGCGGACGTCGGCAGAGCAGGCCTGCATATCTGAGCAGTCGACGACGGGCGTATAAAGGTGCACGCGAGGAAGCGTCGAGAAAGGCGCACGGGCCGGTTCTGACGCCGTCTTCGAGACAGATTGCGTATATTGATATTCGAAATGCTAGTCATGCGCGCGGTGGCTTTCAGAGTGAAGCACCTGCGCGATCCGTGGATGCTACGTGAAATGAATTCCGTTTGACTACAAAACAATTTTTGCACCTTCAAGTGAGTGCAGTCGTGAATTCGTCATTCCTGTGCTCTTGAAAATCAAGCGTAGTCTTATGCGCGCTTCGTTTTTTTGTTGCGACTATATTCGTATATAAGCCAATGGCCGATATAGCAGTGCGGGCGAGCAAGTACACGCTTTATTTTGTCATTTTATATTCTCTTAGGTCCCTATACCTACGAGCTTTTTATCTCAGAACTCACGTCGCCACAGATAACCCTGGGAATGCGCGCATCACGTCCATCTTATTTGCGCTCTTTTACAACCCTTTTAGTAGACGTTTCTCTTAGCGGGATGGTAAGCATAGTGGAAGCGAGGCAGAGTTGACCGGTTGCGCAAGTTTTATGGCCTGACGCTTTACAGCAGCGTTTGATTTACGCGCCTGTGACGTGCTCACGTGACGACACGCTCCACGTGCTAAGAGTGACGCGTATACCGATATCAGAATGTGCTTCTCGGATAAATTATTCTGTTTGTACCGCCATGCTCATCTATGGTTAACTGACTGATGCATAGACAAGGTATACTAACCGAGATAGATACTTAGCTGTAAGAACCCAAGCATGAGCTACTGTAAATTTTTTTTCAGATATTTGCGTGTGAGTTTTGTGTCTATTACAACTGCAGACAACATGAATTTGTGCTGAACACGTACTGATGCTACTGCCAGTTTTGCTGATACGCTAAAAAAAGATAAAGAAAAGATGCCATAAAAATGCTGCTGAAAAGAAATTATCGGATAACAAGTTATTGGAAACGTCTCAATTCAGTATCAATACTTCGTCGAGAGGCTGGCAGCTTTCGCTGTTGATATCACCAGCACCATAATTCGTAAGTAGTCGTAAGACATTTAAAAAAGAATCGAAAGCCTTACATGCCCTATCGAATGCTAGATTGCAACGTTGGCGTCGACACAAGTGAGGCAAGAAACACGGAATGATGTCGCCATATGACGGCATCATTACGTCCTAAATCACTAATATTTTGACGCCAATCTGACGCCACATGACGTAACGTCACGTGATGATGCACCTCACTTAGTTTCGCACCATGATCTTGGATCTTGCGCGCCGTTGACCTAGCGGCGGCATCACGTGATGACGTCATCACATGACATGGTCACTCGTTCACAGATACGCCGATCGCGAAGGCCACGGAAAACCAGGGTAGGTTGAACAAGTTTGCAAATGCCTGTGATCCCGGAGACAGGACAAAGCCACACTAGGTGCAGAAAACTTTCGGAAGTGTGCGGAGGAGGATCAATGTATCGATTGAGATGCAAAAGAAAGTGAATTTTGCCTTTAAATTGTTTTAGGCGAATGCAGATGGGACTGTGTGAGTTTCTTTATGTAAATTTGGGGACCTGTTTCACTTCCGCCACAGCATGTTGGGTCGGCCTTGGAGGCTTCTCGAGTGCTTTGACATCCTGAACCAACGGGAGGAACGTAATCACATTATACTCTCGCGAACGTCACCCGCCTGACATTTCTTGAACGAATATCCAGCGAAGCCGCCACTGTGATTCCTGTTGTGGGAACAGCACCCGCAGACGCGGGTGCGACGGACGAACACAAAGCCTATAACGTCTTCCCTGTTGTTATGGCTGGTGATCCCAAGGAATGGGTATCGGCACCTGTGCCTCCTCGTTCGGTTCTTGAGAGTCGAGCACAAAGAAAGAAATAAATTGCGCCGCTCGCGCGCTTATCGACAGCTTCTGTCTGCTCCGGTCGTGGTGCATGCCCCGCGCAGCGGCCTTCTTCTTCAATGCGTGTACTCAGTTCGACGACCCTGGCGGCACGCAGGTCTTATACAGCCTCGAACAAACGTACACGTTCGGGCATTCGTCAGGAAGACGGAAGAAGAGCCATACAATCCCGCACCGGCGGAGCCACCAAAGCCGCAGCCGCGGAGCATCTTCCCTTCACTTCGCCGTCGACGCTGCAGTGAGTCTTCCATCCGAGGCGGAGGAGGTATTGAAAGCGGCTCGCGAGACGGGACGAATCAAACGTCATTATATCCGCCCTGCCGCAAATCCACTGCCACTGTCGACCGTACCGCGGCGTTCCCGTGTTGCAGTGTCGTGCCTGGCTGTGCTCTGTATGTAAGTCACACTGAACCCCTTTGATCACGCCAGGGTCACAAACCTCCTTCGCACCGCGTTCCCAACGATACCATAGTTCATCACCACAGCCAGTTACCGTTTTGTGCGAAAGTTTATATGCAGGCTTCCTGGTCCAGGTTCACAGTGCGTCTACGGCATCTTTATATCGAATCCTCATCGATGACCAAACTACGAAAAATAGCCCTACCTGCGGCTGAAAGAGAGTGCATGCAATATTGATACTCGGATGAGCACCTCGGTGTGGCGAACATTCCTTCAAAACACTCGCCGCAGTCGGCTAAGTAGAATGTGTTACCATCATGAGCATGCCGCCCTGTGTGGTTCGCAATGAATTGCTGTCAAAGCTGATTACCCCCTGTACAAGCTTTATAATCAAGTAATTCACAATGCTACTTCAAGTGTGGAGTAACACAAGAAGAAACGCCTAGAGAAAAAGATGTAAATGGGCACTTCCATTGGAGTGAGACATGGCAAATTAAGACAATTAATATCGGTGTTATATCACTGGTCTCCACCATTAGTCCGAATTTAGCCAACTTCTGCCTGCTCTAACCAATATTAGCCATAACTTGGCATAAACTAGCCAACACTATCCAGTGCTAACGAGCACTGGTTGTGTACAGTAGCTGAAGTCACGCGGCTTTCGTTAGACTGCCCTGGGAAGACTGGCCTGCAGGTGACACTCATGTTGCATTATTGTCAGCAGGATTCTGCCGTGGGGGGAGAGGGGTGCGCAAACCCGTGTCTTCTCGCGGCTGGGACAGGGAGCGAACGTTGGTGTGGCTTGAGTGGGGCCAAGTTCTAGTGTGGCTTGAGAGGGGCAAGTGGCCATTTTGAACTCCCCTGCCGGTGACCAAGCTGCATTGCGTATACGGAAAGGGTCCGCGAATTTCATCACATATCGGACATGGCCATGCCACGTTCGAAAATACGTATAGATAGATAGATAGATAGATAGATAGATAGATAGATAGATAGATAGATAGATAGATAGATAGATAGATAGATAGATAGATGGATAGATTAGGAGGGCGCAAAATCAATACAAGAACAATTCCACATAACCAGTTGAGTTCAAGAAGTCGGAGGCACGTGCGCGTTTAAGGAGCCAGCATACAATCGCCGAGTTTACCGAAGCTTTGGAGAACGCGTGAGTTTGCGCAAGGCACACTGCGGCATGCGCGGCACCTCGTATCCGTATAGAAGAGAGCGTCCGAGACATTCACACATTGGGACTGACGCTTCAGGGCCGTCACACGCGTGCGTGCGCCGCCGCCATCGGGGCCCCTGCTTGCGTTTCATTCATCTTGGAGCGTCGGCGCACACCGGGAGGGCCACTGCACGCATATAACTGATGCTCGCTTCGTCCGGGCTTACTGGATGTATGTATAGCGTGTATACACGCGGCTGTCCGAGCGTGAAGGCGTCCCTCGCCGCTGCCTTGGGACGGCGCTCCTTTGCGCTTGGATTGTTCTCTGCGACGCTTCGTCACTGTCTCGCAAGCTGGCGCGCACTCTTCCGCTGACAAAGTGCCTGTCGGCCGACGCTTGATTTGGGTGTGGGCGAACGCATATTTGCAGCAAAATACAGCCGAATCGTGGGACCTCGTTTTCCGCCGTGGCGTAACAGCAGGGTGATGATCCTGCTTCGCGGGAGGTGAAGCAGGACGTTCCTCTGGCGGTGTTTTAGGGCACGGGATCGCGGTCTTTTGCCGGACTTAACAGGGGATCGAGGTTGACGCGCGGTTTTCCCGTCTCGAAAAGCATTCTACACTCTTGACGGGTGGCTACACGTCACAAATAGCGGTGCGCATCCGGGAGGGCGAGGTGAGTTACGACGCTTCTTTTTTATTCTGATGTGAATGCGTATAGGTTCTTTTTCCTGCGGCCTGCAGTGGTACAACAGTGGGTTTGTGATGTCCGTCAGTCAATCATTACCGTTTCTCGGTCGTCGACGGGCCATGACCTCAACCTAACCTTCACCTTTGTCGTGTCGACGAAGCACGAACTTCACGACCACCCTTGTTAGATCCACAGATCACACCTTCAGGCTCCTAATGCCACTTAGGAGCCGGGCATGATAAAGCATTGAGCTAGAGCGCAACATTCCCACTTGGCGAATTCTACGGGATGTTAGGACAGGGGGTCCACGAGTGGCGAGTAAGATGGGTACTTGTGTTTTCATCGAGGAGATATTATAGCTGACGGAGGTGACGCTGTGTGTCTTAACAGTGCCTTTTCCACTGCACGCAGTGATTCAGCTATGCACGTTTCGAGCCGGAGGAACGAAGTATGTTCACTTATTTGTCAAGACGAAGTTTGCGTACACGGGCGCACCCATCATTCATGTTTAATGAACTCACCTGTGCCATTGCTTTCGGAAAGCGTTCATCACGCATTACGAAAGACTCGCGCGGGTATCTCGAAACCAGAACCACTAAGCATCAAGGACACCGACGCAGTTTACACTGGGCTCCGGATGCGTGAAACCTTATTGTCTCTTTGATAGTTTCAATACATACGCATATCGCCTTACCCTAAACTGTGCTTTAGCCCAACACGCATATGTCGACTGTGCTCATTCTGTGATTAGCAATGTGTCTGCGCGGCTGTCAGAACATCTGCGCTTCCTGAGTACCGGCCACATTTCTACTCACGTGAGCCGTTGTTAAGCTTGACTGTAGAGTTTCGAATAAAATAAATCCAGCACAGTGCATGTTCAAGGATATGAGAAATGATGAAGGATGATAGGCAGCTCTGGATAACCAAATGCGATGGCAAGATCTCAACAAGGCCGCCGAGGTAAAATTGGGACGTTTACAGATTACTTGACCGAATAACCGAAAGTCGACTCATAAGGATGGATCGGCAAAATGGCGATTACGGTTTTATGTGATGAAAAAAAAGTATTGACAGTGATAGGGACACCCTGTATAGATGAGATTGTGACGCTCACAATACCATGAGTGAGGAAGACCTCTAGTCTGTTTCGGCAGAAGAGTGGCTCGCATATGTTCGGGTAACGCTAGAAGATGAACGGAAAACAGGAACCTTCTTTTAAGGGACCGGGTTGTTTTGTTTCCATCCACCAGCTGCTCACTCTTGCAAGACATGCGCATGCTTCCTCTCTGCTGGCGCTTCTATATTTATGATCCTCCAGGCGCCGCACCAGGACGTGAGAAAACTGGCGTGCCTCGCGGGTGGCGCGAAGAGCTCGCGGAGCAGCCACTTCCATAAGCGGGCCGCTTAATCGAAGCTGCGGACAGCTATACGATGCACTGGCAGCAGAGAAGGCGCCAGCGTACGCGCGACCTTGAGCCCAGAAGTTATCCGTGCACCCCACTGGCGACCCCGCGTCGAAGGCACGGTTACGGCTGCCACAGGGCGCCTGAAATCGGAGGAAACGAATGAAAAGAGGCGCGAAGCAGCGGGAACGCGCATATTGCGGTGGAGGATTACGAAACAAGAACTACGCCAAAAGCGCGAGGTGTGGTCGTCGGTGGAGGAGGGGGGGGAGAGGAGGAAACAGAAACAAACAAAAAACAAACGCTGAGATAAGAGCTGCACGCCTTGGAGAAAGGAGCAGCCACAGACGCGCCGAGCCGTGACGAATTGCGCGCAGGTCGAGGGAGCATGGCTTCACGCAAGGTGAAGAAACATGCTGCGGCGCTGCGAGGCTGGGCGCGTGGGGCTCGTTGTTGTATAGTGTGGCGAGTGTATACGGTTTACACTCGCGGCGCTCTGGAACGCCCACGCGGAAACGCGAGCCGGCGCCGCTGCGTTCGCGCGCCAGCCGCGTACGCTCGCTCCCGACACGCAGTTTACAATAAAGAGCGAACGAACTCTTCAAAACAAAAGCGCGTAGGATCCGACCCGTTCTTCCGTGAGCCACTACCGCGCAGGTTTAACGCCTCCTTCGGGCTGGCTCTCAACTCGCCATCGTGTAGCTGACGCTTTTCTCTTCTTCCTCATCCGACGAGGTCATGAACCCTCGCCTCGGCGGACCACGGCTGTTGCAGCGAGGAAGGAGGAAAGGTGCCTTCGCCATCTCTAGTTGATTCCATCCTCCTCGAGTGTCTCAATGCACGGTGTGCTAGCTTCAGCGTGTGTATTGCATCACGTGCGGGCGTCCCCACCCAGCGGTTGAAGTGATGGGCACACGGCGATACGCATCGCGGCGCTGCAGTTCAGTGGGCGGTTTTGAGGGCATAACGTTGCTCTTGTTTGTATACTGTACACAACGAAAATGTCCACTTTGGCGGGAGCGGCAAAGTTGCGACGGTTTCTCGACGGAAGTTAGTAGCTCGAGATACGCGCAACTGAACACCTACCCCCGTGTCTCCGACATTTATCACTCGTATAAGCTCTGATATCTATACCTTCGCGTGGATAAGTGTTGCGAAAAAGGGCTGGATTACACGTTCTTGAGGCGTTCTTCAGCGGTCTACTTTGCGGAAGATTCCTTACGACGTGCTTCCCTGCTTATGAAGACCGGTGATGACATTTGCAGAGAAGAATCACGTGACAAACGGACCACAAAGTAAGCAACTCGGAAGCACGACACGCTTTAAGAATAAACCACGTAGCCTTTTTACGCCTCAGGATAGAAGAGCGCTTTATGATCGCCTTCTTGAATGCGTTGTCTATAAATTGAATTCAAGAAATGCACCCAACAATGAATTTTATATCCATTGTATAGTGATATACACCCTATATAGTATAGTATAGCAACCGTTTCCACTGCGCACAGTCTTCCTTCGTTTAATCATCATATCGGTGTTGCGAAACAGTTCTCAATGTAAAGTGCGCATTCAATAAAATATCAATCGATGCAGTTATTGCGTGAGTACATTTGCAACCGTGTACGTTTCATCTACACTACAAAGAGCAGCATAGGTATGCACGCGTTCATAGTCAAGCTTGGAGGGAAGGTATAAAATAAATATCTGTGGCTTATGTGGCCCCACAAAAGCGTTCTGAAGCAATCACCCTGGTTAATCTAAAATCAGGTCCGCGTTGTGCGCAGGGTTGCCTTTGCGAGCAAATTAAAAGGCGCCAGAACTGAAGCCAAACGTACCCAAAATAGATATGTCATATACTATTATCGCCAAGTTTGAAGCCATATAAAACAGGAGTCGTATTTTGAACAGAGTATTTACTACTGATGAATAAATAAACAATTTTTAATCAGTAAAACCGAAGATGTATAAGTGGCCAGTAAATATCCATGGTACCAACTGGAAATTTTCATCGCCAAACGGCTCCAAAAGTAGCCAGTTTGGCGCAAAGTAGCTACGAACGGCAACCCTAGTTGTGCGCTGCGGAGCCTTCGTCGGCCTGGTGTGGCCAACGAAGGCTTAGACCATGCACCTTTTGATTCCGTTAAATATTTTTCAGAAGTATTCCAAGCTCCTCACAATGTTTTCTTCAGTAAAATAAATAAATAAACAAATAAATAAATCACCTTATTGAAACAGCTGGCCGAACTGCACGCCGGCAGGAATGTAGCAAGAAAGCCTACACATTTGCACCGCCCTATACTGATTGCGTGGCAGCACACGGTCAATTTTTTTTTTTCGGAAGATATGTGTCGTCTTCAAGTCTCTACTTCTTGCCTCGTGTGCCGTAGTATCGGCTGCATCTAGTTTACAAGCGACACAAAGTACTACGGGAAATACATTTCTTGAAAACCTTTCAGGATACGATCACCAGTGGATGCATACAAAGAGAATTCTACCGACCTCCGTGTGTGAACAACTAGGGCCTTGTTCAGGAGCATCCGATGGTATAACCTGCCTACTTTCTGCGTCGTATAAAGTAATTGGGTAATTCACTAGAATAGACCCTATATAACTTTTCGACCGATTACCTAAAACAAGTTTCCCGGACTAGCTGCTCAAATGTCACAGTGACGCAGGTGGACTGATGATTGTTATTAGCATAGTTACGAACAACTATAGATCACTCTTATCCGTCGCTCTGTTCAGTGCTCACTAATATTATTTTGCCGTTCACTTCTTGTTTTGTTTGTTTTCGTGCTCACCAACTTGTTGTGGCGCTCCAAAGCGGCTCCAACGCGTATACCGAGAGCACCACAAACAACGTTTCCGATTCTGCGTAATCTGTCCGACCGCATCAAGAATCCCCGAGAGAAGAGCCTTGCGCAGGGCAGCCAGCGTGCACGCGGGAGAGATGACCTGACAGGGAGGATAGCAGGCCTGTTCCACGGCTCCGCATGCATGCGATCATTCCGGACCGGCAACGCGATACGACGGCCCACAATATGATACCAACGCGCCTCGCCGGGTCGACAAGCAAATAAAGTATGCAATCACATGTGTACAAGTGCAAAGGGGATTCCCGAAAACAAGATTCCTGTGGAGAAAGCAATAGCCAAGCATGGCAAGACGGACACTGTTGCGGTTTCGGCCTGCGGTACTTATATTCAATGTCGTATATATACCGCGGGGCGGTCCACTTGTGTGGCACGACGCCGACCTGACGTTGGGCCTGCATGCGACCGAAGCGACGGTCCGTTACAAGCACGGCGGGGACCGTTGCGTGTGTGTGCCTGGGGTCCATTTGCGGGCCGGTATCGTTTATCAAGTGGCGGTCGCCAGTCGCGGAGAGGCAGGCAATAATGCTCCCTGTGCTCTTCTGGCTGTAGCTTCCGACGCGGAAAGCGCCGTCAGCCAAGCCATCTTGTGCGTTGGAGGGCATGGTCAGTGCAGCTCTGCCGGCAAAGTGGGCTTCAGTAAGAGGTGGTCGCGGCGAAGGGCCCGGCGCGAGCCGCGGCAACGGGGCGAGGTGACATAATGATGGATGTCGTTTGGTTTTCCGCGTTCGGGTGCGACTCCCCCCCTGCACTCCCGTCCGATGCCAGACCACGCCACGTCTGTCTGGAGTATCCTGGTCTTCCATAAACGTAACCTTGGTAATCTTTGTTTTCTGCTTCGGAAAGGTACGCTAGACACGCAGTTCCGTGGCTTCCGGCTTGCGAGATCCCGTTCTGGTGCTCGTTTGTTTCGCGCGTGGCTCTCTTTGAAAGGCATGTGTAACTGGACTGGCGCGCATAATTTGTTCGCTTCGCGCGAGACGACAGGTCCTAGGCGGATGTTTACGAGAAGCGCGTCGTTGTGCGATCGCCGAGGAAACGTTTCGTGCAGTTAAATCTGCAGTATTTGAGCTACGTTCCTGCAACATCAGGAGCTGTTCGTGTTCATACACTGCGCAAGCTTGCACCGATATTATCATATATTAGCTATAGTTGAAGTATACCGTATTTCCTTCGTAATAATATCGGGGTTCTGGGACATATAACCAAAAGTATTCCGTAGTAACGTTGTTAATGGCTTGTAATATGAAATAGTCATGCATATGTATAAATCCCCCTTGATAAGTGTGACGTGACTGGGGCATATTGCCAATACCCCGATACGTTTTGTTAGTTAGGTCATTTCATTTTAATTAGACGTGGAATGGTGGGATGACGTTACTGATTGAGCATGCAGATACGGCCGAAATAATGACCGCGTAACGTTTGTCTGCTGCTATTTTTTATATGCACAGCCCCTTTCAAAACGTGATAATCTGTGATGAATGACGAACCAAACTTCGTTTTGACATTCTTGGGTTTATACTATGCTTTAAAGAACAGATGTCCTTTGACTATTTTTATACATGTGAGAGTCACATGTGTATCACTCTCGTTACAGAAACACGCTGACTTTCTTTTAGAGAATAATGCTTTGACTCTCTTTTGGAAAGTCGTGCGTCACACTAGAGATAGCCAACGTGCCTCTCTTATGAGAGTTATACACATTCGAGTCTCACTTGGGGCGAACGACTTTCCGTAAGAGAGTCAATGCATGATGCTCCTAAAGAGAGTCAAAGTGCCTCTCTAGAGAGAGCGATACACATGCGACTCTGACGTGGTACGCACGGCTTTCCAAAAGAAAGTCAATGCACCATTCTCCTAAAGAGAGTCAAGGTGCCCTTTTAAAGAAAGTAATACACATGTGACTCTCGCCTGTTTAAAAAGAAAGTCGAGTACGGTCAAATGACGACTTTTTTTCAACATTGATACATGGGGTTCAACGTCCCGGAACCACCATTACACGGACAGCAATGCATTCTATATATACCGTGTAACGCTACGTCCAGAACGCGCTCAGACAATTATTACATTTCCATCACGTGCGAAAGACATCAGTGTTCCGAAGGCGGCCATGCGTTTCCAGTGGTCGAGCGGCCACCACGTAGACGCAGTAGGACGGCTGCCGCCAAGAACTTTGGGGACAGTCTCGGCACCCAACGCATGGGTGAGCGTCGACACAGGCGCGGTGCAGTAAATGGATGCTGTCAGCTCTCAGCTGAGATGCCACGGCCGACTGGGGTGACGTACACACACGGTGAGCTTTCGTTTTCGCCCGCTCCTGCGTGTCATACGTTCGCACCGCTAATTCAGTGCACTGTGTCAAAAGACGAAATTTCGGTGTTAGTGGCCGTAGACAACCAAACGAACTTAATTCAAGGCCTTGTGTTACTTTAGTTCCTTCTATTTTTTACTGTAGTTCCCTCGCGGCGCTTCTAGGAACATACTCAAGCAGTTGTTTTCAATAAATATAAGTCTTAAATAAGTATCCATAATTAATAAATGACTTCTATTGTTCAACGTGTCACAACAACATGATTGTGAGGCACGCAGTTGGCGGAGGGCTTCGTAATTTTGGGGGATCTTAAACGTGCACCTAAATCTAGATACACGGGCCCTCACCATTTCACCCCCATCGACATGCGACCGTCGCAGGTTGCACGAAACACGCGAAGCTCCAAGCCAGCAACCGAGCACCATTATCGCAGAGTCCATAGCGGCAACCATTTTTGAAAGGTGCCAGCGTCCGTCGAAAGTAGCTTTGCTAAGCCTTGTCCTAAAGCAATAATGTTCAAGGTTGATATATCCTGTTGCACGCAGGGTACAGGTGAACCAGCTTCTCGAGCACACGGCCTCATTGACACTGTACAGAACTAAGGAGGCAGAATGTGACAGCATTAACAGCTGGCACTCTGTTGCACTTCGGTAGAAAATACTGCAGTACTGCTGCCGGGAGTCTCCGCAAAGATGAAGAACAAAGGAATCAGAAGTGACTGTATTCTGCGAGCGTATACACGCGGAGCTGTCTGCGCTGGAAAAGAGGCATCTCTCAGCGGGCACTCGGTTCGGAAGAACGGACAGCAGTCTCGGAGGCTGGACGCATTATGTCGGACCGCAAAACGCTTGCTCGGCTGCCTCACGCGTACACACAGCCACACACGCAACGCAAAGCACGTAGGCTAGTTGCAGACCGCGTGTCAGTGGTGAGCGCGCACACCTTGACGTGTGTGCTCGCTTCCCGATGTCCTTTGCTGTCTGAACGAGAGACCACGTTGTTTGCTGCCTTATTAGTAGTTGCAATCACGTCCTCTGTTATAGCTTTTGTTTTGTGTTCTTCTGGAGTGTAGACATAACCAGGTTCTCTCATCTGGTTGTCTTGTTGTTGTCGGCACATAAATGCTTTTCAACAACAACAATAACAACAACGACGACGATGACGACGACGACGACGACGACAACAACAACAACAGCCCAGAGCTGATCTGCCAAGGACGAGCTGCGGATTGCCGCGTCCCATCTGGTAGAGGTGATGCTCGATAAATGAGCGAATTCGGTAAACTGCCAGAGCATATGTTCTGATGAAGCTATTTCCCCACAATGTGGGCAAAGATTACTTGGGTATAGGTAAGGGTACATGAAGTGTAACCTTTTCAAACTAGGTTACATCCGTGTTTGCAAAAGCCTTAATGTAAACGGGTGCGCAAGCTTGGGTTGTTATTAAACGTAAGGAGGGCTTGTAGATCTAAATCCGGGACGACGTGCGTGCAAAATGATCCACGACGGAATGCTCGCGAGAGAAACAGAGAAGGGAAGCGTGGGTGCAGCGCAATTAACAACGTCTAAATATACGGAAACGCCCGTGGGGCCGCGCCGCACAAGAGTCCACGCGGCCACGAAAACACGGGCGAGCTTGACGAATAGCTCGGTTCCCATTCGAACGTCCCCCGACTCGTGCCACGGCCGCACGGACGAAAGCTGCGCCTATTTTGACAGGGGTGCGGACCGTCTTTCACGGTCACACGTTTCAGCGGCGAGTCAAGGGCTGCTGTGATGAACGCGGGCGCCGCAAGGCGCGCTGCCTTCCGTGTACGAGCTAACAACGGACGTCCGCGTAATTTACGGTCTTTGACACGTACGGAAAAGAGCCGAAGCCCCCGATACGTACGCCCTCGACCCTTCCCGACTCACTCCGCGTTCAAGTGCGTACACATGCGCACGCGCGCGGTCGCCCCCCCCCCCCCCCCTTTTTTTTTTTCGTTGCGTACGCCGTATACGCGACGAGGACTGTTTTGACTTTTGACGCCACAGGTTTCGCGCCTTCTCCGACCTACGCCTCCCTCCTCGAGCTCAAAACTTCCGAGCAAGCACGAGAGCCGAAACCGCAGAAACAGAGCAGGCAGTCAGGAGAGGCGTGCTATTTGCAGAGTTCACGAGGCGCTGCGCGAGAAACAAAATTAAGACGGCGCGCCTCGGAAGAGAAACGCCGTAAATCTTTTTCGCCGACAAGGGAGAGTCCACGGCGTTTTGTTCTTCTTGGAGGTTAAGTGGTATTACGGAATGGCAAACCTCTGCTCTACTATACACCTGCGCCCCAAACAGAATAAAAACTCATGGCTAAAGGCGCCGATCCCGTTTGTATGCCCAGGATATACATTGTCTTCAAGATCGGTTTTCGGCTATCCGCGGTATGTCATGACCCCCACGCCGAGAGCACCCTCCAGTTTCATAAACTGGAAGCTGGACTTTGAAGCTCTAGAACAAGCGAATCTCATAGTTCGCGGGAAAACCTAAATACAAGAAATGCTGTTAGGGCAAATACTCCACTTTCCAATGGCACTGAACCTGACTATCCGACGTTTTTAAGAGATGAGTCTGTATTGCAGTATATCTGCAAACATAATTGAAATCAAACCAGACGAACGACGTATAATATCCCGTAACAGTGCTGAGTACACGAGAGATACACACTGTCTTAGACTTCATTTTGGGTGCCCGTGATGTTTGGACATCTATATACATAAATGTGAGTAGGTTAGATCTTTAGCTGTACATCCCCATCTAAGTGAGACCACCACGGCCACGTAAGGTACGCTGAATTCAAATTTCAGACCGCACAATTTTCAAGCATTGCCCCATGTGATCCGTATCGCAACTTTAGGTATGGCAGCAACGTAAACAGTATAACTCGTAACCACATTTGACCTCGTCAACAAAGTTAACTGTGTTTAGAGCATTTGAAATAGTGCCGGAAAGAATAATCTAACTCGGACTAAGGTGTCGTAGGTTCGATGTGTGCAGCAAGCATGAATATACCAACCGAAAACAGGAATTAGACGGCTCACAGTTAATGACACTGATTCAGTGCGGGTGCCACTTCCAGGCCCGTAACTTTTACGTTAGTTTCATTTTACTTTTTATTGAAGTTCCTTTTCATTGAAGTGTCGATGCCGACACCAGATTTTCTGTGAAACGAGCTCTTTAATGTTATCGCGGTAAAACTTGGTTACAACATGGTTACGGCCAACAACGAAAGAAAAGACAGCACGCCACCAGACAAATGCTCGTTAAATGTCATCAAAATGTGGTTCGTATAAAGAGTCGCCCTTCGGTGTGAGCATTAGTTTTTCTTATGGTCACTCACCATAACACACCTAAATTTAAGGAATATTAAGGATAGAAGAGTCAATCTAGCTGGTGCATAACGTGCTGATTAAGTGCTTCAATGCCAATGTGCGCACTTCAAGATGTATACTGACATTTTGTTCAAACGAGAGTCGAGGATTGGGCAACTGGTCTGATCGACATGGACTCGTAAATTTTGTCAGCAGGGCCTCATCAAGTGTGAGGCCCACGGTATCGGCTTCATGCTCTCCCATAGTAGAGTACCAAGTACTCAAAATTACTAAACTCATTTTCTAAACACACAGTATTCCTGTCATACATCACTTTTACATCGATGGATCACTGGGACGTTCATCAGCTTTCCCCCAGTAGGGTGAAAAGTACTCTAAATCGTTAAACATTTTTATACACATACAGCGATCTAAATCGATTCCGCTTGTCCAAAAGACACAGAATAAATGTTTCTAAGCAGGACGCGCTGCACAATTGGCTTCATAAACGCATGTTTACAACGTTTAACAGAGGAAACGTGGCCATAAATTGACTCATCTGCGTTTACCTTGCAAAGGTGGTCAAGTCACGGGAGCGTCTTTGCTGTTGAACGAGGTTTCGTGCCTGCAATCGTTTCTCAATGACGGCCTTGGAAGGACGCTCCCATGACTGACCAAAGGCCGTCATATAGAAACGATAGCAAGCACAAAACCTCGTTCAACATCTTCACTGCATGCGTACTATCGTGAGCGATTAGCGATATCTATCTCGCAAGCCCATCGCTGGAGATCCTCTTCAAATCAGAGACGATTCGCAACCACCAACCACACTTCGTGCACTCTTCCTCACCGCAAAGTGCACAACACTCTGTTTAGGCAATAGCACACGTATCTATAACTCTCGGTGTAAGCGAGAAACCACAACGCGGCGTTCCTCTCTCGGATCGCTATATAAATAGAGGAGCAGTAGCTACCACACCGGCGTCGAGATCAGAGAGAAGCGCGATGAAGCAGTTTCGCAACGAGGCTCTGTTTTTTTTCCGGTTTGCCACTTCTCAACTTCTTATCAGATCCGATTAGTAGGAGTTCAACTCGGCAGCTCGCTGCCTCCTCCTCGCTTCGATCGGCTACCTCGGCAAGGTCGTGATGGGACGTCTCGGGCGCGGCGGATGTATACAACGTGGAAAAATACAAATATATAGTACACCCACCGGTTTTGCTCTTGACTGCGCGTTGCAACGATCTACAGACCGGAACGAAGAGGTGCCGGTCTCCGCGGGTCCCTGGAGAACGCCTTCCCCTGACGGACCTCGCGTGGGCCTCTTAGGAAAATAACACCTTGCCGCCAGCGCGAGGGTTCTCCGAGACAAAGGAGCCCAGACTTATTCGATGGCTTAAGGGCGCGATCTCTTTACAGTCGTCCGCATGTATGCCATGCGCAGATTGCCGAGGTGGGGTCTGCACGGTGCCGCGCTTAAACGATGATTAACAGCGGCCCCTGCGTAGCGAGATAGCCGCGTGTGTACACGGCTACCGATCGACTACATGTTTATATGCGTGCACGACGTGCGGTGGTGCATACCTTCCGTGGAAGACGCTAGCCAGGCAGGCTCTTATTATGAGAGCGTAAGCATGAAACGACGCACCGAGGCTTAATAAGGCGTAAGAATGCTTATGCAGCGTAAGTATGTGCTCACTCCGTCTGTTCAGTTTTTCTGAAGTAAACATCAGTGGGAGAGAGTGCTAGAAAGTTCAGAAAAAATACAGCATATATAACACGTGTCAGGATCCAATAGGACGCAGTTAGGTTCATCCGATGGTTAGTTCACGAAAGGCTTAGTAAAGATCGTTTTTTTTGTCTTCTTAAGTGATTCTCGAATGAAAAGATGATAAAAGTGAGCCCCGTAGCTGTCTCTCAGGGGGGGGGGGGGGACACACCTTAACAGTAGCTCACGAGAGATGGGGGTAAGGAGGGATTAAAAGGATAGGATTAAAAGGTATAGAGATAAAGAGAGGGGAAAGGAGAGAGCGAGGCGCAGGGACAGCGACGTCCAGAAGTAAAGAGAAGATAGGAAAGACGGACACGGTCGCAGAAGTCCGAGGACGGGGTACCAGTCAGCGTGAGCTCTGGTCGGCGTCAGGAGATGGCATTGGACGGGTCAGTCGGCCGGAGCTGCGCTGTCGTCGGAGAACGCGGGGGCACAACCGGTCGGTACGAAATCCAGCGAGTAAGTACTGGATCGGTCTGAAACTTCAAGTGGTAATTAAAGAAGTGCGAAATCCAAAGACTAAGTATTCGGTGCAAGTATAGATTGATAACCCGCACTTTATCTACAATGGCAAATCGCTCAAGGCATATAGTTGTATACCGGTGCGGTCTGACAGCCCTCATTATTTATTAAGACCAATGCTTCACGTGAAATAATGAAGTAAGGAAGATGTACTGATGCATCATTTGCTTGTTCCGCTTACACTAACCAAAACAAATGAGTGCTTGCACGCGCACACGTCAACTTGTGGTACAATATTAATCTGAGCAGATTTTTTTTCGCAGCTTACTAGGTACATTTTTGTTTGACTCGTGATCAAAATAGCAGAGGATTCGAAGCTTAAGAATGCCGCATTTAAACTATCTTCAAGAATGCGCCCATAGTGTTACATAATGCTAACAATATTTGGTCTTACTTCTTGTTCACACAGTTTTGTCTCGTATCTGCAAGGCCCAACTTCTCCTTCAACGATGCGGTGCAAACTTATGCGGAACAAGAGTTTAACGAGGCGTGACCTCAATATGACCACAGACAGAAATAGTTCAACAGCTGACGCTTGCGCACTACGGGACCTGGCATTCCTCATCCACATGTAAAACGCAATAATTAGGTCGTGCGTCGTAAAACATCGCAAGTGTGCCTGTCATACAAATAGCTAGTTGGTCGCATGCTAGTTAATGCAGACCACAAGCACAACGTAGTGGAGCAGGGCATTCAAAACAGCGTTGAGCTCGCCGGAGTGAGTATTCATCTTAAAAATATACGCGTAATAATTGTTCCCAAGGGTATTCGCAGACTACGCGCACGCGCCCGCGCATCCTATATACACGTAAATGCTCGTGAGTGGCCTCGAACTTGTTTTTGTTTTTTTTTGGGGTGGGGGCGGAGCCCGAGGCGAATGCCAATTCACGCAGCGCTCCCACTCGGCGTAAAACTGGCACACCGCCTCACTAATTCGGTGCAGTGCGATCTGTACATTCGTGACCGCAAGACAGAAGTTGATTCGGGTAGTGTCACCTCCGCTGGTTGTAGCATTCTTCGAAGCTGTATTCGATAAGATGTATCTGTAATGGAAAGCAGTTTTATTTATTACGTTTTTTTTTCTCTTCTATCCAAGTCTAATACGTATATGTATATGTACATCTTCACCTATCTTCAAGATCTTCCTATTTTCTTTGTTTTCGACCCGAGTAGAAGACAACGCGTCCAAGTCAAGTTGTGGCTTACGCGACGCTGCATAGAACAGGCGCGAAGTGTGCAACGAAGTATAACATGGTCGGGAAACGTGGTGCATGTGTAAGGCACCGGTAATGATAACTATACGACCCCCTGCTTGACCTTGCGATCACGTCTTCTGAGTACGCTTCATATGTGCACGCGTGCGAAAAAAAAACATATGCCATGCAGTCATTTCCACAATTTCATATTGGAGGTCAGAGATACACCCGGTGAAACCTGTAAGAAGCATAGCGGTCAAGTGGGGAACTCAGGGCCAGACGTCTTCTTTCTCTTCTTTTCTTCTTTTTTTTCCTCTTAATTTTTCGTCGATACATCGTTTCTTACGGCTGGAAACCGAGTGGAAGCTCGTAACATGGCTGTTTACATATTGTAGGGCGTGTTTGTTCTGTACGAGATACAATCAAGTTTTTTGCCGAACGTGAAGCAGTGAGCCGTTAAGGTAATGCACTGAGCCATATAGTAGAAGGAAGCCGGAATGCCTGCGGAGCGAGCCGTTTCATCCGAGATTCGTATCTCGGGACTGCAAGCGCGTAATTGAATACCGCGAGCTTCTTTTTTCGCACCTATAAATTATTCGTGTGTGCGTGTCTGTGCGTGCATGTACGCATGTAATCTTGTGTCATTTCTCATAGAAAAATTCCTCAAGAAGAAAAAAAAAAGCCACGCCTCGACAGGTGCGGAAAATCACGCCAACTGCGAAAGGAAAATAGTATTAATATTATTGTTATTAATGCATAGGATTTCGTTTAGTGAAACTTCGATGGAGAAGCTAAAGATGGTCGTCATCACGCTTCGGTGACCTTGTGGCATCGTATATATATATATATATATATATATATATATATATATATATATATATATATATATATATATATATATATATATATATATATATATATAATGAACTAGCCTTCATCAGGGAAAACACGATACAAAAAATGCGCTCTCATTAAGTAGATATGGCATGTAAGGGGCCCTTTAGCACGTTAACTACCACTATCACAAGGAAGGAACAAGAAGAGGAAAGGCAGGGAAATTAAACAGATGAGCGTCCGGTTTGGTACGCTATCTACTGCAGTATCGCGAGTAATGAACAGCGACAGGAGCATGTAATTGCAAAGTGGTGTAAGTACATCAATGGTGCTTCTATGAAGCATATTGCATGAATGACAGTTTTAAAAACGCGACAAGGTCTAAAAATATCATTCAAGCCAACGCATGTCGCGAATCACACAAAAACAGGAAATATAAGAAAAATGCTACAATGCAACACGCTGCGTTACTAACCATTTTTTAAGGCACGAAAATCGATAACCATAGTAAGGAGAAGCACCGAAAGCGTGTAGCGAGAATCCGCGAGTATAGCAATTATCATTTAGCTGTGATGATGGCTTAGCTCTGCGCCATCGTTTTGTTGCGACAACAAAATGTCGCAACACGTTGCAATACACGCAGCACTTGCTTATTATTAATTAACTTGTACTCCTCTGTTTTGACACTGATAGCAAAATGGTGCTCTCACATACCTCGGTTGCGAAATTTAAAAGAAATGTTCTTTTTCTTTATCTATAGATATCTACTGCGCCATTTTTACGTTTAAGGATACGTCGAGGTGAGTCGTTTTAAAAATTATTACAATAATTCAACAGCCGAGTAGCAATAAGGTAGTAACGGGGCAACAAAGTTAGTCACGTCTGTAGTTACAACCTATTGCATTCCTGTTACTAACTGTGCACTAACGTAGTAGTAAACAGGCAACAAAAAGTTAGTAGCTGTTGCAGGTAGTAACTGTTTACTAACGTAAGGTAGTAAATATCTAGCCAAAGGTTAGTAACAGTCTAAGAAAGATATTAACAGTTGCAGTTACTACTTATTTGCTTGCATGTGCTGCGTTTCTTTACTAACTTTTTTTTTCAGGAGTGTACAAACGCCCTCGTCACCAATGCACGAAAGTAAGTATATGCATGAAAAATCAGTCTTGAAGTTACAATGTTTCAAGGGCCATCACACTAGGGAAACGTGTGCAGCATATTTCTTACGAGGATATCTTGGTGGGATACTTCGCATCACATCTTAGAAGTGTTACAGCGGACATAAGTGGTGACAGAGTGAAGCAGTAAAAAAGATACAGTGCTGTGTCTTGTTCCTATTTCGCTGTGTCCCCGGCTGTGGGAACTGTGACCTTTCTAAGGCAAAATTCTTGCTATTCCGATATGCAAGCACGCCGAGCGAGATACAAAGTTGAGGGAGTTTCAGTACGCAACGAAAGTGCCTTCGCAATCGTGTAAATCTAGGCTAAAAAGTCGGCTCGTAAAGACTGCACGCAACTTCAATAAATTGCGGGCTTTGCTGCCTCAGCCAGCCCCAGTACGAACAAAACACTCTCAATATCACAAACTCTCGAAAACGTATATCTTATATCAGCACGCCGTAAATAGCGTACAACAGCTATCGCTATAAAAGACTGATGCCTGTAGGCGCTCGCTTTAAAAGTTGCGTGCACGATTTTTCACCGGCACCGCGGTGAAACTTTGTGGTTTTGGCAATGCGTGCGGACGCATCGCCGCTGACAAAATGAAGCCATTTATATGCGACGCGTGAGGGCGTGTGCCCAACCTTCCTCCCTGCACCGGTGGCGTCGTCGTGTGGACAGGCCAGCGGCAGCCAAGTCAAGACAAGCCAGGTCTCTCATCGCATAAGAGCCAGCGGCGGCGACCGCTGTATATACGACGAGCAGCAGGAGTTATTGCGACAGAAAGAAATCGACGCGCTGTGCAGTTTGTTCTCGCGACAAATGGAAAGCCTGAAAACCGCGGCGTAGGCGGTGTGCACCTGCCGCGCTGGATCAGCGACCACTCTGTCATAGCTTAACTACACCTGGTGCACCGTAAGTTTGGTCCACCGCTGCGCCGGTCTCGGAGGTTTCTTGTCGATGTAGATGCAAGGAACAAGACTTTGATAGCACGTATCCGGAATGTGTGTTGGCTAAAACAAGCTTTTAAACAACACCCCTACATTACCTCTTCCCTAAATAAAGCTACTGTAGCTTGGTCTATATCATCCCGATACCTGAAGTAGAAAGTCAGGCGATGAACTAGGCTAGTCTCTCTCGGATAATAATTAAAGACTGTTATCGGTCTGTCTAGGTCGCCGTTGAAACAGTAAGTCATCGAAGAAGGAGAGCAATGGTATGTTTTACGATCTGATGTTGCCGTGAGAACGTTGCTTTTTAAACCAGGCATGTTCTATGCTCGACCTATTCGATAGCAGGCCGGCACTTTGTTCTCATTGACAGCATCTGCTCTTATCACATAAATGCTAAACAATGACGGTCATTATTTAAAGAAAAAAGATTGTAGACAAGTCAGTCATTTTGTAGACATTCAATAATAAGAATTTCACTTGATAGATTTTAATTAAGATTGGTGAAATGTCATTTGCTGCGATGTACATTTTTATTTTTTATTCATTTGTTGTTTTGATTACCTTTTAGTTAATGTTGTGCTGTAGTCGTCTTTTTTGTCTGTTTATATTGTTCATAAAATTGAGTTATCATCAAATCTAGTTACAAAATGTTAGTGCAAGATACGTAAAATTAGATTGTCGCAAAAAAAAAAGAGCACAGCGATGGAAGCGAACGTCGTGAATCTGTTCGACTTCGCGTACAAGCCTAACGCGTCTCTCAAATATTTACGAGCATGGATGACGGCGGCTGCTCTGTCCGTAGATTGCCATGAACAAGGTTCTCGAATGTCGCACAGCTACCGCAACGAGAACAGTGTAGCGACATAGATAGCGCCCTCTGTTGACCACAGGATGACATTTTGCGTGTGTACGGCATCGCAGGACAAGCGTGGGACACTCGGCAAAATAAAACTAGCACGCTTTCTTCTCATCGTGCTGTCACACGTTACCGTGCGCAGAATGAATCGCAAACCCTGATCGTGAGCCCTGGCGCATGGAAGTAGCTGTTTTTCTCTTTACTTCGTATTTATTTATACACGCACCACAGGACCTCTTTACACTAATACAAAAGTGGATAGTATAATTCACGTGCTATAAAAGAACAAAAACACCTCTTTTGGTCCCTTATGCGTCACTTGAGAAGGCACGAAGGCGGAAGCCATCGTTTCTTCCTTTCCAGTCCATGTATTGATTGTACCCATTGTACCGCCCCACCATTCAAAAACTTTCGTCACCTAACGTGGTGTGAAACCGTCTCCAAGATCGGGGGCACTTTGCCTGATTTTGCATTGTTTTCGTGGTCGGAGGCACTTCACCTGCCTTATCATTGCCTCCGTGATCGAAGGTACTTCATTTGCTTTTGCATTGCCTCCATGATCGGACCACATTTGACCCAGCTAGGATGCGGCGCACACCACTAAGTTTCCTAAAGTTAACTAGAGGGGACTCTGGCGCTGCGATCATTCTTTAGATCGTTCAGCAACCATGGCAATGCTGGGTAGTATAAACGGATTTGCCAAGCCTTCGTGATCCTCCAATCACACTTATAGCTTTCTTTATTTCTGTGTTTTGGTTTAGCGTAATAGGTTAAAGTAGCGAAGTGTATTACATCATTTGCTGATTTTTGTTTCGCAACAAAGTAGCTTCAACCATGCGAAATCAAACACAGCCAAAAGTACGAAGATAAGGCTAGTCCGTGTACTACTCATTATTCCCATTCTCACTGAAGCGCCGTGCGTTGCTGCTCCCGTAGACACTATAGCACCACAGTTCCCTGTAAAATATTTATAGGAAACTTAATGGCATATGGCACATACGGCTCTCTGTTTACATGTGCCGCCAACAACAACAACAACAACAACAAATATTTTTTTGTGTGTTACCCAAAATAATCTCTGTGTATTGATGTTCTGTCAATTTATTATTATTATTAATAATATTATTATTATCATTATTATTATTAATATTATTATATTTTATTATTATTATTCGACGTGTGATTAAGTCATGATGTGAGGCAGATTTTTTGCATAACTCGTCACCGATGCCGATGGTTGAGTTCCGCGTTTGACGAAACATCTCAGGCTTTCGCCTTGAAAGCTCAGTGGTCTCTGGTGCAGGCTTTGTGTAACGATGCGGTCGTTGTGCTCAGGGGAACATAGAAGAGATTACTGTATGCGTTTCAACGAAATCGCGCAAGCACACTGGTCATAAATTGATCTAAAGCACTTGGTACCAAATAGCTCAAAGTACTCCGTTTATCTAAATTCTCTAAGTATGTTCGCGGCTAAATGAACGAAGAAAAACTCACTCACTCACTCACTCACTCACTCATAAAAAAACAAAGAAGCAAGCAAATTTACAAATTTCACCTATAGTACCACGACAAATTACCGTAAGTTCAGAATCCGCACGTGCCTTGCTCAACTCCGGTGGTTTTAATATACTGTGCATAAAGTAATCACGAGTTATATAATTCGGTTTTGAATTTCTCGGAAAATTAATAATTCACTCGTCTCGCTCAGTTTTAGGGCGATTATTTACAGCTTACTTCGACATTTCAGATTTTCATGTTTTTGAAAAAGAGCTTTTACACGCTCTTCTACATGACCGAGATGGAATGAGACGTACGGCAACCTTTGCTTCAACGTTATTGCAGAAACGTGCACTCTTTCGTTGTCGTTAACTCGCAATCAGTGCACATAATTGATCGGCAGCTAAGCCTTGTGGCGAGTTGTTAATGTGGCATCTAAGTGGAAGCGTTTAATGAGCCGGCTAGAGACTCTCACTGAAAGAGCGACGTTCAGCACCTCGGGTCAGTGCTTCAACGAGAGGAAATTTTCCCCACGTCTTAGCGGCAATGTAATGCTTCGAAAGGAATAGCTCGAGAAGCCGCTGAAGTGGCTTCAATCCATCACAGTCAGGGCACTTAGACATTTCCATTTTTTAAAGGTCTCACAAAAGCTTTTATACGCGACTGCATACACGGCGCAGATGCCTTGAGAGGGCAGGCGAAGAATGCGCGGGCAGCGAGCAAAGAACATTTTTTTTTGTCCTGGAAATGTCCATTTGCACCGGTCGTCCAATTTTAGCAAGGTATATAACTAAGCTTCAATACTATCACTAATCTCCCTTTTTACGAACAAAATCCTTAGCGACGAGTTCAAATGTGGGCTTAAGTATAGGGAGAGCACATGTTTTTTCCTCGTATTAATAACGGGAGCACATTTTACGACACAATCACGTCTATACTGCCCAAATCTCGAGCAGAAAACTCTCGCCGTGTATTATATGCGGAAATCAACTCAAGCCAGGTGGGGCACGGTTATAGAGCATGAGTTAAGGCTGGGAGTCCTACCCCCATGTTGACCTAGGTGGACGGGCATCAACGTAATGCCTGCTGCGGCACGTTTCGTCACAAAGTGCAAACGAGCATTGTTGAATGCAAAATTTAGTACTTGGTGCAAGGTTTAAGACATACGAGGACTAGCGCCGAGTCCAAACTTTTTTTTTTTTTTGCAAGGACACGACGAGAAGAAAAATAACAGAACGTTTTCATGCGATTCGATATTCTCAATGCGTATGTGTTCCAACACTAAAAAAAAAAACGAGCCCTTTATTCAGATACAAACAGCTAGGATAAAATGCATATAATCATTGAAGCTGAAGCTGTCGTAACAAGTAACTGCGTTAAGAAGCGTTTTCTTGCTTTGACCTACAAAGAAATAGTGTATACTTGAATTCGTCTATTCCTGCAACTTCATCACTGTCGTGCCTATAAGTTCATGGGGTGGTTTGTGTTGTACTACATTAACACTTGCGGCCCGCACAGGTGAGCGCAGCGTGATCACGAGTGCGGTGTCAATTTGTCAGGTTTCTTCGCAACAGAAGAATGTTGTAAATCAGCGTCCGTTCTCCGTGGGTCCTTTGTTTTTGCTCATGTTTCTGCGGTGCACACATTGTTTACGTGCTTGGCTGCAAATGCGTCGCATCTCGAATGGTCACCACTTCCACTTACATTAGCATTTCTTTGGCACAGTGTTCGTGACCAGTCTGTTACTTCAGTAAGACAGTCAGCACTAGGAAAGGTGCAAAGAATGAAGATTGGAGAGAGAAATATATATATATATATATATATATATATATATATATATATATATATATATATATATATATATATATATATATATATATATATATATATATATATATATATATATATATATATATATATATATATATATATATGAACGTAAGAGCATTAATTACACCGTGAAGCCGTTTCCCGGAGTTTCTTCCTGCCACCTTATTTGTGCTATTTTTCTATACACGCATGTGTTAGAGCTGAGTGTTCTCGTACTAAAACTGCTAATGCAGCCAAGTGAAAAAAGACCCGGCTGTCGCACGCCACCGAGGCTAGTCAAGCGGGTTCCTGTATGTAGTAATCGAAGCTGCAGGTAAGAAGCAAAAGAGCATAAACACTGATGCGAAGTCGAGATATAGGTATACCACCAGAACATGCGAGGCCTCTTACCAGCGTGTTATGGGCGGTGTCTGCTTGAGAGTGTGCGTACATCAACATGCTTCTCAGAAAAGAAAGCATGAGAATTACCAGATCTTCGGAGTTGATAAGATGCAGTATATAGTGCATAGAGCGCGCGTCCCCATTTCTCTGTCTACACCAGCTGCGTGGGAACGCCTCTTCGTGGATGAAATTTTCTGAATTCAGGCCGCCATTCCCGAGCTTTAACACAATCAGGTCTCTCTTCTACGACCGTATTGAACGCTCTGCTGTGTGCCAGTTCTGTCTTCGTTGTTGAGCTTGCCAAATGTTTGTTTTGTAACTTTGCAAGCATTTGTACATGACTTGATTGAATTGTGAAAAATCAGTGCCGTCTTATAGAACTAGATATCGCGGCCGATAGCGTCCACTTGTGAGGTATCACAGTTCACAGTTTTTTTTCTTTCACATTCATTCCGCGCTGCGCACATATATACTACAATAAGACACCTAACAATTTAGCTGTAAGGTGATGACACCATACCATACGGACACTACCGAGCTCATAATGATCGCGTGAGTGTACATGCATGTGAGAGAGAGAGTGTGTGTGTGTGTGTGTGAAGGGGAGAGAGAGACAATATTTGCATGTGCATAGCTTCTGTATTTCAATCTTTATCCTGTGTGACGGCATTCGACTTGAAGCAGCAGGCGACATGCGAAGCCTGTTTGCAGGTGGTTGCTCTCAACTTATCATCGAACACCATACATCTCTTTCTCTCTCATCCCGAATAGGATGGCTAGTTTGCGTACTTGCGTGCCGAATAAGTGCACCAACAATCTAACATACCCTACCAAGATCATTTTTCACTCGTTTGATTAAAGCTACAGCGCTGAGGAATGGAAGAAGCTCCCACCACTTTGACCTTGGTTTGTTTTGTCTCGCAGTGAGGAAGCTATTGGGAACGCTAGCGCAACTAGACACGCTTTGTTCATGCCCTAAACATGGGGGAGAGAAGTCATGCACAACACAGACTACCCGATTTAAAAAACGAGAGAGATAAAGAGAGAGGCTGAAGAAGAAGAAGAAAGTAAGACAGAAAGTGCGTGGAGAAATGATCGGCGGTAGTAGCGTACCCAGCGTTACGCGAAATATCGAAGCACTGCCATAAGCGGTTCAAGGCCGCGGGCGAAACAAGGCCAGTCTCCCGCAGCGCGCGGCAACACCTTTAATGCACCGCCAGGAGCCTCTCCAATCGCGACGCGCCGAGCATTCATCAAACACGGGGCTTCTTCCTCCTTATCGCCTGGCGCTCATTTATATCACCCCGCGCCCCCTACCGGGGTACCCTCTTCTCTTTTCCGCGGGCTTAACGGCTTGAGTCAGGTAGCGTAGCGGCTCTGCAGTCTCGTTCCCGTCTTTGATTTGTGAGCACTGCACTGCGTGTACTGTTTGGCGTCGGCTCTTTTCGGCTGGTGGGCCGAGCTGCTCGTTGCACGGTTGGATTGACGCTCGGCGATGCGTTTCTGGTTCCCCGTTGAGGGCCACTACGGTTTCAAGGACGTTCTTTACCGTCACCTTCTCCCGGGTGCCTATGTTGAGAAGGCTGAAAAAGTAAATGAATTGAACACCATCTCTGGCTGCCTGGGGTCATCTTGTAGAGGACGCATAGCGATAAGTAACTCCATGATGACGCGTCGGTGTGTAAACAGGTGAGTCACACGTTGTGTGGCCATGGGAGGGCGGAATGTGATCTGCAGCACGCCGAGCGTTTCATCGATGGCGCGATCCACGCAGACAATGCGACCGATAACCTCACAGCATCGGATCGTGTTTCGTTTTCGTTCAGAGCGGCGGGTGTCTTGCGAAACACTACCAACGGTGGTACGCATACCTCTTCTTAACTGCGCAATAAATAAGCTCCGCACCGTGCTGAGAAGTTCAAATTAGATCACTAAAAACAAATAGCCACTGCATCTCTGCCCCTTCCCCTCTCGTTCCCTCGCTTTTCTGAGGGCCCCGTTCTAACAGGTGCTACCTCGTGTGATGTTTCTTAGTCCGGGTTTGAATTAGCGCAGCTTTTTTTCAGATGGATTCCCACCAACGAACTCACATCCATTAGCTTCTAGGTGCTACCAGTGCGCCATTTTCTTTTTCTTTACAATCAGTGCAAGTTCTATTCGAATGAATAAGCTATTTCTGTGGTGTTAGCGAATGATTGTCCCTCTGATATACGTTTGCTAAAGCTGGCTACACTGCACAAAAAATAGTTGTGTGGTGAAGTCTGCTTCTACCCTCTCTCTTATTTGTAAGCCTGTGACATGGTTAGACATATGGTCGTGGCATGGAAGGGAACATAAGGTTGCCAGCGTGAAAAAAACTTGGCCAAGGACAGGAAACACATGGGTCAAGCGCTGACTTCCAATTGCCTTCTAACTGGAAGTCAACTCTCGCTGCTATGGGAACGGCAAACATCTAGTTATAATTTATAAACAAATAAGCAATGTTACTTCAACTCCAGCGAATCTTGCACCTTCTCATGATCTGTGATTGGTACTGAATCCGCAGTTACGTTGAGACTTGGGACTACCACACCGCAGTTAAATACAGCCACAGCCTCCCACTGGTGTAAGCAACATTATTGGACGCCCTTGACGATTCCGACGTCCAGCCATGGCATTTCGATGCAGCACATTTCTCGGGCTTATCGATGATATGCTAATTACAGCTGCTGCACATAAGGAAACGCACAGGTGGGAAAACAAAATAGCAAAGTATTGAAGGACTCTGGCAATAGTAATGTTTCAAAAGGCTGCGTCAAGGGCGGTCTGTGGATGATCAGTAAATTGACACACAGTCCGAGCACTCATGTAGCTATTTTGAAGTAGTTTCCCCAGCATTTCAACCGCTGCGAAAAAAAAAGTCGTACCTTGCACTAAAGAACAGTGGACCTGTGCATCTAAGTAGACGTGGCTGTTTCTGTTTTGCTACGTTTTGCGAATTTTCTCTTTCCTTTTAGCGTGCTTTCTTAGTGACGCCATTTCTGTGGTGAAAATGTGTCCGGGAAATACTTGGTGTAGCCAGGCATAAGACACTTTCGCTATATAAAAAAGCTGGCCGGGCTTTATAACTCCAAGTCATTACATGGGCTCAGACGTGGTCTGTGGTTTTTCGTAAAGATCGAAGTCGACAAAAAAAAAAAAAACCAAGCGGTACGCATAGACGGCCTCTTAACTAACGGCCTTCACTGTTCCCGACGTACTTCAACGGACGCACTTGATTTGACCATTCAAAAAGTGGAAGCATTGGTTACACAGAAGCCGTTCATTTCAATGCACATTAAAGGACTTGAAGTTAGCTCGTATGCCAGTATTACACGCACATTCCAGAAACACAGCTGAAAAGCTGGCCCGTGGAAATGAAAGCACTTATGTGCACGACGAACACAAATATAGCAAATGAATTTCGCCCTACGTATTGTAAGTCGTCTTCAGTTACGACCTTTAGGAATATGTGTGAGCTTGGCTTTATTTTCAATGAAGCAGGAAAAAAAATGTGGTCGACTAATTCCAAACTTGCGAGTTTGGTTCAAACAACCAGTTCAAAGGAAGTCCTGTCTGTTGACCTGGCTTGGGTGGCCGTGGCAACTCAGTGCCATCGCGTAAAAGTTCGCAGAAAATAAAGGGCGAAAAAACAAAAAAAAAATAGAAAACGATTGGCCGCAGCAGCCCTGCCTGCGGTCAGTGGCTTGTCTAGATAGCTTGTTATGAACGACCGAAACAGCCCGCCACCAAAGAAACATACGGATTCCTCCTTTGCGACCGAGACGTGCCGCCTCGACAAGTTGGCACCAAAACCTCTACGAATGACACTACATCTCGGGGCCGAGAAGACACCATGAATATTCAAGAGGGGACGAAGAAAAGTGTGGGTTTTACGTGGCCGCGCGCTGTCATACCCATTCGTACCCCCTCAGCACGGTAATGCGTGAGGTTCGTTATAGCAACAATCTAAGCTTAGATCGCGTAATGCTTCTCTTGTAGTGCAGACTAAATCGTTCCTGTCAAGGTCAACAGCCCCATTGTTATTCTAGTTCGTTGCTTTCTTCTTGTACTTGCAAATTTTTTTTCTCTGTGCATAGATATCGGGAGGTCAAAAAACTTGCGAAAAGGAAGGTCCGCAGACTCTGAATTGTGCATTCTTTCACTGGCTCGTATAGAAAGCTTTTGTGGAAAAAAGAAAAAAAAAAACTTGAAACTGATATGTCTCAGAACGGTCAGTTGCCATGCAGTTATCTTCACGCGCTTTAGTTATAAGCAACAACTAGGATTTAAACCCGAGAACGCTTGCTTGAATTGATTCTGTATTGCAATGAGTATTTCGCTTAGAAAAACGCATAGCTAGCTGAGTTAATTTAACGTGTTCATGTTAAAAGGCTTGTAGGGCGTGCGAGCACAGACAAAAACTAGAAGTCAAGACACCATCGCGAGAGAGAGGGTATAGTATGAAGAAAGGCAGGGAGGTTAACCAGAAAGCAAATATCTGGTTTGCTACCCTGCACTGGGGAAGGCGGAATGGGAGACAGAAAAAGTAAGGAAAACGAAGTGAGACATAATGCCGACTTAACTGAATAGGAGCACGGTGGATAAAAAAAGTAAGCGCAAAAGTTATCCGCGCATGCCCATACGCAAGAGGTTATACCCATCAATTCAGCATGCGTGTAGGTCCACCTGGGGTATGACTGTTCAGTTCAGATAAATGAACAGTTATCTCCCACGTAGACACCTACAAGCGCCAGATTGATGGGTGTCACTTCTTGCCTGGGCACTCACACATAAACTTTTGTTCCAGCTTTCTTTTCCGTCAGTGTGCCCCTATTCAGTTGTTTGTCGGCGTGTGTGCATTGTGTTCATGGACTTTGTGTCTTTTGTTCATGTTTGCACGCCCTGTATTTTAGCGCGAACATTTCGCACTGCCTGAAAGGTGGAAGATGGCTGTTTATCAAAGAACAGCGTGACAACTTAGCCATGCTGGATGCATTGCGCTTTGTGTCTCCTTCCAGCTGTCTTGGGAGGACTGTGTCGGTGCTGGTGTCTTGACCGCTAGCGCATTCGTGTTCATCGTGATGAAACCATGCCGAGTCTACCACCTTATTGTGTGCCTTGATATGGCTTAGTAAATGATGAGTTCGCTCTCAAGGAAATTGAAAAATATTGTACAGGGCAGACATTACGCGACCCTTTAGAAAATATGTCTACTATTCGAAGCAACCGTAATCCGTATTATGGAAAGTGACAGCCTATGTGGGGAGATAAGAGGAGTACTTGTGCACTAAAGGATTTTCGATTCGGCTCGTAAAATCTCATCGTAGAACAATAAATGAAGGGATGGCGTCAACTGTTCCTTGAATTGGTGCGTTCTTTTGTTTCTCCTTTTAGTACATCCCCGAATGAACGCTGCCTTACTCTCCATTCGCTACCAAATTATTGCTCGTGATAACATCTCGCAACGGGCAAAGTACTTCGTGCAAAGTGACCCCTATACTCATAAGGTTAAAAGCTTTCAGCCATTGCGAGAAACGAACTGTTCGGAAGGGGAGTGCTCCAGTGCATTTCCATCGCGGCGGACGCATACGTGAACATGGGGCAGTGTCACGCAACTTGTTCGATTGCTCGAACGCATTCGTACGCAACCATAAGTTACGTGCACTGCAGCTCCGCGTAGAAGTGCAGCGTAACGTAAAGGAACAACTAATCAAGCTGCAAGGACGCTTCGCTGGGATAGTTGGTTAGGCTTCATAATTTACACGGAGCAGCCCTACGACAGGGAAGGTGTACGTACACTCATGAACGCTGTCTTCCAGAGAGACAGACCAGGATCTCGGCCTTTACCGTAAATCTGTAAGCGCGTCGAACGCACGAGGTCAATAATGTCTCGCCGTAAATAATGGTGTGGCGCACATTACATCATGCATTGTGTGCACACAAGCTCATTCTGCGGCTTGCTTACGAGTCGCTCGAAGGAGGTGAAACCCTTTCTGGCGTACTTTAATTTTGTTTTTCCTGTCGAAAATTGCACCCCTTTCGCTGAAACGTAGTCGCTCAATATTTCACCGCGTGATTGCCATCTATTACAGGCAGGCGGTGCAAGGTCATTTTCATGCCGGGCGTGAGGCTTTCGTTCGTTGGCCGAAAAGTTATGCCCGCACGATGGGCGCGGACAGGCGTGGAAACTCTCCATGTTCTTATAAACCTTCATTTTTTTTTCGGTCACTGATTAGTTGCGCGGATACAAATGGCTGCGCAAAACGGTATGTGGCAACAGCAAAAGTTAAGGAAATGTTAAAAGAGTTCGGCCTTATCTACCGCCAAGATTCACGACCCCATTAAACTGTAGCCATTTGGAAGAGCTGGTATATTTTATAAAACGGGGTAAAAATTACAGGCGGCGCTGTCAAATTGATGCCCGAGTATGGTACCGACAGCGTGCGCGTTCTATCCCGGGCCCTTGTTTGTTTTGTGGCCAGAAGCCTTTTAAGAAGTCGACGTCAAAAAAAAAAAAAGAGCTGCACTGACAGCTTTTAGGATCAAAGCAGGAAAAAAAAAACACAGGCCTGCGCGGAAGGCACAACACTGTCACAGCGAAAGCTAGAAGGGTGGCCATACAGAGCCTTTTCTAAACACTCATTGGGTAACTGCTGCAAGAACACTTGCTTGATGCCAACTACGGCATTAATAATAAAAATTTTAGGGTAGTAAATCAAGCATTCGCTATGCTAATTTTTCGTAATTCTTCAGAGATGCTTGGTATCCGCTAAACACTTGCGAAAATTTTTGTGCAAATTGTTAATGCAGTGGCTGATGACGATGAGGAATTGTGCCTGTAGTGGGTACGCACCACAGTTCGTAGCTGAACAAGAACAAGCTTTTGTAAGTGGTTGTAGCATTGGACGAATCACTCGTTACGCTATTCGCCTTGCGTTACGACTGGTTGTTCTTTTGCTGTCCTAAAATGCTTTATTACTTACACTAAGGCGATTTCTTTCCCGACATCAAGCCTGCCTAAAACAAGTTTGCGAACATGTCCGAAGACCGGCGTAGCTCAGTGGTAGAATACTGGGCTGGCACGCAGCGTACCCGGTTTCGCGCCCCACTGTGTCCTTTGTACCAATTTTTTTCTCTCTTATTTTTGTGATAGTAGTTACGGACACCGGCGGCGGCGGCGGACAACTACGGCGCCGCGCTGGTCCCGAGTTTTGATATCATCACAGCTCTCGCTTTTAAAAAAAAGCAATTGGTCTATAGTGTTTTTCTTTCTTTCGAAGTGAGTATTTACAGCGAACAGCCCTTTTATGTAGAATCGTGTAAGGTTTGAGTTCGCTCACGCGGCTTGTTGGATCGCCATAGTCTTCGCAAACTTCAGTGATGTCTGACGGTTTGAAAGACGGCTTAAGTTGAAATGAACCTGTGTGCTCGATATGATAACTGAATGTCAGACGGAATCGAAGATTCCGAGTTGCAATGCGAAAATCTCGAGCCTGTCCGACCTTCCTTGCGCAATTCTAAGCGAGACAGCTGTCACAGAACGAGCGCTCAAAAAGGGCGCGCTGCCAAATTCTCGCGACGAAACGCCGGAGTGACGCCGCGAGGTCAACGATAAAAGAACAAAAAAGAGAAAACAAACATCCAAGGCTCCCCGGGCGCGCGACTTTCTCCCCTCGGAAGCGTGGCTTCGCCGACGAACCTCCTCACCCCACATCGGCGGCCGAGCAAGCACTCGAAATTTCTAGAAAAAAAGAGGCGTGTTATGCCGGGTTGAGTCATCTGTCGGGGACGGCCCTCGTACAGTCTCGCGCCTTTCCCCAGCCTCCGCTGCGCATCGCGCCGACGAAATGATGAGAACCTTCTGGAATGTCGCGCGGAAGGTATTTAACCGAGCAGCGGAGATGAGAGAGGAGGAGAAGACAGAAGTTAGCGCCAGAGCACGTAGGGATTCCGCCGTTTAGTCGGCGAAGGTTTTGTCCGTAGAGAAAAAGCAGGAGAAGAAGATGATTTCCACCTGAGGGGTGACGACTCGAGCTACAGGCAAGAGTGTGTGTTTACCGCTATCGAGCGAAGACGCGTGGCAACAGCTGCGTGTGTGAAGCCAACGTGTTTCCGGCGAAGAAGTTTGAAGCTTGGAGAGTGGCCAATTGAAGACGCGAGGTTTCCTGGAAGAGAAACTTCGGCGAGGTTTCCTGGAAGAGAAACTTCAGGGGCAGCGGAACGACAACAACGCTGGACTTTGAGTGAGTGATTCTCGGAAGAGTATCATCCAGTCTTTTGTTCCAAGAACTTTGGACTGAATAGGTTTTCTATCTCTTTAGTCTTTAAGTGTCTTGGTTGTTCAATGCACGCGACTGCATTGTAGTGCGTATTGTTGTCTGTGTCCGTTGTTTCGAGTGTGGCTGATTGTACTGTGTAGTACGTTGTTTGATTGGTGACATATTGTCCTCATCTATTGTGGAGTGTGCATTCTTGTGTATGGTTTTCGATCTGCCATTATTGAGAATATAATTGTGTTTTGTTAATCAACTCTCGGCTCTGACTTGTTCTTTGGGCCACAGCCGGCGTCCGCTGGCGCGCCGAAAAGGACCACTTCTAAATTGTCCATGCTTTCGTGGTGCGGTTCGGGGGGCCGATCCTTCGGCCCTTGGAATTAGCCCGGCGATCGCCTCCCTAATTAACGGGACCTGTGTGACAACAGCTATTGTAAATCTAATACAGTACAACGGCTAGATATTCGGCATAATTAGATAAATGTCATTGATAAAGCGGCCTTGGTTCAAGAGGCTATCCCTGAATAGATGCGAAAACTAGTTTTGCTCTTAAAGTGTATGCGCCTAAATAGATGCTGCAGCCAGCACAATAAGAAGCGCATAAACATGACATTCCAATATATTTCAGCAGGTAATATTCTGGCGAATAATATTCGATGAATTCCAGTTACACTACAGTGTACATCACATTGTTTTTTTTAATTTGCGCATGTATCAATGAGGATCAGTTAAAAGCTGGTTAAATTTTAAAAGAAAATGCTCAAGACAAACTATTTTGAATTAACTGTCGTATCTGCTAATAATAAATTAACACTACCTTGCATCGAACTTCGCCCCGCCGCGGTGGTCTAGTGGCTAAGGTACTCAGCTGCTGACCCGCAGGTTGCGGGTTCGATTCCCGGCTGCGGTGGCTGCATTTCCGATGGAGGCGGAAATGTTGTAGGCCAGTGTGCTCAGATTTGGGTGCACGTTAAAGAACCCCAGGTGGTCGAAATTTCCGGAGCCCTCCACTACGGCGTCTCTCATAATCATATGGTGGTTTTGGGACGTTAAACCCCACAAATCAATCAATCAATCAATGCATCGAACTTCTTATTCTGGGTATCTTTATGTTTTGCTTCTCGAATGACGCCCCAATCACGTGGTAGAAGAACTTGTAGGCAAGCTATATAGGCCCACTCATAGTTTGACCTTTTTCCTGAAATTTCTTCTTATCCCTCACAATATCTCGTTGTCTTACATAATAAAATATCACATCGAATTGTAGTTGTTTTAATGTCGCTTTCATAACACGGTGTTCGATGGAGGCGAAAATGCTGAAGGCTCGGGTGCTCCGATTTGGGTGCATGGTAAAGAACCACAGATGGTCCGAATTTACGAGCCTTCCACTTCAGCCTCTCTCATAATCATATTGTGGTTTGAGGACGTTAAACCACAGATATCAATCAATTATAAGACGGTATTGCACTAGTTGGTGAAGTGACGTTGTGTCACATACGACCGTTTATTGCAAAGAAAAACAAAAACAAAAGAAGCAAGACAGAGAAATCAGATCAAGACAATTCGCAGAGCTAGAGCAGTGCAATCCACAAAACGCGTTCGGCAGCTATAAGGTTCTTAGAAAGACTAAATCACCATCTACGATAGTAACACGAGCTTGGAAGGATGGGGCTACACTTTTCTCATTCATTGACATTAGGCATATTGTTACGGGGAGAATAAGCGTAGTTAAGCGTAGATCCTCTCCAGTAAGGCCTGCGTATGCAAACGATTTACACACAAAGGCGAAGAAGGAACTCTAGTGCGCGTGCTCAGAACGATCGTACGAGCATCGGAACTCAGAACGCATCTCTCGCTCCCAGGCGCGTATAGCCAGAAATTTTTTTCGGGGGTGGAAGGCACCACTTTGATTTCCGGAGCCCCCTCCCCCCATTTAAAGTGGCCATTTCTCACTCTCTATGTAATAGCGAAAAAACTTTTCGGGGGGGGGGGGGGGCACGTGCCCGGTGTGCACCCCCTGGCTACGCCCCTGCTCGTTCCGCTCACGGAGTCAGTTGAGCGCAACGTGAACGTGTGCCCACTTGATTTCGCCATTGTTTTGCAGCCAAGCTGTTTTGCAAGACGCGCTCGTCAAAATATATGTAGTTTCCTGCACTCTCTCGAAACGCTGTATCTGTACAGGGCTGAGTGTAAGCAACGTTCAGCTACAGCGTCTATTACGATATTCTACAGATATATGAAGTCGAGGTGTATGTTGTATGCACACCTCCTAGTCCAAAGTTCGACGAGGCTTCAGGTAATTGATTGGAGACGCCTTGAAAGCAAAATTTACTCCAGCCAGGTTTATCTTACTTGCATGTTTTCGGAATCATACCCTGAAGCCAAATGTATATTGGGTGATAATAAATGCGGCACACTAGTGCATATACTACGGGATCGCGAAATAGTGCGGATTGCTATCCTCCCCCTCCGTTACCGCAGATGATGAACAAGAATGGCGTTAAAAAGCCGCGCTAACTAGCTGACTACTGACTATAGGACAAACTTTCGGCAATCTAGCGAACCCGGGAAGCTACAGACAGATAGGGCGTCTATAATGCGTCTGGTGCAGCCTAGACCCAAGCCATCAATTTAAAGGATATTCAATATGTATGCGGCTGCACTATTCTGTCACCATACCGCTGCAGTCAACAGGGTGATTTCATATAATACAATTATATACTTGCGATTTTCGCAACTCCCAGATGTTTTAGCTAGACTTCTTCTCTCTCCAATAAATAAATAAATGAATAAATAAATAAATAAATAAATAAATAAATAAATAAATAAATAAATAAATAAATAAATAAATAAAACAAAATTCACGGCTGAGCTGTTCTGTCGCCATACTCCTGCAGTCAACAGGGTGATTTCATATAATACCATTGTAGACTTGCGATTTTCACAACTTCCAGATGTTTTAGCTAGCCCCGCCGCGGTGGTCTATTGGCTAAGGTAGTCGGCTGCTGACCCGCAGGCCGCGGGTTCAAATCCCGGCTGCGGCGGCTGCATTTCCGATGGAGGCGGAAATGTTGTAGGCCCGTGTGCTCAGATTTGGGTGCACGTTAAAGAACCCCAGGTGGTCGAAATTTCCGGAGCCCTTTACTACGGCGTTTCTCATAATCATATGGTGGTTTTGGGACGTTAAATCCCACATATCAATCAATATCAATCAGATGTTTTAGCTAGACTTCTTCTCTCTCCAATAAGTAAATAAATAAATAAATAAAACAAAATTCACGGCTGAGCTATAGCGCGAGAAATAACGCTCGAGCAATCGAATCACTTCCTGATATCTAGACGGACATGATGTCGATGAAGACGTCCTTCGGCACTCCCGTAGTACACAATCCACGACGCCACCACCCTGTCTGCCGTGTAGGCTCCATACATTACACATCTGCTACGGCCGTTAAACAATACGACCACTCCCAGAGCCCGTCCACTTCAGTGATAAAACCAGCACGTGATCGGTGCTTGGACGCTTCTCAAGGCGGCGGCAGCATGGGAGGCTTCTTGTTTGTTCTAACTTTTTCTCTCACCTTCATTGTTTGTTTGCACGAGCCCCGTGCCGCATCACTGCCGTGGCTGAATGTTGTAAAGAAAGAGTCGGTGCCAGGCCCGTCAGAGCCTACGGAACGTAATGGCAGGCGGCGTCTGTCTCTATTATACGACTGCTGACTCGGAATAAATTTGAATGAGCTCTATAGCTGCCTCGTGTTGTCGGCACGTTTTGTACGTCATGTGTGGTAATCGTATTGTATACTTGACGTGGCCCAGTGTGTGTAGTTTTCGCCAGTCGTGTATGCATTCAGTGTGTTATAATTTGCTTTTTGTGTGTGTGTGTGTGTGTGTTTCCACGAAGAAATGGCAAAAGGAATTCGGCCATTATTGCGTAACTCACTACCTTGCCGAACTTTACGATTTATTCGTCCAGAGGAAGTCATTAGGTTGTTTTTTGCCACTTGGTTCGCCGATAGAAGGACGTCTTAGGTGCCATCCGGTCGAAGCGCAAAATTTTTATAGCATCTTGTGCCCTTTCTTTGGGAATTCTGTATACCATAGTCAAATTTCTTGCGCCGTAAACAAGACTGTTTTTTTGATCGTTCTTCTTTGATTCAGCTACGGCGTCTTACCTTCTCGACGCAGCCAGTCTTGCGAAGGCAAATATGTATCAAAATTAGTTTTTGAGATGTATATTACACACGAAAAGAGATAGAAGGATGATTCATCGCTCCTGTGGATTTTCCGGCTTGAATCTTTGTGTTTAGCTTTTCTTTGTTTTCTTTTTTTTGTTTTATAGGTATTGCGCTCTTCAGTTGCTCAACATCTCCAGATGAACCACAACTTTAAAGTTTCTAGAAAGTTTGCGTGCTGCGACATTTTTCTTGCCATGTTTTGTGAACACCTTGCTCATGATTAGTTCGGAAGCAAGCTTTTCGAGAACATCACGTTTTAATATTTCTAAGCATTGTTATTATCAACTACGATTCCGCTAACGCAGGCCCGGTACTAAGTGATGGATACCGACATTTAATAAAGCGACAGTGCACGCGAAGTTCTCCACTAAAGCAGTTCGTACGAATGTGTTATATACCGTATTCACTCGCGTAGCAGCCAGGAACAAGATAATGCTACGATATCGTGAATGAACTATAGGCGGAACTTATGCTGGTTGTAACAACATGGAATGCGGATCCCCAAGAACCATATTGTGCCACATGTAAGCTTGAATATGATTAACTCAGCTACTGATAGCTGCGAATGAGAAAATGGGCGAGAGTGTATGTGTGTGTATACAAAGGCTGCAAAGGCACAAATAATTTGGAAAGCAGATAAATAATGTATAAAACTCAACATAGTCTCGATACAAAAAAAGCAGTCACTGTCTGTTTTTCTTGTCGTTAGAATGAATCTATCCGGTGGCATTGTCCTACCAGCACTTCACCATAGTAATAAATTAAGGTGAAAAGAAATAAGAAATAATAGATAAGACACGCAAGTGAGCTTTTCCTATAGTGAAAAGTGCGGTTGCTCTGTTCAGTTATTTTTTTTTAATCTGTAGCATTTCATTATTGGTGAGAGAAAAAGAAGCATATTTTAAACCTACAAAAGCATTCAACGAAGAGAGCAGAGAGGTTTACTCGACTCATCAGTGAAATAAGACCACCCTTACTGTCACGTTGAGCTTTGTATACCAATTAGTAAAAACACACCTCGCAAGCTCTGGCCCGCCGATACAATTCCAAGTTGCTGAGTGAAGAAGAATGAGCAGCTGCTGCCAGTTCACGTGTGTAATTCGTAGAAAACAAACAGGAAAAGACGACTTATAAAACGGTCACGAAAACACACATTTCCCAACACGAGTGCCCGAGTTACAGAAACGTTGTCTATTCGAAAATGCGTATCGAGGAGGTCACGACCCAAACACGTGTTTACGTCTGCTTGCGCGCTTTGTGTACTTTTAAGTGCAGGAACATCGCGCGTGCTTCTCAAACGCCGAGCCGGCAACGGCGTGCGACGCACGAGCACGCGCGCAATCGGCCTCCTCCGCGTTTATTTTCCCAGCCGCCGCTTTGCAAGACGGCAAGCGTGCTGGTCCGTCTGCGACTATAGGAGCCGCACACTTCCCTCAACTATTCAGTGTGCTTATGTGAAACGGTGCGCAAGTCGAGCGAGCAGACCGTCTAAACAGAATAATTATACTTGTACACAGTAATGCCAAGGCGGTGTTCATGTCGACGAGCAGTTAACACGCTTAATGCTACAAGCAAAGTAGCTTCGAAAAAAATGGCGCGATTATTTGCGTCGAACGCACAGGAGATAGGCAGACGCCCCGATTTTCAACCCTCGTATACATTAAAAAAAAACTAAGGTCCCCTACGCAAGAACTCTGCACTGATGGTTACCCAGCGAGGCTGAGACACGTGACCCCAGTATTCATTAACCTTGGCTAATGTCTACGGTTCAACAAAGTTCTCCTCAATTATTAAACAAGTGTATCCAAAAATCTTGATTTGTGCTTGACGCCGGCGTCCCAGCGATGAGGATTTCCCAGTTTCTCTGGCACACACTATATACGAGTTTTCGCGCACATAGGGCGGTCGTATTTTAGTTTTGCTGGCTGAATACTTCTTTCGAGCTTTAATACAGCGAACTTGCATTGTGGCTGGAAATAAATATTTAACCAGCTGTCATGCAGTTGCTGCGCGGTGAGCGCTGCGTTGGCTTGAGCAGTATACATTCTTAACGAAAAGTTAACTTTGTAAATGTTGGGATGAACCATTCATACGTAAATGACTCACCCGCATACAGAAGCGAAGGAACAAAGTTTCGAAGCAACGCGAGTCGCATTTACGTCATATGTTTCGGCGACCGGAAGTGGCTGATATCGCTTACCAAAATAAGCACTTACGAATATTAGCCCCAGTTAGACGTGCGCCACCTTCAGACGTACCGCCTTATAGGCAGAGCTGCTGTATATCCTGCAGCCTCGCAAGTGAAGGACATATGCCAGAACGGACCAGCTGGCTTCTCCGGATCGACAGCAGACGTGTACGTGAGGATTGTATACATCCTAAGTTATCGGCACGTCACATATAGTTACTGAAGCATAGATCGCATTTGTACAACGTATAATTAACGAAAGAACGAGATAAACATACAAGAACGCCACGACTGTCCCTGGCACGCACGGTGCGTAAACAATCCCGTATACGTGGTTGATGTCCATGGGCCATGCCATAGGCGGGCTGGGCGGCTTAGACGTGCCTCCTCAGCCATGGATAACCTCTCTGCCTTTATTTAATCTTCACTTTCTCTCTCTCTCTTTGGACATTACTTCACTCACTCAGTGTTGCAGGCACGGAATAGAAAAGGTGCAAGAACATCGTTGAGTCGATAACGTGTCGGAAAGTTTTCTTGCCTTTCGCCTGATAAAGCGTTGTATTAACAATAGAATAAGTGCAGTGGCTCGCACGTTTTCTTTAGTGCCACCAAGCAGCAGTATAGCACAGTATGGCTTATTTGTTTTTTTTTCTCATGTCTTAACGCGGGAGTGTAGGTGCACTGCATGCGGACGTGTATGCAAAGACACACACGCATAGATGCCGCATAGTAATGTCTTGCAAGTCGCTCGGCATATCGGGGAACTCTCTACAGTTGTGTAAACGCCCACCATTCAACGTCCACCAGTAATTCCCATTTTTCATACCCTTTGAGCCTGTACATGAGCAAAATATACTGGCAGGAAATCCGTGTTGCCAACCTCTACACCCGATTCGTTAACGTGCTTAACAATTAAGCGAATGCCAGACAATGGTTTCATTTACTTTATTTAAATATTTAATTCACTTGTTGATGTCCGTCTCTGACCATGATCCTCACCGACCATTGCGGCTTTCTCGAGCCCTGAATTTCTATACCCTGACTGCATCGTCGTCGTCATCATCACCAGCATCAAAACCTTGTTTTTTTTCCTTGGTTCATGGCTCTACGCGTCGCAGGCCAGCAAAGCGACGCGGGCATTGCTAAGTTTTCTAAAGACGACCGGACTACGCGACCGCTTATAAGCGTGCAATGGACAAGGGCACATCTACGCACACGTTGCCCTTCGCTTCTCTCTCTCTTCTCCTTTAATCCCCTCACCCCTTCCCCCAGTGCAGGGTAGCAAACTGGACGTGCGTCTGGTTGATCTCCCTGCTTTTCATTTCTTCCCTTCCTCCTCCTCCTCCGTTGTTATTTGATTCAATTTTTATTTACTCGTTAGTTCACATTTGTGACTTGTTACAATCAAGAAGATGGACACACGGCAAAGACGAGCACAGTCGTCGCGACGCTTCCATTATGGACAGTAACCAATGAGTCTGGAGTTAGAGTTTGCCAGCTCTGGCCTCAAGCGGCTTGTGTGTACACTATCGGAGATAGCGGCTGGCCTGCCTGTCGGTCCTGGCTGTTCTTCGCGGGACGCGGACCCCCGTTCTCGGAAATCCGCTGGCGGCGTGAATTATTATAGCCGGACGGGGGAGCCTTCGAAGTTCAGCGGCGGCGGCGCGCGATGTCCGCTGCTCGTTGCGCGGTCGGGTCTGCGCGCAGGTGGGATCTGTCGGTCCCGCCGAGAAACGACCGCCGGCGGACCCCTCCCTTGTTCCTTCCCTTCCGTCTTCCACGATGCTTCTTCTATGAGCTCTCTTATGAACGTCGCCTTGCAGATGCTCTGTAGGGAGATTTTTATTATGGCACCGGGGGCGCCTGCTTATCGCGTCGTCAACGCCAGAGACATTCGCGCTCACGGCTCCTCGGCCGTATACTTTTTCGAGTTGGCGACCGAGGTCACCGAGATGACCTGTCATTCGTGTAGGAGACAAACGATATCGCGGGCACAGGTCAGTGAGTGAATCAGAAATGATGACCTCTGGAGAGTGTTTAATTTAGTATGATCACGTTCATGCCATCGTACCGAACGTTCAACACGCCTAGAGTTCGCGTGGGTGTTATAGAGAAGTCACATTTTATGAATATGAGTCCCTATTTGCAAACGTCGTTCAACCTGACTGAAGAACTTAGTCTTGTTCAGACAGTTTGTATCGTGTTCTCATCCGTCGGTTTCCCTCTTTGCTTTCTTCTTGAGAAAGGATTCGCGAGAAAAGAGAAAAAAAAAGTGACCTTGGGAGAAAATTTTAGGCATCCAAGTGCTAGCCATAATATTGTTACGCATGGAGTTGCAGCGTTCACAATATATTTACAACATGCCAGAGGGTTAGCGGTGACGCACTAAGACAAGTGCGAAACCATCGGTTTCATTCCAGAGACACTTCAACCTCGTCTAGGGCTAGTAGCGTCCTCTATAGTCCGCTGTGGCACAATCACCTACGAATCATTATTGTCCGTATTCGGTGCTGTTGTGTCATAAAGCTCGTAAGATAACTTGCACACATCCATGAACCCATGTGTATTGCCAAATGGTTAAGTAACTTCCGCCTCTCAAGTGCGATCCACTGTGCGCACGCATATCACTCACAAGCGGATAAGCATAGAAGCTGCTTTACAGACGCAATCAATCCTGCCCTCCAAACTCTCCGCGTGGTTGCCCGCTGCCAAAATCTGCCAAAAGTGCAGCACTAGACGCATTTACGCTCACACCTGAAACAACACTCTGAAAGGCCATTCACGGAACTGGCGATTAGCGCCACGAGGGTTAGCCCGACTACTAGCACGCTTCGCGGCGTTCCGTGAACAGTAAGAGAGCGGGATTTCTAGGAAACCACCAAATAAATGAAGAGCTACGGATTTCGGCTTTTTTTCTTCTGGTATATGCAGTTGCGCGTGCTCTTCGAAGGCGCTTCGTGAGACAGTCAAGCTACGGGCTGTCATGACCCGCAAGGTGTCGTGCCCGTAGAGCTGATTAACGTCGACAAGAATGATTAAATATGAGAACGCCTCGCCGATCAATCTTCCAGAGTGAGAGGGCAGCCGTTTCTCACCCGCCGAGGCGCGCACCACGTGACGACCGTATCGGCTATACTCCTGTTTGGATGACACAGTGACTTAAACGAAAAATGAATTAACGAGAAAAAAAGAAATTATAACTCGAGCCACACTTGCGGCTTCCCCCATTTAACCTCTGATCGCTTATAAGCGGTCAAAGTGACACGATGCAAGAAAAGAAGCGCGTGATAGGGTCGATGGGCCTGCCGAGCGACGCTAGACATTTTGGAGGGATGGGCCCACGACCGCGCCAGTGTTCCTTCTCCAACGCGGGCGCGTTACATAGCTGGGCAGCGGAGATGGGACGGGCTTGTGCCGAGACGCGTAAGTACTTAATCAGGAAAGCCAAAACGTGACGCAGCTCCTCTCCATGTCAGGAAGAGGAGGAGTTCCATCGCTTTATCGAGTGCCCGGATGAAGGTGCATGCATGCAGTGAGAGAGAGACGGCTGCAGTGGTACTAAGGTTTGATCCACCGCAAGTTTGGAGAGAGTGTGAAAAGGAGAGGAAGAGAGTTCGTCTCCGACACAAAGAATTCCCCGCACCCTGCTTCGGCCGTCGCGTGACAGGTAATTAGAACTGGCGTGTATCGTCTAGTTGGGGCATTCATCATGGGCTCTCCTTTCCCCTGCTCTGAATAGGAGCCACAGCAACAACAACAACGGGGGACGAGCCATATGTGGCTCAGGAGAGAGGAGGACGTGAAAGCACTGACTTTTAAGGAAGGCGAAGAGAGAGATGTAGCAGCTGGGCGAGGAGAGGTGCAGTGCAGTTAGGGCTGTTGCTCCAGCACACCGTATGGCCTACAGGCAGTGAGCACCGACTGACGTCGGTACTTGCGTGTTGCATATTATAAAACGTCAGTGCACAGCAAGCGTCATTGAACTCGACTAGCACAAGGGTGCGCTTACACATTTAGGGGCGGAGCTTCATACTCGGTGAATCGAATGTCCCGTGTCGCCGTCGTAGTGGCCACCTCTCGTTTAGTCTTTATAATGTCCGCCGGATGACGGTACTTGTATATGATGAATATATGATGAAAAGATTCGAGATGGTGGCATTTGGGGTGTTCACTAGACGGACGGACGGACGGACGGACGGACGGACGGACGGACGGACGGACGGACGGACGGACAGACAGACAGACAGACAGACGGACGGACAGACGGACAGACAGACAGACGGACAGACAGACGGACAGACAGACGGACAGACGGACAGACAGACAGACAGACAGACGGACAGACAGACAGACAGATGGACAGACAGACAGACGGACAGACAGACAGACAGACAGACAGACGACAGACAGACAGACAGACGGACAGACAGACAGACAGACAGACAGACAGACAGACAGACAGACAGACAGACAGACAGACGCACGGACGGACGGATAGACAGAGAGACAGACAGACAGACGCACGGACGGACGGATAGACGCACGCACGGATGCATGGACGGACGGACGCTTCGCCGTACTCATCGTCAATCACTCCGTGGATATGCCGTGATTTATTTTTCTGTATTGTAAGGAACTCACGAACGTATCTCAATAAATTGAATCCAGGGCAAGAACATAAACAAGTTTGCAAGGTTGTTAACCGGAGAATAAGTGTCCGAATGTTCATTCGCAAAGTGGGAAAATGTTATCTTTATTGCAAAATTACGAACACGCGATATCAGCGAGCATAATGTGTGCTGTGACATCCGCCCTCCCCCCCCACCCGTAACTATCATAACCGTGTCATACCACGTACGTCGCGTCATTCGACGTTCTCAAACTATGTAGTTACGAACAAAATTAATACATGGAATATTGAAGGCACTAAAGCCACTTGCATATTACAGCGTTGTCAATTTACGCATATGACCCATACACAGAGCCAGCAAATCAGCCATTTTGTCGCCATCTGACTTTCGCGAGCGACTGCGTAAGAGGGAAACCTAAATTCTAGCAAATAATAATAATAATAATAATAATAATAATAATAATAATAATAATAATAATAATAATAATAATAATAATAATAATAATAATAATAATAATAATAATAATAATAATAATAATAATAACAATAAAGCGTACATGCATGATCTTCAGGTAAGCAAGCGCGTATATTTTGCAAGAAACGTGGTAGGTGAAAGAATATTTGACAATGGTAGATGAGTGAAGGTGTAAATCACAAAGACAGAGAAATGGAATTCTGTGGGGTGCTATAGCACTCCACAGAATATATATACTGAGAGTGTATATATATACTCTCGGTATCCACAGGATTTCCTCCGAATAAAACTTCAGGGACAGCGCGGCTATCTCCGATAATCGAAAGATGGTCAGTTCGTATAGCACTCAGATGGCCAGTTGGTATAGCGAAGTTGCGTTTTATTTTCCTTGAAGCATATTAACATTGCATACCAGAGCAATGCCGCGGAGTAGACACTGCACATTCTGCTTTTATTTCCTCTATCCAAGCATGAAGATAAACTACTAGCCGCCATGCCAGAACAGACAGATAAACGAAGAAACAAAGCCATGACAATGCTGTAAGTCGCGTTACGCGAACGATACGCTTGGCCACACTTCCGGAAGCGTCAGCGAAGCGCTACATCGGTCACACGCTTTCGCTGTACGACTCGCGCCGACGCATCTATATCAACGGATATACACTTACACGGATACATACCCGACGCGCTACGCCGTCAATGAGAAAGCGCACTTAATATAGTACACGTATAATATAACGCGGCGCGAAGCGTATCGCCGTGTTGCGCGTGCGTTCCCTGACCTCTTGAGCGCACGAGTCCCACCTATTCTGGGCCCCCCGCGCACACCGACGTCGACCGTACACAGCGTGTATCCCTTCTCCGCGAGCTTCGTAGCGTGAAAAAGACATCGGCGGACGCGGTGCGACGAGGCATCTCGCACCGACAGCCGCCACGCTGCAAGAAGGTTCTTGACACTGCTCCAGTTTGGCTCGACGCCACCGGAGACGACGCGCGCTCGGCCGCAACAGGTGAAGGCAATTTCGCGCCCCCGCGCGCGCTCTACCCCGTCTCTGAAGACGCCGCCCCTGCTGACGCTCTACGCACATGTTCTCACAGCTGTCGTGGCACACCGTACCGAGAGGTGAGGCGCTGAGGTTTCGGAGGGTAGGGGTGGATGGGGACGTGTGTCATTTGGGGAGTGAATCAATTAAGGAGCAAATCGGGTGTAACAAAGAGTGAGAAAGAGAGTGCTGTGGAGTGTTACACTTGCGGTGCCTGGTCATTATACCTTATGGTAAAGCATACCTCATTTTGGACGGAGACAAAGGGGACAAGATGGACATGACACTCGCTGCTCTCGCAACTAAATTTATTTCGGAAAGCACACTTTGTATATGTGCACCCACGCATGCACCCCCGAGCGACACACGAAGGAATTAAGAGTCAATGCATTCTAATCAAAGAACGAATTTAGCGCATTTTGTTTATTCGTGGTTTTCGAAGTCTTCGTAATTTGTTTTTTTTACTTTCCTCTCTTCTTTTCTCTTTCTCTCCTCCTATCTTCATTTCCTCTTTCTCTTCCCTTCTCCCAAAGAAGTAAACAATCGTTGTGCCCCTCCAGGTGGCAGTTGCTAGCTTGCTCTCTCCCTCTTTCCTCTGTGTACTTTGTCTATGCGTGTATGCAGATCAAATAAGTAGACTGATTAATTTAGCGCAAACTCAAGTGACGAGGCATGTGCAGAAAGAAATTAGAAGTTAATTCATTCTTATCAAAGAACAAATTGGTGCACATGTGGACGTATTCTTTTGAAGTAAATTCAGTAGTGAGCGTAGCGAGCGTCTCATCTTTTTTTGTTTTTTTTTTCAGTGTTGTGAAGTCCACAAAACGTCGCGGCGATATTTACAGTCTTATGAAGTGGAACAACTTGAGCCGTGAAAAAAAAAGGAAAGAAACAGAGAAAAGAAAGAAAAAAAGAAAAAAAGAAAAAAGAAAAAAAGCACAAAAGAACAGACACCTAATTGTGCCGAATCTAAATTGGGATGCGGTTACTGAACTCCACGAAGAAAAAAAAAACGAAATAAATGAAATGGTCCCGCGAAGCAAATCTGACCTGACCAGATCTAGCGCCCTTGCCCGCGCGCGTTTGCATGGAAGTCGGCGTAGAGCTGAGTGGACAAGGAAGAAGTCAGCAACTCGCTCGCTCTCTCTCCCTAATTACCGGCAATCGGGAAAAATTTGGCACCCTGAGTTAGAGCGCGCACGTCTCTCAAGCGGTATTTATAGCGCTTAATGAAGGCGCAATGAGAGAGTGGAAAGCGGGATAGAGCTTCGTAATTGAATTCAGTAGCGTCGATTAGTATATTGAAGCTGCCATCGCAAAGACGACGCACCTTCAGTGGCATGTCAAAAAAAAAAAAGAACTGAAAGGAAAGTGAGTAATGAAAGAAGCAACACTTAGAGGCCGTTCAAATTTCATGGTGGAGTTTACTAGACCAATCTTTGCGAGAACATGCCAGTCTACCAGAAGTTTTACAAACATATTCAAAGCATGTACTTTCATTTATTTACGTCCATAATATCTACTTACATGACACAAACGTAAAAAATAACTGCCAGAAAATATAAAAGTTGACCAGAATATTTTTTTCAGCGTTGTGCCAAAATTTATATTAAAACGGTGTACTGTTACACAAAGAATGCGTTACTCATTGAACAATAAGGCAGAAATGGGTATCACTGTAAGGTTTTGTGCATAGGCGGGTGCAATGTTAACAGGAACTCGGTGCGGGCATGTGCGGATGATTTCTTGCGAAAGCGTACATATTTGCCTAGGGATACTGGTTGTGGACAGTTCCGTCTCCCTTCGACAGAGTCGTTCAGCGCACGAACAATGTCACCGCATCCACCTGCACGGAGCGAGCCACTATGCATAACCGCAAAGGACGTGCATTCGAACGCTCTCTTTAACAGGGGACCGTATACTGCTTTTGGCAAGGCGAGAAAGGTGATGAAAACGCTGACTATGCGAGGCGGGAGTGTTCATCTTTCCAACACTTCTTCACGCCTGTACGAGAGAGAGAAAGATAAAAATGCAAAGAAAGGCAGGGAGGTTAACCAGACGCACATCCGGTTTGCTACCCTGCACTGGGGAAGGGATGATGAGAGGAGAGAAACCATGGAGATGGAACCGCTAAAGAACATCAGATGGTCGGAATTTGTGCCGATTATTATTATTATTATTATTATTATTATTATTATTATTATTATATTATTATTATTATTATTATTATTATTATTATTATTATTATTATTACTACTATTATACGATCATGACACACCCATGGCCGGACGTTATGCCTGATTTAGCAGGGCTACTTCTTTGCTAGACGAGGCTACGGGAGGCTGGCTAATGCAACGGATTCTTTTTCTTGGAATGCTAAAAAGCTTCCACCACTTATCTCTCGCCTTTTGCATTTTCTTTCAAGTAACATGTACTTCAGTTAACTCTGATAGTCGGCCGTCCTTTTTAGAGGCACATGAAGAAAGTAGAGGTGAGGCCAGTTGAGGTAAAGGTCGGATGACTTCCGAGAATGTGTCTAGATTTTGTTTTTCAGGATCTGCGTTAACTGAAAATAAAAACAGAGAAAGGAAAAGAAATCAAACGAATCTGCAACGAGTCGGCAGATGTCTGAGCATCGGCGTGTTTGTAGAGCGGAGTTTTCATCCAGCTGTTGAAGAGATGTGGTCCGGACACGCAACGGCGGGAATGCGACGAGTGCCGGGCACGAGGGCGAAAAATAGACCCGACTTCGTCGTCAAACGCACGCCCCCACGAAAGCGTGGCGCGGCCTCGCGGCGTGTCACAGGCCCAGCACGCGCAGTCTTTCGCGTTCACGAAAAATGGGCGGAAAACGGTGCGCGACCGTTTAGCTCGAAATTTGTTGGACTTTCGCATGCACTCTCTTTTAGTGTGTTTGCTAAAAACGGTTGACAGCACTGCGCGATGGTTGAGGTCACGAAAAAAAAAAACCATACATGAACAGCTTCTTTAACTGCACGCTGTCTCAGTATACTGTTACGCAGTAACAGACACCATAGCTTCTATACACTGGTGTATTTTAATCTGTGCGTGGATGTGACCTGTTATTCTTAGCGACCAGCAATTATTCTGTCTTATCGACCTGAACAAGCTTATTTTTTCTGAATTTCGACTAAGATGTCCATGCACTCACGAGTTGTGAGCATCCCGCCTCTCTCTCTCTCTCTCTCTCTCTCTCTCTCTCTCTCTCTCTCTCTCTCTCTCTCTCTCTCTCTCTCTCCTCTTCTTCTTATGTTTTCTTCTTTTTTCGAACTTTGCACCACTATACAATGTCTTTAGTAAACGCATTGGTTTCATTATGAAAGCATTTGTGTTGAGCATGGGCGTGTGTTAGCACGCATACGTATGCATGCGTGCTTGTCATAAAAAAAGGACGCGTGTACTGATTGACTAAATTATAAAAATCAAGAATTTTAAGAAAGTTGATGCTCTTTCGATCATTCTGATATTCCTAAGCACATCATTCCCCTCTCTTTTTCAATATACCCCAATCATTTTTTTTTTCCTTACGCTCTTTGCCTTTTAAACCATAGAGTCTTTTACAATAGTTACCTTCTCCCCAGTGCAAGGTAGCCTACCAGGCTCAGCCATTGTTAACCTCCCTGCCTTTCTTTCATCCTTATTCTCTCTCTCTCTCTTTTACTAGAGGGAACTCTAGCATAGCGATTGCTCAGTCATAATGGGAATAATGGGTGGTACATGGATTTGCCGAATCTTCGTGCTTACATGCTTGTTTATTGTTGTGTTTCGGGGTTCATTTTCGTGTAAAATAATGTACCAATGTGACCTTCGTGAGTCGATTTGAACTGGTGAGCCTAAAGGAATTACGGTGAGGAAGTAGAACTGCTGAACATTCGCCGAACTTTGTCTCGCGACGAAGCGGCTCCAGAGCAAACGGAGCCAACGGAGCCAAACGGAGTTAAACGGAGCCAAACGGAGCCAAGGGAAGTAAGGTTTGACAAACGCGTGCACCGCCCGTCATTCCCGTGCTCGCTGAAGCGACATGCCCTGCAGCTCCCGCAGACACAATCGAGTGCCAGGGTTTGTGGAAGCTACAGAACCAAAGCACATGCCTGCTACCACGCCAAAAAATATATGTAGTACTTGAATTTAGTGATAACTTTCCTCATTTTCATAGCTGAAATAAGTACTGCTTTATTTATCACGAGACCGAAACAATTGATGGAAGTTGTGGACAAAATGACGCTATTGTTCACCTTGCAAAAATTCCTTACTCTTCTATCCGTTTCTCAAGCAGCACCATTTTTTCCAGCTCACTCGTTTTCCAAGGAAACATGGCGTCCGTGACGTCAGTGTGCGGCCGCGAACACACTGTGTAGTTCTCCAAGAAGAATATACTCGTATATATGTGACCCTAAAATGTATGCTGAACAATCGAAGTGTTGTTCCTATTCATAATTTTCTTGTATTCGTTTTTTTTGAACGCGTTAACTATGTGAGTGAGCAAAACTAATCTGCGGAAGCCCTGCCTCTGTAAACTTCGCTCCAATGTCAAGACAAGTTGTTGCCTAGTAAAATATATAACGGAAACTATATTTTAAACCACCTCTGACCTTACGACAGATGATTTTCCAGTAAACGTGATGCTTATTTTGCATCTGTGTAACAAGTTTTCTCTTTCTCTCTAACTCCAAATAAGCAACAAAAAAGGGGGGCAGGAGGAAAGGATCACGCGTGTGCTCTATACAGCTTGAAAAATCAACAACATTCGCATGCTCTCGGCGTTACGGTGACTGGCGCATACGAGGACGGCCTCACCAGCTCCTTCGCCGAAATCGGGCTCGCCTCAGACCGGACAGCGGCAGACACAGCAGCTGGAGTGGGAGAACAAACGGCTGCGAAAGCAAACAAAGCTTTGCAGGGATCGCCACAAACTTTCTCCGCATGCCACGCGTGGCGCTCGCGTTACGGCCCCCTCGTTTCGGCATCGTTTCGCGTGCCGTTTTTTTTTTTTCAGCGGCTATAGATAACGCTGCAGACATTCATTCACCACCCACGCTTACGTTGCCGTAGAAGAGAGGCTGAGATGAAGCAGAAAAGAAAAGTAGAAGATAAGAAGGATGAGAGCAAGAGAGAATGGTGTGTGAGAAGAAAAGGCCAGCATCTATAGGGTGCGGCAATGAGGTTCAAGCTGGGAAAAGACGGATTGTTTCTTTTGGAAAGCAATTTTCTCGCACCCGAAGGAGAGAAGTGCAAGCTGCATGTGCTGCAGATAGATATTGCTCGTTGTTAGTCACGCGTGCGCTGAATGGCTAGGGAAAATAAAGCTGCACAGCGAGCTATGGAAGCTGCATAGAAAACGAGATGGACTTCCGGATGCAGAGAGCCGGTGAATCAGCCTTCTAGAGATTTATCAAATCCGCTCCTATAGCGTTCTACAGCTTTCAGTTGTTAGTTCCGTGGCTTTCTTTCGTATTTCTATTTGACGGTATACGCTCTGTTTACCGCAGCCTGAACGATGCATCCCAACATTTTAGATGGTGAGGTGCATGGCTAGCCAACTCCTGGGCGTGTACGCGTTCGAAGCCCATCGCTGTAAGCCAGCAAAATCTTTCCACGCGGCTTGCCAGATTTAAAGTATTTTTTCCATCTGAGGTATCTGTTGCTCAAAGAACACTTCTGTGTTCAAGAGATGTGACAAAAGGTAATGGTGGTGTAATATGAAAATAAAAAGGGAGAACTGCGCGCAACGTAGAAACAACCTATTTGTCCCCGTAGAATCAAAATTTTCCAGAAAGGCCGATTTGACGCGGCAGTAAGCAATAATTACTTACTATCATGGCGGTGGCCTTCTTACGCTCTTGTGAGTCGGTTCAAGTAAAAATTGGTGCATATAAGCACCACTTCATTAACATTTTCTTTTTTTCTTCAATAGCTATATCTATATTATGATTATGCTTCTTAGATATGCTGCGTAACTCATATAGGTTGAAAAAAAATTAAACACTTGATTCAGCTTAGAACCGATACATTTTTTTTGTCTCTGTTTACCCTGACAAAGTAAAAAGAGGTATTTGGGCATTGCCTCTTCTGCATTCTTCTAATTACATGTTGAAGGTGGTAACTCCAAAAAATGCTTGTAAATAAGATGCCAGAGTAGGGCGGGTGTCTACAGGTTGCATTAAGAGGAGTTGTTGCTGGCGCACCTGTCGTCTTCAATTCATCGCACCCAACAGTACAACTTTCGAAAGGTGTCGTTCAACTTCAACGCTTTTCCCTTGAATTTCACCCAGAAAATTTCATATCTATATGGAAAAGCCCTCTTCGTTAAATTCAATCATAGCGTGGACCACTGCAGTGATTGGTGTGCAAATGTCGCAACCATTACACCAATTTTAGGTAATTCATTAAGTGAGGTAGAGCACACCATGTTCACCGGAAAAAATAGGTTGCGTTACATATTTGTTATGGAACGTCTAGGTGGCGAAATCTTGGCCGATTCCCCAGATTGGACATCTTCCGTATAGTGATGGGGAAACAAACGAATGTGGAATGTGCAAAGCCCGACATCGGGATGAATAGGGCACGGGCGGGGCAATTGCCTGCAAATTATGCAAGGCTAGATCCGCCGGCTACCTACAACATCCTCAGCCTCGATGAATAGGGCAACCCTGCGCTTTCTTGCTGTCACTGCTAAAACAATCTGTCGAGCGTCGTTTTACGGCCGTAAATGATTACGCGACAGCGCAGTGTTTGACCTAAAGGAAAGACAAACTGGCGACAGAAAAAAAGAGAACAAAAAGCAGATGGCTCAAGTAAGTGTGACAGAGTGCAGCCGCGTTTTCAATTCACGCGTCCTGCGCGCGGGCGTTCGCGCTGGCAGCAGCTGCCGTCGAAACGTCCTGGCCTTGAAGTGCGCTGACTGGGATGAAGATGAACGACTGTCAGCGCCCCCTCTCTCATCCTCCGACTCGATCTCGACGGAAACCCTTCTGAAAACGGGAAGGGATGCTCCTCACGCACGAAGAGACCTTTCTTGAGTCTGGTAACTTTCTTGACACAGTCTGCTCACAGCTTCTTGTGGTACAGCACGCGGACATCAGCTGCCTCACATCGGCAGTGTGCACATGTGGTTACTCAGCTTTACAATCTTCGAAGTCTAACAACAGCATTATGACGAGCATATCGTATCTTTGCATGAACACGCCTGCTTTACAGTACCTTCTTGCATTTCCTCCTCTTCTTCCTTTACACCTTACAGATATTAGTGGCGGACGTCTGCTGCGAAAATCTCGGCGTCGGCAGCCCTAAATAAAAGTGTGGCCCGAGAAGGTAAGCCAGTAACATGCATGTTTATATGCAGCGTGTTTCAACATTTAACGAATTTCTCGATCGTAGGCCTATAGGCGATCAGCCGCTTCTGGAATATTGTATGGCAATCTCATCTTTTATCGACGTCGCTTGTCATTTCACGTTGCCACATTTCATTGTTGGCTGGATATGAACACATGATCATTTTTGCCTGCAGAACTTAAGTGTTGCGCTTTTAGGCACAGTTTACAAGGACCTAAGAGCCGGCATGAAGGAAGAAAATAGTTATTAGAAAGAACCGCGTGATGCGATAGAAATGAATGAATGAATGAATGAATGAATGAATGAATGAATGAATGAATGAATGAATGAATGAATGAATAAGATCTGGTCCGCAGACGCCCAGTTTCTCTAGCCCCCGATAGGAGAAGAGTGTCCGATTTTTTTTTTAATTTTCTACCGCCGCCCCCTCCGCCATTTTCATTTTTTTTTTGCAAGTACGTTTCCCCCTATAATAACCGCGCACGTCAAGCTTCTTCGCCTATGACCATTCGTTCTTCGCTGTGATAACTGTATCGGTGCTCAAGACATGATGCGACTGCAGCTATCAAGCTTAATGTCGGTGCGCGAGCGTGAATAAACAATGTCACGAGAAGCGTCGAATGATTCTTTTTCTCTGGTCAGGTCATGAAAACGAAATTTATTTTCTAATATAACGCATCGTTTAGAGATGTAGACCATGGGTACTGATAATTAAATCTTGATGCTTTACAGGCTGAAATAACAATGCGATTGTGAGGTGCCCCGTAGTTAATGACTCTGGATTAATTTTTATTACCTGTCATTTTCAACGCCTGCTAATTGACGCGTATTGGTGTTTTTGCATTTCAAGTTCACCGAAACGCATTCTCCTCAGTCGGGAATGAAACCCATGTCCTTGAGCACTCGCTCGCTGGATTCCGTGCGGACCGGTTGTGCCCTCGCGATCTCCGACGACAGTGCAGCTCTGGCCGACTGGGTTGGTCCTACGCCATCTGCAGTCGCCGACAAGAGCTCTCGCCAGTGGTGCCCCGTCCTCGGACTCCTGCGACCGTCTCAATCTTTCCTATCGTCTCCTCACTTCTGTCGTTCTCTGTCCCTGTTCCTCGCTCTCTCCTTGCTTTTTCTCTATCTCTTTACCTTTTAATCCCATCCTTTTAATCCCTTGTCTACCCCTATCCCTCGTGAGCTACTGTTGAGGTTTCCTCCCACTGAGAGACAGTTGCAGGGCTCACTTTTCTCTTCTTTTCACTTGCCCATGTCCTTGAGCGGAGCGCGATGCTTAAAGAGCTAACGAACTACAGCAAATGTATAGGTATTGAAGAGCAAAACTCAAACAATTAGGCAAACCTGGGAACAAGTAAGTGTGGAATACTATAGGATGCAAAGTACGACATTATTTTGCGACTAGCCTCTTCAAACTGACACGAGGTTGGCTGCCCTGCGACAGATCTTGCTGTACAAATCCTTCTACGCTTCTTACGCTTCAGAGGGCTCCTGCAAAAAGGAGGTAAAAAGGAAAAAAATATAATAAGGAACTTGAACGCGTGCCTAAAGGTCGGAGTGCAGTGCGGTCTGAAGCGCGGCGAAAGGCCGCCCGTGTCGACATAAGAAACCTTGATTGAAGGATGCTGAAAAGGTATAAAATAAGAAGGGTCGCTCGCTGCCAGCGACCACTCTCGCAAGAGGCAAAGGCGAACGTTCTTGTCAAGTCAGGTCACGTCCGAGGGGTATAGAGAAACTGTCCCCTTTCCGTGGGAATGGCAAGACCATGCACGGTCCGCATCACTGACGTCAGCCGCGTTCTCTGCGCCAGGATTCGCGAAGGGCAGCGACTTGCACAACTTTCTACCCGGTGTCTATTTCTCTCAACACGTATAACCAAAAGTGGTTTGGTATTTTCAAATATTAAATATATGTGAATTATATCTCACCTGCACGCTGTATGTCTGTTTTATTTAAAAGTTAATAGCATCAACGGTGGCCGTCAGATTAAAAGTTTTGTAAATCAGCGTGAACGATTGTGGGCAGGTGTATGATAGAACAGAGGTAAACGTTTTTAATTCCTATATAAAGTATAATATGAGACCAACAGCTGGGCTGGTTGGCATGGTTCTGTATTATGAAGCAGCGCGAAAAACAGGGCATGAAGCGTTCGTAGTGTTCACTTCTTGTTCTGTCTATTTAGTATTCTAGTATTGTGGCATATCGTTGCCAGGGACGGCTCAGTGCTCTCCCATAGTAGAGTACCGAGTACTCTAAATCGTTACCCACTTCTTCTAAACACACGTATACGCTTGAATCGACTGGAGGAATGTACACTGGTATAGGCTGATGTGTCGATGCCCTGGCAGAAATGGTATGCCAACATGTAAATATGCAAATGTATATATTCAAGTTTTATCTGTGTCTCTTATTTACCTTGATAAATATTTGTGGCTGTGTTAGTGCGAACCATCGAATGTACATGTTATTTCAACGTCATCTCATATCCACGTTCATGTTATAGACGGCTGTTTCGTCATCATCGTTAGTGTTTGTGTAAGAAGAAAATGTTCTGTTGAGTGTTATGGACGTTCGTGACAATACATTTTTCTAAACACAAAATTTTTTTGTGAGGCCCACGGGATGGCTGTGCTCTCCCATAATAGAGCACCTAGTACTCTGAATTGTTACCAACGTTTTCTAAACACACGGACTACCATGTACTCTAAATTATTAACCACTTTATCTAAACACACAGCATATGTTAGTAACTGTTTACGTGTGGTTATTAAAGCCCCCGAGACGGCTTTATGATCTCCCATAGTAGAGTACCTTGTACACTGAATCACTAGCCTTTTTTTTTCTGAACGCAAAATGTCTGTGCGTGTTGCTCGCTACACGGCGTCACAATGCGTTATTCCTCTAGACTGATTGTATAGTACGAACTAGATTGTAAAGTGCAGCCGATAGAAGCAAGTCCGGGCGCCCCTGAAGTGTTTTAGGAACCTTTGCGATCTACCTCCCATGGTAGTGCCACAGCCACAGAAATATTATTAAGGGGGGGGGGGCGAATTAATAATCTTTCTTCATTTGTGCTCGCGTGCGCGTCTGTATGTCGGTGTGTAAAAAAAAATGAATGTGAAACTGAAAAAAAAAATCATTCCAGGGGAGGTAGTGGCCGCTTGATGTGCTTGCTTTACGTATACAGCCACGTGGCCAGAGGAGCATTTCCATTACGTTGTCGCGTCGCTGTTACTAGGCTCGGCACCGAAGATGAAATGATCTCGCGCTCACTGTGTCTTGCTGAAATATCCTATGTACTACATGTAGAAGCCACTATTTGTCCAGACGTTTTTAGAGTTACATGAGATGCCTAGACCAAAAAGGCAATGAAGGAGAAGAAATTCCAGTGTGTGTGAGAGATTGCATGTTGAGAAGCTCATTCGCACTTATGCTGAAACAAGAAGTAATGTAAAAGCCCCGCCGCGGTGGTCTAGTGGCTTAGGTACTCGGCTACTGACCCGCAGTTCGCGGGTTCGAATCCCGGCAGCGGCGGCTGCATTTCCGATGGAGGCGGAAATGTTGTAGGCCCGTGTGCTCAGATTTGGGTGCACGTTAAAGAACCCCAGGTGGTCGAAATTTCCGGAGCCCTCCACTACGGCGTCTCTCATAATCAAATGGTTGTTTTGGGACGTTAATCCCAACATATCAATCAATCAATCAATCAAGAAGTAATGTAAAAATAGAGGCTGTTAGCCACGAGGGCCACCACTAGGGAGGCCAGCGCTGCGATCGCTTTGACGTCATAGGATGCGTAGTTGTGGAATACGACAGCTTTGCTCTTGCGACAACACCTGCATCGTGCCCTATGGCTGCACCGGTTCTTAGCCGCGATTTTAAGAGGCAAATTAGACACGAGAGTGCCGCCGGGGGCCCCGATTCATAATTTGCTTGCCCGTATTATCAGGTCTTACCGCTTTTTTAAGCACTGAGCTTCAAAACAAAGAGAAGCACGCACGGTGTCTATGGCAAAAGCTCAGTAAATGTGTTGTTCTAGCAGACAACACAACCCGGCATCCTATGAGTGACGTCATCACGTAGGTGGCGCCACGGTAGGTCCTAGAGGCCAATAGGCAGTGAGCGCTGCTCATGACAGAACGTGCGAAGCCAAAAAGGCTACCTAACATTTTTTTTTCTTTGTCAGCTCTCATAAAGAACACGAAGACTATCTACGTTCTAAAAGGATCGATCGAGACTCATGATTTATTTTCTCTTTTTTGTACAATGCATGTCCTTGTATGTACGGGTCTTGTGAGATGCAGCCTGCTTTTAGAAACGTTTCGAGTTTCTTTGCACAAGCATTATCGCCTCTGTATGTAATCTTCGTCCGTGGGCTTGTTTCTCTCGGAACTATTCTGAGGCATCGGAACCACGGTGAGGCGTCGTGCACGTGTTCGGTATACTCAGTCCAGAGCGTGACACGCGCCACTTGCACTCCTCTTCTGCGGGAGCATGCATGCTTCGGAGCCTCTGAGCGTTTACAAAGATCTCACTTAATTCCTTCAGCTCTCTCTAACCATCATTTTCATGGCCGTGGACGTTTCTTTGCGACATACGTTTGAATTGCCACTGATGCGTACAGATTAAGACCATCCACCCCCATTCAATGAAGGCTTGCTACGTCATTTTTTCTTCTGTTTCGTTCTAATACGCAGAGAATGAAGTGTTACTAAAACATCTTGCTCGAGTATTTATTCGACGCGCGGTATTTTCTGGGTGCGCCCAACGCGTTTACTGCTCATCGCCTTTCAGCGCCGACGCTTCTTTTTCCGCACTACACTTTACCCGTGCCACACTGGCACCATTGTGGGGACACCTGCGGAACGGTCCGTTTCGAGCTAGAAGCCCGCGGGCGGCGCTAAACGAAACTGCCGTGGCTACAAAGGTTCCGACGGAGCCGTAAAAAAGGCCTTATACCGACGCTTGCCACTCTTCGATTTTTTCTTTACTTGCATGCAACCGTTTCCGAGTTCGCATTCGTCCCACTGACCACGCATCAGAGAACGCTCGCAATTCTCTGTGTTATGTTGCAACGGACAGTGCGTTACCGATAACTACGCTTTGATACTGTAAAGAGACGGCGGTTGCCTTTGATTTTTCGTGTGCCACGCGCCTATCTCACTCTGCTGCCGTGGAATGAAAAGTACGCATTTTGTGACTCTGTGCAAGTGTCCGAAGTGCTTCCATTAGAACGCTATCGATAACGCCATCTGTGGCTCACATTCAGCGGTAGAGTTCCTTTTCTGTGCGCTTTATACAAAATTACCTTTAGGTCAAGCTCGTCCCGAAACAGTGGCATACGTAGCGGTAGCAGTATTTGGCAGTGAAGCAGTGAATGTATGATATCGGCAAGACAACACAATAGCTCTTATGCGTGCGAGTAGGTGTGTCTGTGTACCTTTCTTCCTTTCGAAAGTATGACAATGATTATAAATCGAAAGAATGGGAGCGCTCAATAGTAGTCTGTCCGACTGAAAAGGGCTGTGCTAATGAAACCAAATGATGCCTTGCCGGAGACATTAACGAACGAGCTATCCGACATCTCTTGTCGTCCGTGCGTTCGGCAGCGAGCACGGTCAGTGAAAGTCACACTTATGTTCAGGTTGAGCCGTCTTCGAGCTTCGTTTCTCGGAATCTTTTCGGTAGGCCACCCCACTGTACACTCTCGACAGAAACCCTCGGGTGCTTCCAGGGAGCGAAGGAAAGAAAGACGGAGCAAACAGAAGAGAGAACGTGACGGCCATAGAGAGGCACAAAATATCTTTAAAAAAGAAGACTAATATATATAAAGTTTAGAAAAGGAGGCACCAGCAAAAGCACGAGACGCGGTGAATGGACGAGGGACAAACACGGGTGTGGGTCGCAGGCTTCTCCGTCGTTGAGTCTCCCGTAGTGTCCGTAGCGGCTAGCCGTCCGCGCCGCCAAAAGGACCTCGAAAAAAGGCGCCTGCACGCTCGTGCGCGCCACCTCGGCACAATGGCCACCGTGGCCACCCACCGACGAAAAAGCTCAGGAAGCTTCGCTGCGTGACGCGGAGGAGAACCTTGCACGTGCGCAGGCCAAGACTCCTTCCGACGTAGTTCTCAAACGCGCTGCAGTTTCTGACTCCTGAACGCTACGCGAATGTCCGTCCCGCACTGGCATTCTGAAAATTCCTGGGGTTTTGCGAGTGGATACCTCAATATGATCATTGAGGCACGCCGTGGCGGTCGATTTCGTAATAATTTCGTCCACACTGGTAAACGTCATTTTTGCGCACACAAGAGAGTCCTTCTTCTTTAGCTAACCACCCGACACATTCCTACCAGCTTGTCGGGTGTGGTAAACGTCCCCTTTAGTCCCTCCATTTCCCCCACTTTGCGAAAGTTTTGCGAAAGAGAATGCATGTAAGAAATGGCGGAGACATTCGTTGCACTGCATTTCTGAGCTGCTGCACGGTTGGCGTTACTTCTTCACTTCAAGCACCTTTTTTTTCGGCAGAGCTAGTGCAGACCACAAAAAAGGAGACCAGAGAAAGGAAGCAATAGAAACCAAAAGAGGACAACGAAGTTGACGCTCATTTGCAGTCATAAAGTTGTGATGAAAATTAAGCTGGAAGATAATAATGATAATGAATTTATGGATGGATGAACTGCTGTTTACGTCCCAAAAGCACGATATGAGGATGGGGAACGCTGCAGTGGAGGGCTCCGCAAATTTCAACCATCTGGTGTTCTTTAATTAATTAACGTGCCCTGACATCGAACATTTCAGGGGCCTCTAACATTTTGCCTCCATCGAAATACAATCGCTGCGGCTGGGATCGAAGCCGTGAACTTCGAGTCAGTAGCCAAGCATCGTAAGCGCTACACCATCAACGCTGCGTACAAGAGGTAGAAGAAGAATAACAAAATGAAAAAAAAAACAAGAGCGAGCGAGCTAATCGCGAGTCCATGCAGCAGCGTTCGTGGCATATTTCATAGGCGTGCGCACGGAGGGGGGGGAGCAGGGGGGGTGCCCCCCTTAGTCATCTAATAAGAGGGGTGCATATACAGCCCCATACATTGATATATACGGAGCCGGAGGCGCACTGCGACCAACCTTTGCCCCATTGTGATGGGTAACACGCTTATGGCGTATACTAAAATGGTCACAGAGTGCCGCTGTCCGAGAACTGCCCTGAAGTCTGTTGGTTACTCTATACGGTGGTCGCGGATGTAATACACCTGGACGGATTATGCTGCTGAAGACTTCCAAAGAGTTGCTTCAAACTACACCAAATTGCAGTGCGTTTCAGCCTGTTCCTATAGGTGCGTCTAAATCTTACATTGCACGATCGTCCTTACAGTTCAACGCCTTCGAGACGCGGCTGCCGCTGCCCGAAATCAAACCCGTGACTTCGTGGTAAGCAGGGCCATGGTGTAGTTAAGCCACCACACCCCACCAAAGAAGTGATGTGGTGGCTTAACTTCACCGTGGCCCTCCACACAACATCCCATCAAAGAAGTGCTAGGCAAGCGTTTAGCCTTCGGAAGCGAGCGCTGTCCGGTGTGACGCGCAAATGCAGGGCACGTCTATACCATGTGTTGCACTATCTGTTGTGTATATGGTCACGTCAAGCGCGAACTGTATGCAGTTAAAAATTAAAAAAAAACACCGTGTTTAATTGAGCTGCGGAAGATTAAATTCACAGAATAAAAAAAGTATTAAATAAAACCTACTTAGGGCTAAGCATCCTTGATATTGTTTTATTTTCAAGCTTGTTTAACGGCGTAATCTCATTGCCCCTACACGTTAAGCTTGTGCAATTCATGCATTACGTGCGCAGAATACTTCCAGCGTGGCTAATGAAATCACCGCGAGCTTTCTGATTTATCGTCCTTTCCATTCTCTCCCATTCACGTGCGCCTCCACACCCCCGTTTCTCTCCGTATAAGCGGGCAACGTCTACTAACAGTGCCTCGTCTTGCAACACTGGCCAGCTTGTCTTCCAAATGAACTTTCTATCTCTCCCTGGCGCGCTCGGCGCTCATCAGTGGTAGTCAGTGCGAAACCACGCGCATGGAAACAAGAGGCAGAAGTTGCGCCAAGAAAATGGAGGGATTGCAAAATGTGCACACCTTCGCACGCAGAACCCCCCCCCCCTTCCACACCCCTCACAAACACACACAAGCTGAGGGGAAAAATCTAGACGGTAGCACCGCAACGAATCAGAAAAACGAAGGGCATCTGATGGCCAGAACAGAGCTGTATCACTACAACCTTGTTCCAATGTGCAGACTGCGGGTGCGTATTATATACTGTGCGCACATTGAGGATGGACAGGAACTAGCTGTAAGAGAGACGATGCCCCGTAACGCAATAAATGCGAGGCAATTAAGGCGAGATTATTGCGCGATCTCTTCCTTGATAAATGCTTCACCTCACCCGCTCTTCGAGCGATCGCGCTCCTGCGAAGCACGATTATAAAAGAGAGGCCCAAGCGCGCGCTATAGCAGCCAGACATCGCCTCTTCTTTGGCCGCTGTGTGTATAGTCTCACCAAGCGGTTTTCCCTGCAGTTCCGGTATGCTCGCTTTTTATTAAACTTTATTTGCTATATTTTTTTTTATTCTTGTAGCCTTCGTCATGCAGAATTGAGATAAGCAGCTTGAAGGTGTGTGTCGGGTGAGGGATGGGACGACCATACCACGTGAACTTCAGGGCGTTCCGAAGGACGAAGGGGACGGAATTGTTCATTGCGATACTTTTGATGAAGCGTACGAGCATGCGATCGTTTAGGGGCTGGTAAAGTAGTTATACAGTTAACTTGGCTTAGCGGCTATGTATTGTTAAGTTCGCTCGCAATTACAGTAGATCTTTCATTTACCGATACTGGTGATCAGTTTAGTTGACATTTAAGGCGGTGCGGGTGATAGATAGCAAAAGAGAGAGAGAGAGAGAGATAGTGGGAGAAATAATTACTTCTATATATACGCGTTGGAATCAGCTATACAGTTAACGTTTAGCGGCTATGATTGTTAAGTTCGCTCGGAATTACAGTAGGCCTTTTATTTACCAATACTGGTGATCAGTTTATTTGTTATTCAAGGCGATGCGGGTGGTAGATAGCAAAAAAAGAAAAAAAAGAGAGAGAGATAGCGGGAGAAATAATTACTTCTATACATACGCGTTGGAATCAGTTATACAGTTAACGTTTAGCGGCTATGGATTGTTAAGTTCGCTCGCAATTGCAGTAGATCTTTCATTTACGGATACTGGTGATCAGTTTATTTGTTATTCAAGGCGATGCGGGTGGTAGATAGCAAAAAAAATGAAAAATGGAGAGAAAGAAATAATTCTATATAAACGCGTGGGAACCAGTTTGAACGAGCGCACAAGCAGGGACGGGACGAGAGAGAAAGCAATGATTGGGCATTTTTGACGAAAAAGGCTGCAAAGCCGCCCCTCAGTTGAGTCGACATTGACTTGAAAGGTCTCTTTTCTTTGTTCTCAATGTTTTTACATTGATCATTGGATATATTACCATCTACCTGCAAGAATGAAAAGACGAGATAAAGAAAATAGCTCATACACCTTTGAGCAAAGGCATGTGTTGGAACGTTCCAAGGGAAGTAAAGTGCTATCAATGTTGCCTGCACGCCAGAGAAACAGTTTTTTTTGCGAAATAAAAGCTCTGTACTCTGTGGTGATGGCACTGCTTGGAAACTTAGAGCCGCTAGTTATAGCGAAAACAACACAAAACAAACTAATAAACCAGCAAGATCAACAAAGTAAATATAAAGTCATCTACACACAGTTGTGATCATACCGCTCAAGTCTTAGCTGCTCCGTGTTTGCTGCTTGTGTATTACTGCATTCACACTGCACGATGTTTTCATACGCTCTAGCGAAAACACCACCGAACGTAATGGTAAACAAGACAGCTTATGGGGAGAACGGAGCGAAGTAAAACGAAAGCCCCCAAAACAATGGAGTTCTAGTGGTAATGTCCGCGTTTTGTAGCCTATCGTCTTGCTGCCGGTGCGTTCAAGTTAAAATGAACGTCAAACGTTGAACTTCAACCCAAACTTTGGCCAACTATTACAGTGTCGGACTCGCAAACTTGTTGCACTGGTCTCGTCACTGCAACACCATACATCTATGTACGATATCGCAGCTTGTTAGCGGGCTAAAGAGGAGCACTTAGATATGTTCGCGATTACGACAATTTGCCGGGGATTATTATAATGTGACGCTATATTGCATTAAAAGTTATTGATGAACATGGGCTCTTATTCTGTAGCTGTCTTTAAAAAGCCAACGAAAAAAAATGGCAGCATATCCACGGAGTGAATGATGGAGAGTGGGGCGAAGCATTCGTCCGTCCATGCGTCCGTCTGTGTGACCGTCCATGCGTCTGTTTTTGCGCCCGTCCCTGCGTTCTTTCATGCATCCGCCCCTGCGTCCGTTCATGCGTCCATCCATGCATCTGTTTGTGTGTCCGTTCGTTCATCTATTCAACACTCCAAGTCCCACCATCTCGCATCTTTTTATCATATATTCCCCATATAGAAGCACCGCCATCCAGCGGACATTCCAGGGACTAAACGAGAGGTGGCACACGCACACTTTCTTACGGCCTGCGCTTTGGGTCCACTTCCCACCTTTAACCACCTCGAGTTCATGGTATATTCTAGTTCACTGTATTCATGGCACTGCGACCAAACGCTCGCTAAACCTTTCGAAAACCAAGGAGGTTACGCCCAGCGAGTATAACGTAGCAACCTTTCCCTGTCAGATAGGGCTCAATTTACATGCCAATGGCTGCTAATGAGAAATGAGAGACAGGAGAATTCGGCTTTTACTTTCTTACGGCTTGCGCTTCGTATCTACTTCTCATTTTTAACCACCTTGAGTTCATTCATGGTATATACAAGTTCATTGTATTCATGGCATTGCGGCTCAACGCTCGCTAAACCTTTCTAAAGCTAAGGAGGTTACACCCAGCGAGTATAATGTAGCATCCCTTTATTGTCCGATAGTGCTCAATGTACATGCCAATGGCTGCTAATGGGGATCGCAGCGTGCGCGTTGACTAAAAGCCGAATGCTCATGTCTCTCATTCCCCATTAGCAGCCATTGGCATGTACATTGAGCACTATTTTTTATTGTTAAACAACGCACAGAAGAAATCTCTCACTGGCACCACCTTGGAGGTCAAGTGTTATACCTATTTCGGGTATGTTCCACTGGTGGTTACATACGAGGGACGCCCAAGCCACGCCATAAGGAGCTTCGCCCCTAAAAGTATGAGCCATATTGCCCTCGGCGGTTGGCAATAACTAGCGAAATATGTTTAGTACACAACACAGGGGCGACAAGGAATCAGGGTAGACAGAAAGAGCGCTCTTTCTGTCTTCCTTGCCTTTTTTTCCTTCGTTCGTGCGCTGAAACATCTTGCAAATATGACTACGCACCAACTAGCCCAATCTTTCACTCTTGTGAACTACAAAAAGTGTCTGCTCCATAAAGTTCACTCCATTTTATTCTTATATCACAATTCTCACCTCGTTAAGTACGTTTAACTGTATCGGTGTAACAAATTCCCGATAGGTTGTTTCAAAGAACAGTCTCTCTTCAATGGGTCAAAGTAGACTGAAAAGTACGCACCTGCCACTGAGCATGCGCAAGAGATGCGTCATTTATAAAATAATGAATATTATCATCGTCATCGCCATTTGTTTCATCACAACCACAGTCATTATCATAACCTGTAGCACGGGAAGACAAGCTGTACCTCCCGAGAAGGCTCTGTTCATCCCTCACGACGAATCCTGCTCTCTCTCTCTTGAAATGTCCTCGCCTACACAACATAAACAAGTAGAACTCCACCGGCGTGAAATTGTAGGGTAGGTCGGTGCAAAGACGCACACTGAGTTACGATTGCGTGTTTATTTGTACTTCTAACGAGAACGTGATATGTTTGAGAACGCACGTCTGTGCTAAGTACTACAGGGATGTATGAGCACGCACCAAGCGTCAGCAAGCCACATTAAAGACCACTCGAGTGTAGAGTATACAGCCGCGTACTACGATTTACGGCCGCTGCGGTAGGGAAACGCACGCAACGGCAGTTGCGGAAGCGCAAGGCACGCGCACACGGACGCTCATGTGCGAGTTTTGGTCGAGGTCACGTGACCAGCGGCGCTTGCGCGTTGGACGGCAGTGTGGAACGAGGGAGTTTTAGTTACACGGCTGCGCGTGACTCCACGTCGGGCGGCGCGGTGGTCGTCTTCTTATCTCGGGCTTTAAAGAGGATCGTTCTGACAGCTTACGCGCTTCGATCGAGCTCCGAGTACCTGCTACGCATACCCATTCGCCGGAACGGAGCGCACTAACCGGTTTAACCCTAATGATGCGCTTCCTGGAAGGCTCGCAGAACGAAGATCGTATATAAGTTTTGTTGCCTTCTTTCCACACCACTTTGTCTTTCTTTTTTTAATTTTTAAAAGCTTTCACCATTTTTGTTTGTTATTATTTCATTCAACCCTTCCTCAGATACACACACACACGCTACTGCTTTTTATGCGTATAACTTAGACTTTCATGGGAGGCGCATTCTTTGCAATCGATACTCACGATAAAACTGGTTGTTCGATAGGCTAGCCAGTGTATAAGTTTGAATGCGACGACAACTCTGAAAGTGAACAACCTGCTGCGTATCTCTTAAATACAATTGAGGCAAAATGCACGCTCAATCGTGCATGTAATTCTATCCGCTATGTTCCTCCTTCGTGAAGTTTAGATAAACTTTATACCTTTTTGTCGTTCGGCCATCTTGCCAGGGAGTGATGAATATGCAAAGAACAGTGCACAGGAAAGATAGAAGAGCACTTACTAAGCGCTGTATGCCAAGTTTATCTTATCAGCGAATGTTTTGGTGATTCGTAAGTTCGGGCACATTTATCTTCGTATTTTCAACTTGTGATTGCGTTTGAAGCAGCAGGATAAGTTCGCCAAGAACTTAGAAGTGTGGCAGCTTGGGCTACTTGGTATGACGTGGCGATTGTTATAGCGCGAAAAAAGAACGATGACACAGAGACAAGAATCTGATCTCGCGCTGTAACCATCGTTGCCAAGAACGTTGAGGGTGCAGCTTTAATTAAAAAAATGCAACTTGCAACACACACACACACACACACACACACACACACACACACACACACACACACACACACACACACACACACACACACACACACACACACACACACACACACCACTGTGAGGCTTTGAAAGGACTATGGTTATAATATATCAGATATCAACCTTTTTCAGGTGGTCGGATGAGATACAGGTTGTAATTTCAAGGTAGGAGACCACTTCTTCTGGCCCTGTAAAATATTACACATAGGGTGGACGAAGCAAAGTATAACATGTAGTCTGGTGTAAAATGCGGGATTGAACCTTTGAGAGCTCCACCGGCGCTATAATAAATGTGCGTCAGTATGGCGCCTTTATCCCGAAGTGAGCGCCAAGCATTAAGATGCAGTGGTCTAAATGATATCACTCTCACCGGAAGGGAGTGATGATCTTGTGGAGCGAGTAAACAGGATTACCTGCTAAGGTGTTCTCTTCGTTTCGCGTATCGAATCAGCGGCCGAAAGAAGGGCGGCATTAATGCAGAAAAGGCGAAAGTGAAAAAAAAAGGGTGAGAAGGATAATATTTTGGTGGTATTTTCTTGAAAGGGTGTCTTAAAACTAGTCTACGCTGTCCCAACCTATCGAGAAACATAAATAAATTATTCATACCGTATTTTTTCTTCGATCGAACGCAACGCAACCACTATGAATAAAGTGTGAGTGCGTATGCTTTTGTAATAACAATAGGCCACTCGTACATACCTGGCGAGCTATATGGCATGCGCTATGCTATATGAGGCAGGCAAGGTCGACACCTTAAATGTGTAAAACAAAAACAAGATTAGTCTCCGTTTTTTATCTTTGTTTGTTAGCTTGCAAACTGAGTTTATTGCGGCAACAAACGATCTTAATATAGCAGGACCAGTTCCAAGAATGCCAGCAGAGCCTTTTATTTCGAGGTACGCTCACTTAAAAAAGTTTGCATGTAATAGGACTCGCGTAGTTGCGAGAACGCCATTGTGAAACATTGATACCGAGCAGTCGTTCTGTAATAATAAATCACGTAACTAGACGTTGGTGCTAACAAGCGCTGGATTCTATTTCACTCCGGTGTTCTTTAAAAGAAAAAAATGTGTGCGACAAACAAATGTATATAAACAGAGAACATGCTCAATGACATGTTTCCTTAAAAAGTTGACAGTTCGTAACAAAAAAAAACGAGTTGCAGTATGTGGAAGAAAAAAAATGCACTTAAAACAGGAGAACATAACGAGAAAAAAGTCCACATATGTACGCATTATACCAGCCGCTTCAGGCTTTCGTAAGGAAGAAGCTGAGCGATCTGTATTTTTGCTCCAGCAGGCTATTTCTGTTAGTATGATTTTCAATCAATCAATCAATCTATTGATTAATCAATCATTCAATGAATGAATGAATGAATGAATGAATGAATGAATGAATGAATGAATGAATGAATGAATGAATATACCAACCACTTCTCGCTTTCGTAAGGTAGAATCTGAGCGATCTGTATTTTTGCTCCAGCAGAGTATTTCTGTTAGTTTGACTTTTCAATAAATCAATCAATTGATTAATCAATCGTTCAATTAATAATAATTGTATTATTGAATGAATTAATGAATGAATTAATGAATGAGCCAATAAGTAACCCACGGATCTCGGTTCATATTGTGCCGGTCTATTGAGGTCACTCGCTGAGCTGCATTGGCATTGCCCTAACTATTATCGAACTTCCTAAATGGGAATGCGGGACTTATTGCGATGCCGTTATACAGGTCTTCTTAATGAAGCTTCGCTGAACCTGACTTCTGCTGAAATCGTCGGTGCCGTTTCATACTCGAGCCGTGTTTATTGGAACACAGTAAAAAGTTTGCAATTTTAATGGACCTTGCACACGTCAGTGGTGAGTCATTTGCTCGCATGGACGGGCTCTCCGCTGTGCGAGCCCTTCTGGCATACTCACTCACTTAGCGGGTCGGTTCATAAAAGAGAGTGTTTTCTCCCGAGAGCAGGGTTTGACGCAGACCGCCAGAGAGGCTTTTTTGCAACAGGGCTGCTTCGTGCGGCGGCGCTCCTTCGCCAACGTTGTGTATATATACACAGACAGAGCACTTCTCAGTTTCCACAGGAATGCGACGTAATTTCCTCGCGTGCCTGCGACCGGGCACGTACGAGTTTGCCGCAATCGCCGCCCAGCCTTCAACCGCACGACGCCAGGGCGACCCCGGTGTAAACACGCACCCGGTGGAATGCGCTTGTCCAGTGCAGACCTTTATAACGGCGCCAGAACAGCGCCGACGAGTGGAGAATCTCTCTTCCTTCAAGTGCAGGGCTAAGCTAAAATGAGTGGACCCTGGATCTCGACTTACTCGTAGAGTTTTTATCCCGTAAGCATTCTTTATAATATACGTTTTCGTGTCTCCGTTAAAAGTAAACACGTCACTCGTACACTTTGGTGTTTTAGCAGCCACACTTCTGTCTTGACTCGGCTGACAGTCAAGTTGTTTGACTGTATACGCACACTCATACGCACGCTCAGACTCAAGCGGCAAAGTGCGAGCCCGCGAAGGCATGTAAGCGTCGGCAGGCGTGCCCTGGCGGGAAAGTCCTTTTGTGTTCTTCACTTTGTCTTCACCTCGGACCCTCGGCACTCCATCAGCATCCGTCTTTACGAGGGCGACAAGCAGCGCGCAGCCCCGTCGCATCCCTGTATCCTCACGGGCAAGCGACTCTGCAGCGTGGCAGCGTTCGCCCGCGCCTGATCATGCGAGCGCACCCTATGCGCAGGTGGAAACCCCGCGGTGAAGCGTAATCAATTCCCCACCGCGAACTACGCGCATAATGCAGGCCGTGTATAGCCATACAAGCACGCACGAACTGCGATCGCGGTCATCCTACGAAGAAAGCGTGGCTTTCTGACTCAACCCCCGCTCCCTGTGTCAGCCTTTAGTTATACTGCAGGGCTAAAAAAATTTGACGCCACTATACCTGTCGGCTTGTTGGCGCTACTACATTCCCCAGTGACGTAATCGGTGCGATCACGGGCATCGCGTGTACGCATGTGTGCAGTACACCGCCAGAACTGTCGCACGATGCGAGATGGCTGCCGCCTCACGCACGTCAGGGCCCATGGGAGCGAGTTTTTGGAAGACATCGTTATTGGATCAAAAGCCTTCCGCTCCTGCACCCCGCTGATTGGCTGCAGGTGTGGCGGAAGCTGCACGGCTCCTCCGATAGTCGGTGAAAGTGCAGCGGCTCTAGAAGGAAGACCGCGCATGACGGGTCTTCGCTTTCTCTCGCTTGGCAGGGACGGGCCGTGAAATTATGAGCAGTTACAAGGGATTAATTGGAGGACACGTCAGGGTTGCACACAACAACACTCACTTGAGGGCAACCCGGGCGTGTACTGCGCATGCTCAGCAGTGGAGAGAAAGACAGAGTATAATGGAAAATTAAGGCAGCTTCGCTCTAGTGGCACCAAGCCTGAAGAAAGGGCTAGGCTTGGCAGTCTCCTCTATTTTTTCTCTCTCTCTCTCTTCGGTTTTCTCTTTATTTCTGCCTATCTCTCTCTAGTTCTCGTGATTTATGTTTTTCTTCCGATTTTATGCCCTTTCTTTCTCTCTCATCATTTCTAGCTAACGTTATTTTTTTAACCATTTTTATACGTGGTTTTGCCTTCGTTACGCCAAGCGATGACAGCACACAACAGCGTACGACAGCATGAGCCCCTAAATTGTTCCGCACTTGAAGTAGCTGCGTACCTACAGCTATGAGCAGGATGATAACTTTCTATGAATCATGCGTTCGAGTGAACGTATAAGCTTACTGAACTCTCAGTGTTTAGGAGCACCGTACGAGAGCCTCACAAGAAACACTCCATATGGCCACCTGTCACAACAGACTCGTCGTAGCTGCAGAAAGAAAAGAAACATGCGCACGTTTTCTTCACATTCTAACTATGTTCTTCCTAAGATCTCTTTAGACCATGTCTTACAGTAGTATTAGTGACGCATTCGATGCCCGAGTAATTGTTTGAGCTCTGCAACTGCGTAAATGAAAGAAGTGCTCTTGCATATGAAACTCGCAAGTACGGCTTATCATCATTCCAGAAGTTCAGGCGAAAAACGACAGAAATGGCGGGCATGAATCGAGGAATCAACGTTTATTTCCCGTGAGTCTCCTGGTAAAGGGCTGATTTATTGCTCTGATGTTAAAGATAGATAGATATATAGATAGATAGATACATAGATAGATAGATAGATAGATAGATAGATAGATAGATAGATAGATAGATAGATAGATAGATAGATAGATAGATAGATAGATAGATAGACAGACAAACAGATAGATAGATAGATAGATAGATAGATAGATAGATAGATAGATAGATAGATAGATAGATAGATAGATAGATAGATAGATAGATAGATAGATAGATAGATAGATAGATAGATAGATAGATAGATAGATAGATAGATAGATAGATAGATAGATAGATAGATAGATAGATAGATAGATAGATAGATAGATAGATAGATAGATAGATAGATCACCAAAGGCCAAATCAGAAAACATTGTGGGAAGAGGGGGGACGCTATTACTAAATCACGCACATCAAGCCGCTACCACTCCGGAGTGGGCTGATGAAGTTGTCAAAGCATGCGCTTCTGTATCACTTCTTTATATTTTGTCATTCTTCATGGATCGCCGTCATAGAGTACGTTATTTTATACTGTCCTGCCCTACATTCTTATAAAAAGAACAATGCCATTTTTCTGCATGTCAGAAACACAAACGTTGCCATATAAGAGCCAGTGATGCAGTGCCATGCATGCATGCATGCGCGCGTCTGTGTGTATGTGTGTGTGTGTGTGTTTATTGACGTGATGGGTGTTTTTACGCACGGAAGACGTATACCGGCAGGGAGCAGGAATTTCGCTAATCGTTTTTCCATAACAATGCTTTATATACCAGTGCTGCTGGACACTACAGCTCGCGACTAATGTGTCGCAGATCGTCGATGGGAGCGAGAAGCAACAAATTGGCGTGCAGTTGCTCCCGCTAATGCAATTTACTCGAATAGGCGGCATTGCCTCCTATATTGAAGGACACCCCTACCGGCGCTTCCCGCGTAATGAGCGGGGGGCCGGTTAATGGTGCCTTCTAATTAGCACCACATGCGTCATAATTACGGCGTTATGAGGCCCTTGTATATGCACTATATACTACAGATTGACACAGAAAGTGCATCAAGAGAAGGCAAGGCGAAAGACGGCGTATATAGGAGAGCCAGTATAAATGGGACCGCTTTTCTTTTTCGGTATTTCTTTTTCTGTACAGTTTCCTTTGCGTGGCATTTCCTGAGCTGAAAACGACTGTTGCCACGGGCGCCGAGCTCAATGATGTAAAGGGTAATTAACAACGTTGGACCGGCGCGAAGGCGCAGCGAGGACACCTGCACCAAAGATTAAGGGGAATGTCGCATTCGTTCCGAGTCGACCTGTTTTCGTGACAGCACGCGCTCTGCATTATTTTTTCCCTTTCTACTATTTGTTACGCGTTGGTTGATTGACACCACATTCTTGTGTGCTGTGAAAGTGAACACACAGAAACAGAACATAAGTAGAAATGCAAGGAGGTTAACCAGGGCTGAGCCCCGGTATGCTACCCTGCACTGGGAAAGGGGAGAGGGGAAGAAAAGTTATAGAGGAGGAGAAAAAAGCTCACTGACCAGGCTGACGCGTGACAGTTTCACATCAAAAACGATGAAGCAGGCCGGTGTCTTTGAGAAAACGCAACAGTGCTCAGGATTCATTTATAAACTAAGGACACAGCGCTGATAAACGGGTGCTAGCGTTTCAAAGTGAAATAGATCTACGTAAATTCATAAAAGTATATAGTCACAATAAATCAATACATAGTGTTCATGTGATACCACTTCCGCCGTTGTCGCCCTCTCGCGCCATGGCCGGGTACCTTCCTGGGTACCTACGGCAGTACGCGTGCTGCAGCGTGGTGTGTTGGGCCGGGGCTCGTCATCTGTTGCTGTGTACGATGTTGAAAGGGAAGCATTGTAGTTTTTTGTTGTACTTTAACGAGCTCATCAGATCACGAAGGCCTCGTTTGTTCACTCGATACAAGACCAGAAAATCAAGATGTGCGACACGTATACCAATCACCACGTACAACGGCTGCCCGCCACGACCCACGAGGGCCATTATCTCGCTTTCGCTACAAATTGCGTGGCCCAAGGACAAGTGAAAGCCCAAAGTCTCTCGAGCCGCAATTTCAAGAGTGGATGAGCGAAGCGCAGCAGATTCCATCGAAAACGAGTCGCGTAGAGCTAGGCAAGTTTACAAGAGATATAGTATTATTATTGATATATTGCTGCGGCCCACGCCACCAAAGTAGCGGCACCCTCCCCCTCCACCCCACTCCCAAGTATTTTAAACAGTGCTGATGTTGAGCCTCATTGATTGAAATTAGTATAGAAACAGCCGAGGAAAATTATGCGAGGCAGATAGAGACTTTGCGTGGTGCGTGCCGCGGTAATGCCGGTCATCACTTTTTCTCGCGTATGTTTTGACACCTGTTCCACCTTGTATTGTACTTTTTTTTGTACGCTAATGTACAGCGGAGTCACTGAAAATGATGGAGATCGTATTAGGAAATTAATTGACCAATTTTTCAAAACCCTGACCACCATACTTGAACCGATCGGCTATACTTCAAAGGAAACTAATATTGTTTCGTATCCATTTTCACAGTTTGTTTCATTGCGATACCCGAATTTCCGCGATCGCCATCACGATTTTAACCGCCTCCGTGACACGCTGATTGGGCACGCAGTGGTCGCGGACAAGTTTGTATGTACAGTATCTTGGTAAGCTATCTCTATTTGCAGGTAAGTGCTTGGCTATGGCACTTACCCGGAATGAAGTTACACCTGAAGACGCAAATATCACCGAGTTTCTTCAAGTAGTTTTTTTTTGTTGTTGTTAATCCGCGCCAGCCAAACACGCCGGTACTTTTCGGAAAATCACACTGTGCGTTCTCAATTTTAGGTAATAAGTTTCGGCGAAGAAACACCCCGAAGCTCTTCTACCTCTTCGGGTTCTACTAAATCAACTTGCCTCACTAGCAGCCTTGAAACTTGCGTCGTGAGGCAAAACTAAACGGGCGCAAGCACGAAGAGACAACACGGCAGCAGTAGGCGACGAAGTCTGAAGGTACCCGGGTATGTCGGTGACGCATTTCGAAAGTGACGAAGGGGCACTGCGTGACGCACGTGCACACTATGTATAATAAGTAAAGTCATTCGATCAAACGAAGCTTCACAATGCACGAATGCTTTATGAAGTCGTCGGTAAAGATGTGTGTAGGCGGAGCAGAAACCTGTATTGTTGTACGGGTGTCTGATGAAGATGAGCTGTCACTTCATTTCTGGTTGTTCTAATTTCCGTATACGTTTATGTAGCATTAGAGGTAATCCTTACATAACTATTTCATAGATTCCTTACTTCATTTATTTATTCATTAGGACAGATAATAAAGTGTATCAATTTATTGCAGTAAAATTTTGATGCGCTGCTGACTAGGTGTGGCTGATAATTTATCTCACTTTTGGGCAATAGATAAACCAGCCATGGTAAGATAAAGTGGTTAGCGTTTAAATGTGATGGCAACTCAAAAGTATCACGCAAAAAAAAGCAAAAAAAAAAACAAGGCGGACCTTGCACACAGGCGAAAGGCTGGCACTATCAGCGGAGCTAAATAGTGTTCGACCTAATTTTTGCTTGGAATGTGAAGCTTTTGCTAGACATGTCAAGTCTTTGATAATAGAAATAAGTTAGACATGACTCGACATACCGCGTGATTACCTGTTATAAGGTTTTGATTTTATTCACGGGACTCTGTAAAGCGGTTTTGGGCGGGAACATGTCACATGACTAGCTATTACGCGAAGTTGCGCGATCTTAGCTGCTTGTGCGTGATAAGTGATTCTATTTACGTGCCTTTGCATGGTGTCTCGTGATGTTTAGTCCCGTGATTATCTGGTACGTGATGGCACATGATTGCAGCCACATTACCGGATGTTACGTGTTGTTATGTGATGTTAGGTGACTTTTAGTCCCGTGAAAAAAGTCTACAATATTTGCATTCCATGGCTATCGGCGCATGATTTGTGGGAGTGAAACAGCATTTTAAGTGAACGAAGCGAGCCTGTGTCGGTTAGCGACGATGATGATTTTTGTCCGCACTATAGGCGACGCAGTAATAGCTTAAAGAGCTCCGCTCTTGAAATATATCCTACACGAAGGCGTGCGTGTACGCGTATATGCGTGAAACAAGTGTACCCAGTCATATTAAAATCACGGATAAATGTAGTATAGCGAGAATGTCTAACGAGTTGATTGGTAAGTGTACAACTGGAAAGGCCAGCTTAGTGATGACCATGGCGTACGTGCTGCTTCATAGGCGTCATGATTTGTTAAACAATGTACACGGAAAGTAAGAGAACCAGCTACGTATATAAACAGTCGCAAATACATGCGTACGATGATGCAACAGCAAGCGAGACATTTGTAAATTGTACCATCGAGAATGGTATATGTAGACTGTGCCATCGGGTCTTGTATGCCTACATTGATGCTTTTGTGAACCGCTGCAGGACGCTAAGGGCATTTCTGTACACGGACAAGCCACGCACGCGGCGCTGTTCAAGAAGTCCGCCCTAGAGATCTAACGAACTTTTAAGCAGGAAATTGCCAAGGAAAGGATCTATGATAATACTCGGGGTAGTTCTCTACTGTTTGAGGCCAGGACGGGAGTACTGCGAACCAAGACATATTGGGCCAAATACGAAGGGGCAGACACAGTATGCAGTGCGTGTGGAGAGGAAGAAGAAACTGCCGAACACTTGATAATGTTCTGTAAAGGGCTTCACCCTATAGTTCAGGATGATGGCGCAGAGTTTTTCAAAGCACTGGGGTTTAGGGACCGGGAGGGCAAAATATACTTTAAGCGGGTAGACTTAACTAGAAGGAGGTTATCTGATTGGTTGCTAAAGTCAAGGAACGAGTGAAAATTAAACCCTTCACTGCAAAGTACGAATCCTCAACCTCACTATCTAAAGGGAAAAAAAAGATAAGTCTAATGGTTAGTTCACTAAGTATTACGACTAGGTGGCGTTAGCCGCCGCCCGATCTAAAGGGTACAGCCACATCCATCCATCCATCCATCCATCCATCCATCCATCCATCCATCCATCCATCCATCCATCCATCCATCCATCCATCCATCCATCCATGCATTCGTCCGTCCGTCCGTCCGTCCGTCCGTCCGTCCGTCCATCCGTCCGTCCGTCCATCCATCCATCCATCCATCCATCCATCCATCCATCCATCCATCCATCCATCCATCCATCCACCCATCCATCCGTCCGTCCGTCCGTCCGTCCGTCCGTCCGTCCGTCCATCCATCCATCCATCCATCCATCCATCCATCCATCCATCCATCCATCCATCCATCCATCCATCCATCCATCCATCCATCCATCCATCCATGCAGCTTGAGACTCATGCCGTAATGCATCTTTAACAAGTTCATTAAGCGAGCCCACAAGGCCCTAAAGCACGTGGAAACGCAAATTACGACTCTCGAGTCTTGGGCAACACTTCGTGTGGGGCATAATTGCGGGCTCGTTGAGTGAACGGTCAATGAAACCTAATGGACGAAGTTTAGAGGTCAAGGTGATCGGTGAGTCAACGCTGCATCACGCACGTCACTGTTTAAAAATATTGGCACTTGCATGGTCGAGGATCAAAGATTTAGAGGGTGCGATTGCATAGATTTCGCTTTCTCTCGTTATAGGCGCGTTCATGCGTCTCCATTTTGTGTTTATGGTGGTGTCACTCACAATTGACCCTTCATTGTGTTTACTGAAGTCACAATGACCATGTCGTTATCGCTAAAATTGTCGTTATCGCCATGTCGTTATCGCGACGATATAGCGCGAGAAGTAACAAATATTTGTTCGCATACGAAAGGCTGGCAGTCATATACATCTTCTGCGGCTTGCGATCATCGCGGCAGCGATGAGAAGACACAGCACATTCTGTGTCACTGCCCTCGCTATAGCGTGGACAAACTGCCACTATAGCTGCCGCGTTAGCCCGCCTTGATGGCAGACCCTTGTCAGAACAGTTTGTGCTCGAAAGCCGATACGATCTGTCTTCGCACATGATATCAGTCAAATCCTGTGTGTTTAGAAAAAGTGGTTCACGATTGAGAGTACTTAGTATTCTACTATGGGAGAGCTGAAAGCCGTCCCAAGAAAATGAAAAGTCTTACTGAGCTTTTTGCGTGGTATACATATATAGCGGCTAATTTAATAGGCTATAGCAACCCCGGTCTCTTTTTTTTTCTTTTTTAGCGCGTCTACTTTTCTCTTCACTTTCTTTTCTTTTTCATATTTCTTCACCCTCCCCTTAGTGCATGGTAGCAAACCAGATGCTGAAAACTTCTGGTTGACCTCCCTGCCTTTCTGTCGCCTTATTCTATTTTTCTCGAATGTATTCATTATGTGGCTTCTACATTGCGAGTCCAATAGCACACCACAATGTTCGCACGGTTTGATTAGAGCGAATCGACTTGAGAATCTCCAATTAGACGCATTCCTTTTAGAAAAACAGGAAAAAAATGCGCGGACTTGGAAAGAAAAAAACGAATAGTAATAACGCGAGCATTTTTACTGTCCCTCAAACCTTCAAGCTTCATGCAACCGCATACGAGCGGGAGTGCCACAATTCATAATGAACCGAATATAATAAACAACAGCAAGAGGCTTCTCCGAAGAGCCCGTATCAATTTGAGACAAGGGCTCCAACAACAGGAAAGTTTTGGCAGTGTACGAAAGTACGTGCTCAGGAAAGCAACAAAATCCCCCGCCACTTGTTTTTCTGGCTCTTTTTAATCGCAACACCTTTGTGCCATCTGCATAAGGAATCTATCACACGCACACCTGCTCTGTAATCATTCAACACACACATCACTCGCACGACACACTTCTTCGAAAAAAAAAGAAAAGAAAAAAAAAACACCCTGAAATTCCGAAGCGCGCCCTTCTAGGTTTGCACGAAGTGAAAAAAGACTGACCTCCCGCGATATATTTTTGCTCGCACCAGTGTATACGGATGCTCGTATATGACAAGGGTACCATGTTTTACATGCAGGTGATGGTGCCGATCCTCTTCTGGAACGTGGCATGAGTAATCACTTGCCTGGCGCGAAAACTGGTATGTACCATCCCTAAAGGCAATCCTTTGGTTCGCAGCGGATATAATTTGCATATGCCATACACATTTATTTCTACTTACGATTTATTTTGTTGGGGACGCCGGAACAAGATTCGACCGATTAACCGGACCGTCTTCTTTGGAAGCGTATGTTTCCGCGTGCTTTCCCGGAATAGGATCACGTAGTGCTAAGATTTACGATGCTACGCGTGTTCAGCAGGCCTCTGTACGAATACTAATAAATAAAAATTAATAAACAAAAATAAAATATTAAAATGTAAACTAGAAACTTTCTGCAATCATATGCTGCTGCGCTCTTCTTTCTATCTTTCTTTCTCTCTCAACATGCTGCATGTTTCCATTTCTGTTAGCATAATTGCCAATCTCCCATCTCTCCATGAGTGCAGTTAAAATGTATAATATTCAAAGATGCATTTTTAGGAAAATCCCAGAGCTATATTTCCATGAAAGTCTGAGCTAAGAACGAAATAAAGAAAGGCGAATTCATAAAGTAAGTTTGATACGTTTGCAAACTCTAAAGAGGAAAGTGCCTATCGATCCCGTTGCGGTAGAGCGTTCAAAACGAACCGTTTGACACTTTTCGGTACGCTAGCTCTGTCAGTACTCACTGGTTTAACATCAAGGTTGCGCGGATACAGGCTAACAGCATAAGACCGTTCTCCTTGACAGAATTACCCTTTTCGCGATCATTGCCTCGCTCAACAGTTGTGTTTTGTGCAGCAATGTTATCTTAACGTCCTCATAAACAAGTTTCACGTTTTCCTTTCCAGGAATACAAAGACACACTGATCATTTCAAATACGTAGGAAAGTTAAGACTGCACGAAGATTTTGCTTTGAACTGACGGCAGTGTTTTCATTGTACATTTATTAGAGCTGATGAATCCAACCTTTCATGCACAGGTAATAATCTTTACACGCTATAATGGGGCTCTATTTTGCCCTTTCTAGATTACACGGTACAGAATGTGCGTCACTGAAGTGAGCTCACACTTCATCGCTCAAAAGTGGCGACAGCTTGAACTGTCACCACTTCATGGACGAGGCAAGGTAATGCAAACACACTTTTGGTCACCTTGCCGACATAGAGACCGGATCTATTACTCATCATCCGACGCACATGGCGAGTAGGCCATTTCAACTACGTCAACAGCTACGGCCCCCGGTAAAACGCGAATCTCAGGACACGCGCTGAGTGAATTGCGGAAATCACGGTACAAACGGTACGCATAAGAGAGGCCGACTCAAGTAACGTGCACCCCGTCGTATACTTTTCTTCCTAAGTCTGACGGAAGGGAGGAGGCCGCCGGAGTAGTATTTGTTGCCAGCATTACCGCACAAAGGTCGTTCTTCTGTCCATATATAGAGGTGGGCGCTGAGAACCATGCAGCCTGCGCCACTTACTGTAACACAGCACGCGCTTCTAACATGTGAACATCGCCTAATAGAAATGACGCTAAGTCGATTGGCCGTACGTTGAGTTATGTCACTGCCGATGAAACACTGCGACACCGCTAGACAGCTCTACACCGTGTACGCAGTTTTTAGAGAGGTGTGTGCGGATATCCTTTAGTATCTTTTGTATCGTGGTCTTTCAAGATGATATTTTTGACATGTTTAATTTTATTCGTAATGGGGTTGCGTGCTAATATCAGAATTGCGTGACGTTATGGACAGGTGGCCACCTGTTTTCCGTTTCCATTCCATAGAAGTCTCTGGCTGAACGTATTTTTTGTTGCGTTGTTGTTCATGTTGTTTTCATGTTGTTTTCACTCAATGATTCAGTCAAACACAGGCTTGCATAGTACAGCAACAGCCAACATTGAAGAATAAAAAGATAGGCAAATGAGTTTTCAATGTTATTCTAGTAACGTACCTTATCATATACCTACGCCATCAGTAGCCATATCGCTGAGAGGTTTTCACCGATTCAACCATGCAGCTTGTTCCCAACAAAATCAGGACTCACATCTGAACGACGCGCTCTCGACAGTGACATTTGGGGACGGACTTCACGAAAGAAGAACCCGCCTTTCCAATATCCGCAAATTACCTCCATCCTAAAGGGCCATCGGTTAACGTACGTATCGCATGCGCATGTTATCCTCATATGCATATATACGGAGCACATAAAGCCCGCTTTCGGTACGGAGTGAAATGACACCCCCGCACGGAGAGACCTACTCGTTTTGTTGCGGGCACGCGAGCGTGCGGGAGTAAAAGCGCGCGGGGAGTGCGTGCGCTCGGCAGATGAGGGCTGGAAATCGTGCGGGCAGATACGCCCATCGGGAGGGAATGATTTGTCTTCATTCCGCATCACCGCGCGAGATGACTTCTTCCTCTCCGCGGTTCTCGGCAGGGAGAAGATGGCCCGGAGAGTGGCGATCCGCATACACATACACGCACACGGTGACTGTGTGTTTGCCACCCCGCCAATCGTTCACGCTGCAGAGATGGGAGAATGAAGCCCTTGAGGCGGCTTTCCTCGGAGGCTGCTCGAATCGCTGAGCCAGGCGTCCGCGGCTCGAGACCTGGTACACATACCTTTCAGCTTTCATAGCTCCCCCTGCCAAGATCGCCGAGTGGTTTCTGCATACAGCCCTTCCTGCTTTTTTTCCGCGTACAGCCCGACCATCACCTGCTTTGTTATGCACGCTGGCGTTGCCAATTCGTTTTGGCGGGGCTCGCCCGCTTGTGTTTAGGCTTGCGCGCCCTATACGCAAGCTGTTAGATGGACATTAATAATTCACCACTGTCGAGGGCGTGGCCTGTCTTAACAGCAAAGACAGCACGACATCTACGCTCAACATGCTCGAAATGCCTCAAAGATGCTTGATTTCGTGCTTACGGAATAACTTGTCTCTGCTGGACAGCAAGAAGTTGCTGAAGAGAGAGTTACGCATTCGTTCCTACGCTGTTTCCTTCTGCTGATCTGTACTGTATACCCTTCGCCTCCACCCCTTAATCCCGGAAGACCTAAAACTCGGAAGCGTTATAGCCCAGTATTTTATTACTGCTCACGAGTGTACCTTTACAGATGTCTCTCTTTAACGACTCATGTGGAAGTTCAAGAGCGTGATATACATTTCGACTTCCCTCTCTGACGTCACCTATTCACGCGCACTTAGCTATGCCTAGATCAAGAGGACAGCTGCCCTCCTCTGCCTTTTCTGCCTGGTACTCCCCCCCCTCCCTCTACTGACTGTCCAGGAGTAGATGATATAGGAACCGGGGTCGCGGCGTCGAGTCCAGAGCAAAGAGACGGTATTCGTCCAGCTGCGTGACATTCGGCGAGGGTCGCATGCAGCGTCCTCAGGCGCTGCTGGGAGCGTCTCCGATCTCGATCTGTTTGCGGGTGAATAATTTACGAGCGACACTCCAAGGATGCGGGGAGAGAGAGAGATGAAAAGAGAATAGGGGGCGTCTGGTGGTGCGTGGTTTGGTAAACGCGGAGGAACACTTTATAGAATGGATGTTTGGTTCAAGCTATAGACACTTGCTCGCATCGTGCGTGTAAGTTTCTTTTCTTGAGACATCTTTGGTCGTATCGCATATCGGAGTGAACGAAACGTGGAAAGGCGGTGGAAGAGTGGCGAGGGAGACCAACAGGGGCATGCATCACGCTCCTTCGTGTCCTGCGTTCTTCTACCTGTTCTTGCTCGCTTGCGTGATCTGAGAGTGGGGCGCCGTCACAGGAAGATGAAGGAAATAAATAATGAAAAAAAGCATGTATACTTAAACTCAGATCACCATCTTGTATTTCCTTAAGCCGAGATTCTCTTTCTTCTGCGATCGTTAAGGTACTGTGGTCGCTAATAGAGAAAGTGTATACACACCGTTCTTGCAGGCAGACTTGTGATCATGTTGTGACCATGTTGTGATCGCTCATTGCGAAGACGCAGTTGTTCTTTAGAATAGGCTTTGTTGCGTGCCGCTTGCTCTCACAAATAAAGGGCTACAGAGATTGACAAGTTTTGAGAATTTTTTTGTAGTGCAGTGTTTAAGTGCCCGTTCCTGCCTTGGGTGGTGCCGCCATTGGCAGGCGTCGGCGTAACCGTTAGTGCAAACGATGACGGAAGAGAGTGAAAGTGGAGTCTGTCGATCTTTCATCCTCCTTCCCACGCGCTGGTCTTTTCGTCAGAGGGCGCGTGCGCATGTTGAGCTGGCACGTTTCGCTTGCCGTAACAGGGTTGTCAGTGTTTTGCGCCGTTCGCGACGCCTGCAGTGCACAGAGCGGCATGCGTAGCACTGGAGCGCTGACATTGTTTGTGGCAATAAGTATACACTGCTGCAACAGCGGAGAGCCAGAATTTCAAACAGGGTCGGTGTAGTGAAGCTGCGCTCAGAATCCGCATTAGGCAGCATTATATTTTTTGGTGAAATTTCTCTCACACTCTCAAGCCACTGCACCATAACTCTTAAATAAGTTTCGCTGAGTTTTCTTGATCTGAAAGACGTTGTCACAAAGCCGTCTCTTACGGACTGAGCCACGCAGCCCATAAGTCACACAGTGCCATCATGTGCGCCGTCACAAACTCACACATTGTCGCTATAGGCGCACTTCAATGAAGATGCGTGCAGTATGGGTTGTGTGCGACGGCACCGTCGGATGCGCTAATGTTGTGCGATCCACACGCGAACCGCGTGCCTCAAGGAACAACTGCACTTTGGGCACAAAATACCCGCATACACCGCTCGCCCCATAACGCGTTTGACAATGGCAGTCTGAGAATGAGCAGAAGTGTATTCTTCCGGGGACAGGGCGCACTCACCGAACCCTTTCCGACCACTCACCACCGCCACTGCAACAGCGTTAGCGCGGAAATCGCTGTCGTGCTCTCCATTTGCTCTATAGGGTCTCCCGTCAAGGCTCGGAGAGTGGCCGTCTGCGGGTTTTGCGGCCTTCCGTGCACTCGACACGCGGTGTCGTCGTCGCAGCCACTGGGAGATTATCCGACCACTGGATGGACGAAAGACGCTTCGTGCTTGTATGAGGGCGAACAAGACACGGCCGCGGCCAATTTGTCATTCGATAGCGCGTTGTGCGAGATAACTCCGATGACGGTAGCTATGTAGCTTACAGGTCTGGAGAAGAGGCCCTCGCTACGGCTGAGTGCCGAGAGAGGAGATGCAGGGCGGCGGCGCATCTCCAATAAGTGCCCGTCTCACCACCTCAAGCGCCTCTAAAACATATCGCTTGCCGGCTCCTGCCTCGTTGTACCATGTGAGTAGAGGGTCGTATAGTGTACAGGCAGCCTCTACATCTTTCGGAGGCGAACAAGACTGCAGGAAGATACAATGGCGGTGACAGTGTCTATTTGTGCGTGCGGCTGGTCTGGAAGAGATCGAGCCCGCATTGTACAAAATGTTTTAAAACGTACCACGCTTATGTTTTGAAACAAGACATCTTAAGACTAAGTATAGCACTCTTAATTTCGTTTCCACCGTCGTCCGTACGAGTCAAATCAGCGTATTTTTCGCTCGAGCGCACAATCGGAACCAACGTTGAATTTAAAGACCAAATTGATCGTGACATGCAGCGGCAGATCCAAGGGGGGGGGGGGCGATCACCCTCTTTTCTAATGCATGTGTCAGCACCCCGCCCCCTTTCATCAGTGCTTGTCATCCACCTCCGATTATAACAAACGAGGGCGACCAGTGTGAGCATACATTAACAGTATTTATTCTACGACGGGGTTTTGGTGCTACTAAAAACAAGAATCAGGACCCCCAACCCCTCTCCTCCGGTGTTCCTTCAAGTATCCGCCCCTTGGGACATGATGTGGTTATCTCGAGCAATCACGCATACCAGTCGTTATTGGAAAAATAAAGGATGTCGCCTTTAAATCCATGAGTACTATATTTTTTTGGTAATTAACTTCAGTTGCAGTTCGACGTTTGTGTGTGTCCCGTTCATCTGTGTTCATCCTTTATGGCAGCAAAACGTATGGCAGCATGCGCTGCCATACGTTTTGTGCATACCTTGCTGTGCGCTCGTAGCCATTTCTGGAAGGTAAAAGTCCTGTACCATTTGTGATGGATGTCGCAAGGGTAGGGTGGTCTGTAATTATCATTAGAGTGCGTTAAGTCGATAAGCTTTTGAGCACGTCTAAAGATGGGGTGTGTATTTTCCCGTCTACACACCATTGAATTCCGCTATTCAACGGCTGGGTATATCCCAGAATAAATATCGCAACCATTAATACACCGTGCAGCACATAACATGTTCCTGAACCCGATATAGCCTGATTACTATGTGAGGGTGTGCACTGGGGGTGGGGGGGTGGGGGGGGTTAGAAAAAGGGGGTAACAATTTAGAGCACAGAGTACTCTATTTGTAGAAGATCATTACAATGAACTGATGGTATCGCTGTAATCGTGATTTAGCCATCGCAACCGTTTCTATGTGTATCGAAGTGTATAACAAAGGGGGCAGATTTGTATGCCCATATTAGACCTATGTAAACAGCGGGGCCGTTGTTAAAAGCAAAACCATCAACGATAAAGTATACTACTTTGTCGTTGATAGCTTCCTTTTGAACAACGTTGCAAGTTAGGCGGGTTGATTGATTGATATGTGGGTTTTAACGTTTCAAAACCACCATATGATTATGAGAGACGCCGTAGTTAGGGCTCCGGAAATTTCGACCACCTGGGGTTCTTTAACGTGCACCCAAATGTGAGCACACGGGCCTACAACGTTTCCGCTTCCGTCAGAAATGCAGCCGCCGCAGCCGGGATTCGACCCCGTGACCTGCGGAGTTGGGTGGGTTGTAGCTTATCATTCACACTTGCACTGAGCACGAACGCTAGTCTGGGGACAGGCGAAAAAACAAAGACGCAGCACATTCTTCGAGCTAAAATTTATTCGGAAAGTGCATAAATATGATCAGAGACGTAAATAACTACGCAAGAAATAAAAAAAAAAAATCCCGGTAAAACTGAAGGGCAGTGCCAGCTACACATAAGCACAAAACATAAACACAAGTCTACGCAAGCCACTTATATGACCACCCCCGTGTCTGTGTCATGCCGGAAACAAAATTTCTTTATCGTAAAGGTGCAACGATGGGATGCTTACGCATTCCTTCATTGTGCCTGTCATTAGTTTGCATTCAATACCACTGCGATGCATTCTAAAGGTGCGTTCGATTAATTCAAATAATGAACGAATTGAGAAAAAAAAGCCCTTCGCCGCCTCACAACCTGAAAAATGCAGCTTTCCAAAGCAAAAACACATGTTAAATAAACATTAAGAAAAACTTGACATGATTTTGTGGTAGTGTGTTTTGTACGTCTTTCGTCTCGCTGTCTTCAGTTGTTCTTTTGTTTAAGTTTGCGTGAGAAACGTTGAAAATGAACATTAGTTTGTTTGGTAACCTTTAGCAATTGATTTTCGTCAGACAGCATCAATGGTTTCTGAAAACTACGAGACCTCCCAGATTGGTGTGCTTCCAGCAACGTGCACGAAACGACTTGTTTATTCAATTATAACAAAGAAAACGATGTTCTTTAACAACAAGTACTGCTCGAGAGCAGGAGACAAAACATTGAGACGAAAATGTCGCGCCTGTTCTGCTCGCAGCTCTCGCCGACCATTTCGCAGGCGAGAACGGATGTCCGACACAATGGAGCCTTCCGCAACTCTAACGCTATAGTCTACGTATGGTTCACAATCAAATTCTACGAAAAACTATGCCTGAAATATATCGAAATATACGTTCTTTTTTGTTTTCCTTTGACAGAATACAGAAAGGTTGGGGGTATTTTAGTATGCCAAACTGCATGTTGAGGATGAGAGAACGAGATATAGAGGGAGAACTGCACTTGCGATGTCCAGTTACGCCATAAGGCCTCTTGCAGAACTTTTTGTCTTTATTTGTTCCCTAATAGTGACAGATTTACTTTTCAACGTATAGAAACGCACTATCAGAACATTTCTCTCGCCCGAAAGACGAGCGACAGCTTGGTGGAAACTGTGTATAACAGACAAAATTTGGAAGGCGAAATAAGTTGTGCTGTTGGTTCACTCTACTGCACAGTACGTGCCGGCAAGAGCGTTCCACCTCTGCAGTGGCCTCACACTCTGAAGCGCTTCGCACAGTCGAGGAGGGAGAGTACAGAAGCGTGACCTGCAATTCGAACACGCTCTGTCAGGGGCGTGCGCTCTCGAATTCTTTTGAACGCCAGCCGCGAGGCAGGCGTGGCATCGAAACAAGGAATCGCGCACCGCATCCTGCTGCGGACAGCTCGGATCTCTCGATGGCTCTGTTAACGCGGGCAACAAATGGAATAATCTATTCGTCGCATTCGCAAGAAGCTGTGCCGTTGCCTGTGCGCGTGAAATGTTCAGGAACCGTCTTGTGGACTGAAATAGTCTCGTAACGTTCATTAAAGCGTGACTTGCTTCACTCCCACCGCGTCTAAAGCACGGCGCAAGTAACTGCGTCTCGATTAGATATATGTAAAATTTATTGTGCGTCTGCTACATTGTCCAGACTGATGCGGAGGAAGACGCGCGGTCACATGAGCCTACTACTGATCGGCCAATGCCCATATGGTCGGCGAACTTACTCATACGCTGACACATCCACACTAGATCAAGCCGTGAGTGTGAGATTGAGTGAATGCAGGGGAACGATATTCTCGTGAGCATGAGTCTGGTTGAAGGAAATTTGGGTGAGTGAGTGATCCCTAAGCGCTTGATATATTACTTGAGTGAGTCTGAGTAAACTCCAACATTTTTTTTAGCTATGGCCTAAGCTATAAAGGTTCTTCAGGCATACAACATCGTTAAGTCCTTGCGCGTGCGGTTGGTGTGGTGTGTTCTAAAGCATTCCGGGCCTGTATGCATAAATATGCGTGGTTCCGCCACTTACTGCTCTTACTCGACGCGCAGTCTTGTATTATAGAGGAGACGTTTCAATTACGTGCCCCTAGAATCATACCTATATTTCTGAGGATTATATTAGGACAGCAGCCGCTTTGCACGACTGATGTACATCAATATTCGATTGATAAAGAAGTGGCCCCTTCCTATGGAATTTTAACTGAACGTCCCTCGTTTGTTCTCAGGGCCATGTTATTTATGGCACGCCTCATATATTTCCTCCAGAACATACGAGCCTTCTCTTATATGGCCGCGAAAAACCTTTTAAGTAGTACAAGCTATTTTTCTCGCGCCTCAAGTAAACGACAAAGCAAAACTAGCAAACGAGCCCTGCTGCCTCGTTAAGTATTTAGCCGGACCTAATGACCGGGCATTTGGCAAATCGACGCCCATCAGCGTATCGACTTCCGTGCACTTCATATTCGGGTCAGTTCCTCGCGAATGTGTTCTATCGCCGAGAAGCGTACGCTCTGCAATGCGCCGTGGCACAGGCAGCCACAGCCTTCGGCGGTGGCACAATGTTCATCGTGGCAAAACTTATATACCGACTGTTACGTGCCGGTTGGCCGGCCAGCTTATTTTCTTTGCTCGTTAGTGGACGGCGCTTGCCGACTCGATGTAACTCGCATGAGGAGTTTATGAGAGACACACACACGAAAGAGCCATTAGCATATCGCGAACGATTAGGTTCTCCTCATTGAGAAACGACATAGCTCACCTTGAAAACTCGCGTGCATTAGTTTATACGTGTATACGCGAGCCTCGGCTTCCGTTCGCTCATTTATTCTCGCGGAGGACAGCTTCGCAGCCGAACGACTCCGCTTCCGTTTGCCAAAGGGGAAGGAGCGGCTACGCAGTTAGCAACGCGTTTCGAGAGCGAGGTATTTTAATTGTGTTTCCGCTACCGCAAACGCATTTGCTTTGCTGGCTGCGGTGTTTGTGGCGGGGACGTGCGACACCACCCTTTGGAAATCAACGTGCCCAGACTGAACGTACGTACGTGCTTGTGCTAGAAAGAAAAAAAAATGCAAAACTCGGCATTCATTTACCACGGCTGATTTGTTACGCCTGAACAACATGTAGTGGTAATAACGAGGTCTGTTGCGTACGCCCGCCCTTTAGCATTTCGAAGCGGCCGCGCGTACTTGTTGCGCGATCATTTAATATTAACTGCATGAAGCGTGACGACGGAATGAGATATGGGGTAGGGGAGGAGGGGCGTGGGGTGCACTGTTTGTGTATCGGCCGAAGGGTGGCGATTATGCGCATGCACTGCATGGTTAATTTGTGCCTCGCCTGGACGACTTGGCTGTGCGATTCATGCACGCGCGATGATTGAGATATATACCTAAAGTTGAATAGAGTTCCACCGTATACCGGCCATGTCGAATCCTATTACTCCTGGCACGTCTGATTGAGCTGTTTCTGCATCGGTAAGGGACTTTATGTATATACACGTAAAGTATTCATTACCCTTTGGCCTATAGTCGTGATGATGGCTTTTTTATAAGTTCGAGTGGGAGGGGGACAATGTATTGCTCAACAGTAATTCTGACGCAGAATTCCAATTACATGTGCTCTATACAACGCTCACTCATTTTACACACGACCTCATCTCTTCGTCACAAGCCTTGTGGGCTAAACTTCAATTCGCATACAACTTCCCTCTATATATGCCTAGAAGCATGTAGTCGCAAGACCATTTTCACGTGCCATAAAAGAGAGATGTAGAAGAATGAGGTGAAAGGCTGTCAGTAGCAATATCTGCTATACCTTGCGCAATAAGAGCCATAGGGAAACAAAGGACGGGGATGATATTTTTACTCAAAAATTGGCAGATCTCACGTACAGTGGCAATCGATGATATGCGAAGCACTAATGAGACATGTTGATATGTCCCTTCAATATCACCACAACCTTACGAGGTGGAGGTAAATTATGCCGCACACGACTTCCGTGTCATAATTATCATGTTTAGATGCGCCGTTTACCTTCGTAATCAATTCACGTCACGTGATGCGTAATTTAGTATATGTGAACCTATAGCGAAACGGCCACGAGCACTTTATGAACTAGGTATGTTTCATGTTCTTACATGACACGTGTCATGATTATCATGCTTGCACCAGTCATATAGCTTAGTCATCCATTGACGTCACGTAACCCGAAGTTTGGTATGTGTGTAGAGAGAAACGGCCGCGAGTGCACCACGAAGGGCCCAATATATACTCCAACGTAACGTTGACGCGCGCGCACGCTGGGCACAGCGACGCTATACGTTAGCAAAGCGTGAGAACCCTATAGTCTGACGCCAGCCACGTCTGTCGGCGTGGCCCGACGCCAACCGGTGGGAAAATGCGACATGCTTCATTGCACACCCGCTACGTTACCCAGACAGCACCGCGTCTGCCTCTTTTCGTGACGGAGGGACGCCGGACGCCCTGAAACGCGCATGCGTCAAAGCAACGCAGCGTGGCGCGCGCATGCGAGTTTATGGAAGGACCGGCGACTGGCGTGACAACGCCGGCGTGACGCGACGAAACGAACGCCGGCGCACACGCGCGCCGTGTCACGTCGAAGTGTATTGGCGCCTTGACTGTGACATGTAGTCATGTTGTCACATAACACGCATCTCCTGATTATCATGCTTGCACCTGTCACATACCTTCGTCATCCATTGACGTCATGTAATGCCAAATTTGGCATATCTGAAGCTAGCAAAACGACCGCAATCGCATCATGAGTGTGGCATGAAGTCATGTTTTTACATGACACGCATATCGTGATTATCATGTTTGGATGTGTCATTTACCCATGTCGTCTATTCACGTACTGTAATACTAATTTTCTATATGTGACGCCAACGCAATGGTCGCGAGCGTATCATGAGTGTGTCATGTCGTCATGTTGTTACATAACACGCATGTCATGTTAATCAAGTTTACACCAGTCTCACAACTTCATCAACCATTGACGTCCCGTTATACTAAATTTGGTATAAGTCAGACTAGCAAAACGGCCGCCAGCGCATCATGAGTGTGGCATGTAGTCATGTTGCTACATGACACGCATCTCATGATTATCATGTTTGTACCAGTCACATCCCTTCGTCATTCATTCACGTTTCATAATACCAAATTTCGTATATGTGACACTAAAGAAATGGCCGCGAGCGCATCATGAGCGTGGCATGTAGTCATGTTTTTACATCACACGCAGGTCGTGATTTTCCTAATAGAGTCTATGGCTTGTGTTCGCCATGCAATCATCTCATACCATACCAGTTCTGCAAGATGTCATGTGAACGAAGCCACCGCAAGAGCAGCTAGGCCATGAAATGTAAATCATGACATTCATGACATCTATGTCATGATTTTCATGTTGTGACTAATCAAATACGCTCGTCATACATTCATGTTAAGCAATACCAATTTTGGTATCGATACCGTTATCTAAACAGCCAGGAGCACTAAAAGTCATAGATAGATAGATAGATAGATAGATAGATAGATAGATAGATAGATAGAAGATAGATAGATAGATAGATAGATAGATAGATAGATAGATAGATAGATATGCTCAAAGTCGCCAAAGTTCGCTAAGAAATGCTTTCCATTTAAAAAGTGGAGAGTCCTGCCTGGCTGCATGGATGGATGGATGGGTGGATTGATATGGCTGTACCCTTTCGATCGAGCGGTGGCTAACGCCACCAAGCCGTAATACTTAGTGACTCAAAAACTAGATTTAATTTTTTTTCCTTTAAATAGCGAGGTATAGGACTGGTACTTTGCAGTGAAAGGTTTAATTTTCACTCGTGCCTTGATTTAGCCACCAATCAGATAACCTAATTATAGTTAATTCTACCCGCTTAATGTCTATTTTGCCCTCCCTGTCCCTAAACCCCAGTGCTTTGAAAAACTCTGCGCCATCATCCTGAACTGGGGGCGCCGTTGGGGGGCGCTGACCAGCGCGGACGTCTCCGCATCGGCTCTGAATCTTTTGCTTTTTTCGGGTTTTTTATGGAGTTTTCAACCCAGTTCTCTGCTCTGAATCTGTGTATAAGGAGGTTTTGCGCACGTGGATACCCGATTTCTGGACTTTGGGTGCGTATTTGCCATTTTTCGACCGTTCTTCTGATCGGAACGCCGCGGAAGAGGGCTAGCCCTAACATTAGGCTTAGCGGCTTTGCCGCTTCGCCGCCGTCAGTTAGGCCTAGTGACGAGTAGGGCGGTTGCTCACACTTTTCCCGAGAAGATGCAAGTTGAAGTGGAAGGCGAAACGATCGAGGAAGAGGAACTCAGCGATGCGGGCTGGAATTTTGTGCGCGGCAGGTCTTCACAGCAAAGAATCGGCGGGCACGAACCCGACGAAGGTTCTAGAAGATATGGCGTCGGTTCTGGCGCGTCTTCCCGCCGCGGCCGTTCAACACTGAAAAAACGGATTATTGCGTCCTCTCGCATGCCCGACTTGCCGGAAGATCACCGACGGATCGTCATACGACCGCGGGATGGTTTGGATCTCAGAAAAGCAGGACACTGCAAAGTTGCAGAGGCAATCATGGCCGCTGCGAAGATCACTTACGACGCTGCGGGAGAAGACGTAGTCTGCCCCAACGTTACACAGAATATCGTCGTGGTTAGTACGCCACTGGAGGAGCACGCGAAGAACTACGTGCGCATTAAGCAAATCAAGGTTGGAGAGAAAGTGTACAACGTCAACGCCTACTAATCCGCGGGTGACGGCTACTGCAAGGGTGTTATTCGGAACGTGGACCGGGAAATCACCGAGAAGGAACTCAACACTATGATTGTGCATTCCGGGAATCCGACTGCCATGCAAGCCAAACGCATAAAGGACACTGGTTCCGTGGTCATCGTATTTGAAGGCTATGAAGTTCCGAATCACGTCAAGTTTGGAGGTGTTCTTCTCAAGTGCTACCTGTATAGGCGGCAGGTGGATGTGTGCTACATATGCGCCAAAGTAGGCCATCGAGCGGATGTATGCCCGACGCCGGAGAAGAAAACCTGTCGTGGATGCGGGGTGGAAACCCCACGGACTCACACGAGTGTAAAGCGAAGTGCAAGCTATGCGGACAGGGTCACCCAACGGGTGATCGGACTTGTAAGCAGCGCTATCAGACTCCTTTCATCGTGAGACAGCGACGAAGAGAACGGATTGAAGAGTCAAGACGGGAACGACAGCTTCCCGGAAGATTTGAAGATTTTCCTCGCATCGAAGAGCGGGGCGACCAACGGCGGAGCCATGGCTCTACCCATCGCTCAGAGTCCGCTGGCCCTAGGTCACAATCCGGCTCAAGGCCTGGTCATCTCCCGGCGCAAACAACATGGGCGCAGAAGGCTGGTGGTGTGAAAACACAGCAGGTGAGTGGGGGTAGTCCTACATGGCAGCCGGGCAGTGAGGAACTTAAACAGATGAGAGAGGAGAATTCTCTTCTAAAGGAGATGGTAATGACACTTAAAGAGGAGATCGGAACGCTGAGGAAAGCTTTGGAGGATACTAGTAAGTCGGCTCCTGTTGCTATGGAGACTTCGGCAGGAACTGTAGGTCGCAAACGCAAAGCGGTAGGTGATGTAGCTGTTTCGGACAAGGACGGTTTTGAAGCGTTTCGGGAGACTATGGAGAAGTCGCTATCGGAGATCACGAACATACTCCAACAGCTTCGAGTGGACGTAGGGGAGCTCAAGAAGCAGAGCGCTGATCACGGTAAGCGACTTCGAGCATTGGAGACTAGGACTGATGAGGTCCAAGAAGTTACGCCACAGGAGAAAGGGCAGAAGCCGCATCTCCCTTCGCCACAGTCAAAGGCTGGGGCGGATGGAAACGCAAAATTTGGCAGCGAAAATGGCGGGGCAAAATAAGCAGCACCCGGCACTCCGCGTGTGGCAGTGGAACTGCTGGGGGTTTCAAAGAAAAAAGGCGGCATTGTGCCAATTTATTAGAGCTAGAGAAGGCAAGCCACATGTCCTGTTGCTGCAGGAGACTCTCCTAGAGGGGATTACCCTCTCTGGGTATGAGACTTTCTGCCGCAAATCGGATGACGGCAGGGGGATAGCGGTGTGCGTTTCCAAGCAAATCTCGGCTCTCGTACATCACGATCTTGACAAGCGATTTAAATCAGAATATCAGTGCATTGAGCTTCTCCCCGGGAGGCGACTGCTCAAGGGGTTGCTAATTTTACATGTTTACAGTTCCCCGAAACGTTCGAAGGACCGCTTTTATGCCCTTATTTCAAAGGCTATGAGTCTCGCGAACCGCGGGAAGATCCCGCTTTTGGTGTCTGGAGATTTTAACGCGCCACACACTGCGTGGGGGTATCCAAAAACTACAACGAAGGGTGACTCACTTTACAAGAGCACGCATGACTTGGGCATGATTATGCTGACTGACCCCCGTTATCCGTCGCGAATAGGAAATTCAGCTTGTAGGGACACTACGCCTGATTTGACTTTTACAAATTTTCAGGATCACTGCGAGTGGACTAATTTATATGAACACTTAGGTAGCGACCATTATATACTAGAAACTACGCTGTCGGCAACTGTCACAGCTAGCAGGAAACACACTATAGTAGACTGGGATCTTTTCCGCGATATTCGTAAAGATGGGGGCTGCTGGGAAAATCTTGCGGATTGGAAACAGAACTTATCTGGCGACGTTAAGAGGGCCACAAAGGTCATCGAGACGCCGCCAGAGATTGGAACCATGGATAGCAAACTTGCCCACCTCTTCGAGGCCAGAAATGGCCTTAGGGAGCGCTGGAAACTGAACAAGCTCAATCGGCGGTTAAGGCGAAGGATTGCTGAAATTAACAGGGAGATCGAGACCTACTCCATGCAGCTTGAGAGAGCGCGATGGGAGGAGACATGCAACATGGTAGATGGACAAATGCGTGTTGGGGGGAAATGGAACTTGCTTAAACATCTGATGGGGCCCGAAAAAAGCAAGGGTAGTCAGTGCCGGGTGGTCGACCGCATAGTCAGCGCGGCTCTCAGAGACAGCTCAGAAAAGGAGGTTTGCGATATGCTTGCAAGCAAATATTTGCCGCTTAGAGGGATGGATCCCACCCTTTCCAAGCCCCCCCTCTATAGTGGGCGGATGCAATCCAAGCTTGATGAGAATATCACGACAGCTGAAGTTCGGATGGCGCTAATGGATCTCAATGGCAGGTCGGCACCCGGGGCTGACCAGATCACTAACAAGACTTTGAGGAACCTTGATGACGCCTCAATTGACTTTCTCACCGACCTTTTTAACAAACACTGGGCTGATGGCACGTTCCCCGAGGAATGGAGACATGCGGAGGTGATCCTCATCCCTAAGCCGGGCAAAAAGCCCAGCCTTGACAGCCTCCGCCCCATCTCACTTACATCTTGTGTTGGAAAGGTCTATGAGCATGTTCTGAATAATAGGTTCTGTGCATTTATCGAGGATGAGGGTCTCCTCCCTCCGAATATGGTGGGTTTCCGTCCACACCTCTCAACGCAGGATGTGATGCTTCTCCTTAAATCTCACATCATTGACGACAGCACTCGCGATGCCAGGGCCATACTTGGTCTCGATCTGGCTAAGGCGTTTGATCACATATCTCATGCCCACATATTGGAATCCATAAATGACATGAACCTGGGTGCGCGATTTTATAATTTTGCCGCTGCTTTTCTCAGTGACCGAACGGCTACTCTTAAGTTGGGGGAGCTGAAGTCAGAACGGTACGAATTAGGTTCACGTGGAACCCCTCAGGGGGCAGTCGTCTCCCCGCTTCTTTTCAATATTGGCATGACTCGCCTTGCTCGCGAACTGGACGAACTCGAGGGGTTGGAAAGTGCGCTCTACGCGGATGATATCACGGTGTGGGTCCGAGGCGGTGCCATAGGGCGCCTTGAGGACAGATTGCAGGAGGCGGTCAACACGGTTGAAAGAAACATCAGTCGTATGTCTTTAAAGCTTTCAAGTAGTAAATCTGAGCTATTAATATACAGGCCCACCAGACAAGGACGGCGACCTAAGGACTGGGTCCCCCCTGAGCAGGTGGATGTGACATTATTGACTGCTAGTGGGGCTAGAATTCCCAAGGTTAGCTGTATCAGGATATTAGGCATGCTCATTTCAGCGGATGGACGTAACACGGAAACTTTACGTAGATTAGAGCAACATACTGCGGCTACGCTTCGCCTCATTATTAGAGTTTCTAACAGGAAAGGAGGCATGAAGGAGGACAATCTTCTTCGCCTCTTTCATGCCTTCCTCATGAGTCACGTTCATTATGTTGCGTCTATGCATCACTGGCTCGCTGCAGAAAGGGAGAAGCTCAATGTACTGATCCGTAAAACTGTTAAAAGGGCACTCGGCCTTCCAATCCGAACTAGCACGGAGGGGCTGTTAGCATTAGGAATTCACAACACGTTGGATGAAATTATAGAGGCTCAACGCACGGCGCAGATCTCTCGCCTCTCGGTCACCCGGGCGGGTCGGGAGATTTTGGCACGTGCCGGAATTTCTACAATACTCCAGGAAGAGCGGATGACTTCTCTTGACTCCGCCGTTAGACAGGCACTCGTAGTTTATCCTATTCCTAGGAATATGCACCCTCAATTTAACGTCGCAAGGAGAAGGGCTAGAGCCAAGAAAATTTGGAGCAGGTGCACTCGAAGTCGGGATCGTCGACCTTCACGGACGCTGCGCGTGCGGATAGGAATCGTTATGTGGCCGTTGCGGTCTCTGAGCGAGGTACAGTAATGTCGGCATGCTCTGTCAAGGCAACCTCCCCAGCAATAGCTGAACAGGTATCCATCGCACTAGGGCTTTTGGATTCATCCCGTGTTCAGATCTACTCTGATTCCCGTTCGGCGGTTAGAGCCTTTGCCTCTGGCAGGGTCTCCCCACCTGTTGCTAGAATTCTCAGAGGTAGGACCATCACTCCACACGAGATCATTTGGTTCCCGGCCCATATGGGCTCCACGATCAGCGGCATCACCAACTCCAACGAATTGGCCCACGCCCGGGCGCGAGGACTTGCCTTCCGCGCGGGGCTTCACGGCCCTGGCACGTTGGACCGCTCCGCCCCGCCCGGGGCCGATCCTCTGGATGGGGGTGCGGCTGATCGAGGGTCGCGGGACGTTCTAGCGACATTTAACGAAGTCACTTCACATTATCGTTTGAGTCGTAGGGTCTTTCCTCCACCCCATTCGCATCTTACCAGAGGACAAGAAGTCACGCTCAGACTACTACAGACAGGGGTTTACCCCTGCCCAGCTAATGTATCTATTTATATGGATATATCTCCTGACTGCCCGGACTGTGGGTGTGTGTGTACATTTGAGCACATGATGTGGGACTGCCCCCACATACCCAAGGAACTCAAGGCGCAAATCATCCCAAGACAAGGGTTTTATTCCGCCATCAAAAGTACGGATCGTCACCGTCAGCTTCGGGCAATCCAAGGGGCCCACGATGCCGCAGGCAGGTACTCCCTGCCTGTTCCAACGTGGGAGCGGCCCGCAGGGGCGTCGGGGTAAAACCCGACTCTCCTCCCTCGGTGTACAATAAAGTTATCTATCTATCCTGAACTATAGGGTGAAGCCCTTTACAGAACATTACCAAGTGTTCGGCAGTTTCCTCCTCCTCTCCACACGCACTGCATACCGTGTCTACCTCTTCGTATTTAGCCCGATATGTCTTGGTTCGCAATACTCCCGTCCTCGCTTCAAGCAGTAGAGAACTACCCCGAGTATTATCATAGATCCTTTCCTTGACGATTTCCTGCTAAAGTTCGATAGATCTCTAGTACGGACTTCTTAATCATGCCGATTCTCCACATATCGGTCTCAGCTTCCTTCACCTTCTTCTTAACCAATAATTTTTTTTTGGTTTGACCCCTGCTGTTTCTAAGTATATACCCGTCAATTTTCTGGTTCGCTTCCTCCATTTCGTATAGACATTTTTCATGTACAAGTAGCTAAAAACCTTTCTAGCCCAACGCTCCTTCCCCATTTCTCTACATCGCTTCTCAAATTTTATCTTGCTGCTAGCTTCTCCGCCCTCAAATGTTCCATCCCATATCACCTTGTACTCTCTGATTTTGTGTATTCCCGTGAGGTCCTAAGGCAAGCCTGCCTATTCCACGTTGCTTATTTTCTAATCTTGCTTGAACTTCTGATCTCATGCACAAGACCGCATTGCCGAACGTAAGACCAGGAACCTTGGCCCCTTTCCATATTCCTCTCACAACATCATACCTATTGTAATTTCACAGTGTCCTATTTTTCATCACTGCTGAATTTCTGTTACCTTTAGTCGTCACGTATATTTCGTGTTCCCTTAGATACTCGGTCCCATTGCTTATCCATACGCCCAGATTTTGTATTTATCTGTTATCTCTAGCGTGACCTCCTGTATTCTAAGCTCACTACCTTCATGATCTTTAAAAATCATGACTACCGATTTTTCTTAGTGACCCCCTTTTCATAAATATGCCACAGGACGGTGAGCTTTTCGTCAGTTTCACTTCGCAAAAAGGAGCATGGGATAGCTAGCTCCATCATGAAGGCATGAAAAGCGAGCCGTGAAATGCGTGAGTGCTGTGATGTTTGTGTTGGCGGCTAGTTCTCCGCTTCATCCACTGCAATCGCACCGCTTTCTAGCTTGAACGAGCTCATAGAACTCTCCGATAAGCTTTGTGAGCTGCTTCCGCAGCACAATGAGCAATATTTTGTACCCTTCAACGGGTTGGACGAGCAGTTTGGCTTGGCATGACTGGCAATGCATGGATCCGGCCTGCATTGACGTGCCCCCCTTTCGACGCGGTCCGCGTCCTGCAGGAACACAAGAGGTGTCTGTGTGCGCTGCAAGAAACGCGCATCAGCATCGCTGGCACACACAGTCTGCGTCGTCTGCTGCGGTGCCCTCACAATGGCGGCAGACTGTAGTTCGCGTCCGCGGCGCTAGGGGCGCCCTTTTTGGAAAATGGCGCCCTTTTTGGAAAAAGAAAAGCTGAAGGTCGCCAGTCCGCACGAATACGGTGTCTGTTTGGTAAGTAAGAAGCTTCGACCTAAGCCAGCTGCTTATCCGGGAGAGCTAATTGATTTCCCATAGTAGAGTGCGTGTAGTGTTGCAAGCGTCAAAATTTATTCTAAACACACAACACATAAATGTGCCGATGTTTATGTGCCCCTTATTACCGGAATGCACAACACATAAATGTGCCGATGTTTATGTGCCCCTTATTACCGGAATGAACTTAAACGTTTTGTTTTTTATAGAGTGTAAATAACGTTCTCTAAACAGGCTCTCCCTTGTGTACGTTCAGTTGAAGTCATTTTGTTACCCGGCGCTCATGTCATATGTTACTCATTTTAACAGCTGATACTCATATGCAATAAACGTCCCTGTGTTCCCAAGCTGAAAATTCTGCTGTATAAAGAAACCGATTTGTCTTAAGGGGCTAAATCACACGAAATGCAACGGGCTGGTTGATAACCCTTCCAAAATATGCGCTCCAGAAATGTGTTATCTCGATGGTGGAAGCGCTGGGAGAGATGTGTAGATCATCGAGGAATGTATTTACCTTGAATGAAATCGGAATTTTGTATTTTCCTTACTTGGGAAGCGTGCTTCTCTTGACCAAAAGTTCGATACTTCTTGAGATCTCCTCGTACAATGGCTAGCTAGCGATGCCATAAGTACAGCAACGCCACACTGGGCATAAAGGAACGTTCAGTTAATCTATAGAAACACCTTGAAGTACAAGAATGGGAGAAGCTATACAAACGCAGTGCTGTGCACTGTATGTTTTGAGTAGATGTGTTTGTAGCCTCTCTTGTCCTGGTCCTTCAAGCTTATTATCAGTTACCGATGGATAGCCAATGGCCTACAAACACCGTTTGGTTGTTTGTTTTACCGGAACAGTTGCATGCAGCATTCTTATCACAAGTTTCTTAAAATTCGTATTTTTTTCTTCTGAACAGTCGAATAACAAACATAATAGGGCACACGTAAAATATGTGAGGTCAAGATCAAGTTATAGTCTAGAACTTACGCGTGTAGCGCCAAGCAGTACTCAGAGACGTATGGTTGTTGAGGGGGCGCGCTTCTCTATTCGTTCTACTTATACCTAAAGGCTATTCCTAAAGGCTATTACGCTATGCGTAGAATATGAGTAAACCTTTTCAGCCCCGTAAGGACAAAAGCGCGTGCGTAACGTGAGTCTTACGTATGAGTGTGCCATTGTCCAGTCGAGACAGGGCATACGATCCGACACTAGGTAAAAAAAAATTAGTCATGCTAAGAAATTTTATTCAATTAAAAAAAGCCTATACCCCATCCTCATGTCCAGTCGCTTTCGCTTGCTTTGCTCGGGGTCACTGAAAACTCGCATTTCGGAGGCTGCAGCTCCACAGAGGAGCGAAGGAAATGCCTCTTATTGAGATCCCAAAATTCTATCGATGAGCAGATTTAGGCACCCTAAATATTTCTCCGCACAGAAGCACTACAGCTGCACGTCTTCTTATTACTCTCTCTTTTTCTTTTACAGTAAAGTCGAAAGATTTCTGCAAATAAAATGATTTCGCGATGACAGTGAAAACTTTCTGCCCCTCACCTGGTTTCGCACTGCCGCCATGATCGGCTCACCTCTGATCAAACGACGGTGTCGTGTGAAGACGTCATCGTAAGGCGTCACGTCATGCGGCGTCGTATGATGACGGAGTCGCGGTATGAAGATTTTTTTCGCATCACTCGATCGTGCTGATGGTCAATTTTTGCGTTTGATGAGGCATGCACACATGGCTGTCGGCTCAACTATGTCAAAGCACAATGTAGACGAGTCGGTGGTAGAAGAGACTGTGCCTCACACTGTGGGTACAACAGCACGTATACGCGTGATAGCAGTAAGCAATGTGTGCACACGGCCTAACAGAAGAGAAAGGAAAAATTTATTGCACATGTAACTCGTACATGAACAAACAAAACAAACAAGTGAAAACAGCTTATACGTTTCACACATGGGCATTAAAACGTCAGTGTATTTTGTGTATCCGAACCAGTTTAACAAACAGTAAAATGGAGTGAATTAATTGGCCACATCTCATAGAATGTCTTATGTGATTCTTGTGTGATTATTAAAGAGAAAAGAAAAGTGAGCCCCGTAACCGTCTGCGTCAGAGTGCGACACCTCAACAGTAGCTCACGAGGGATGGGGGTAACGAGGGATTAAAAGGATAGGATTAAAGGTATACAGATAGAGAGGGGAATGTGAGAGCGGGGCGGAGGGAGTGACACCCAGAAGCAAGGAGAAGATAGGAAAGATGGACACTGTAGCAGGAGTCCGAGGACGGGGCACCACTCAGCGAGAGCACTTGTCGGCGGCAGGGGATGGCGTATAGGGCGAGCCAGTCGGCCAGAGCTGTGCTCTCGTCGGAGATCGCAGGGACACAACCGGTCATCACGAAATACAGAGAGCGAGACTCATAGAATGTCTCGCGTATGCACACTTACTTGGGTCGGCGCTTTGTTGCTACGGAACAACTAGAAACTCCAGCTGTCCCTTCCTCACACCCAAGAAACGCCCGTGCCATCGCCGAAGGAAAGCCTCGTTTGTTTCCAGCTGCTCATCGAGGTGGTTCTACACAATGAGGCATATTTCCAGAAGTGCGGGATAGGCGCATCTACTAGGCTTGTGGCGTACTTCCGCTAGCAGCCCCGCCACCACAGTACTATATGTATACGTACAAGGCCACGTTCTGTTTCCATGCGGGTTGTACAGAAGCCAAAGAGGTGTTGCCCCATGTGGCAGACGCCTGTCGCCTCCGAGCACTCGAACGTAGCATGCCGTGCCGTCTCCCTTCTGCCACAGTTCGGACAGTGGTCGTTTGGAACGACTCCCCATTGTGCTAACCTCTCACGCCTACGCAATGGTCTCCATCTTCTCAACCAGTCGAACTCGCGCACTGTACGCGATTGCGAATGCCATCGTTTCTATATTGTCGTGCTGGATTCTTTTCCTCTCTTTTTGTTCATTGTGCTACTTGTCACCACTTCACTTATCTCCTGTGATGAATCATCTTCCAGACTGCATGAACCTGTTCATTCGACTGTTCTTTTCAAGTCACTAGCAGCTCTGTAAAACTTCAGCGAAATTTCGGCTTGCGGTCCAATGTACGAACTTTGCCGTGGAAGTTCCTTTTATTGCATTACTCCAGTACATTAAGAGTTTGTACCCGGGTTAATCTCCATCATCGAATGAGAAGGAAAACTTCATTGTACATTGTAAATGCGGATAAAGCTATGTTCACACGAAGGACGTGATCGCGGACGGGTCAGTCACGTGACACGTGCATGACGTAATTAGGATCCCTCCGAAGCCACCCTTCACAGGACATGGGAAAATCCACGCTACAAGAGATATTTCGGCATCGGCTCCCGGGGATCCTGACAGTCATTTGGACTTCAGTCGTTTCACGAATCGGTCTCAAGGACCGAAGAGGGAACAGCTGACGTATACTGACGTAGTACGCTATCCGCAGGCTTGAATAGCGATTTGGTGTGTTTAGAATAGGGAGCCTTTATGTGCGTGCCACCTCCGTCGACGCTCCATATCTTACTACAACTGTTGGACTGTTTAGTGCACCAAGTACTCTACCGTGGGAGAGCAATAAGCTGTCCCATGAACGTGGCTAAAGAGGTGTGTTTTAAAAGGGGGGTTAACAATTTTGAGAACTTCTTACGCAGCTATGGGATAGCAGCGAGCTGATTGAGCGTGTGAATGTGTCTAGAAAAAAAACTCGGTAGATCCCACGTACCTGGGAATCGACATTATGCGAAGCATGTGCAGGGAAGGTGACCATGTTGCAGTTTTTTTATTGAGCGACACGTCATTAAATGACGCTAAATATATGTACAGGTTGCACGCCCGCGCATATGTTGAAGGGTTGCAGATGCTTATATAACCAGTTGTTTGCACTTGCGCAAAGGTGCCAACTGGAACATGCGCATTAGCAACACCACAAGCTGATATGAAACGCTGATGTTCGCGAGTATGCGAGGCCTGGACAGCGCTACATTAATCAACTTCAGCGCATGGCACCTAATTACAATGGACGTTAACCCGACGTGACGGCTGTATCAAAGGAGTTCATATGTAACATTTATAAAATTGTGTAGGCAGCACTGCAACAACTATTGGCGTTTCACAAAGATTAGCGTCTAGTTCGAAAGCAGTTTCGAGACCTGGCGTAACTCTGTGGTACAATGCTTCATTGCCACGCAGAATGCTTGGGTTCGATTCCAGCTGGGACCCTCACATTTATTCTTTGCATTTGTCGGGTCGACGCTACCGATGTCGGGTATTTCTTAACGCTCGCACATTAAAACTGCCCATGTGTGTTTTCGTCGTTTCTGGGTAGATAACAAGTGTCAATAACCCGTGGCACATACCCTATACCAGCGGCACATACCCGCCCGTGGGTTTGTGCCACTGTCTGGAAGGAAGTGTTTGATGACATACGCGACGGCACTGTGACATTATTCATGTCCTGACAGCGCGTCATATTCGTCAAACCATCTTATCCTCCCATGATAATTTTGGTTCAAGCCAAGATAAGGCGGTGACCACGAAAGCACCCAAACGTAAGCGGCTAGAAAGATAGATAAGCTCGAAGTCGCCGAAGTTCGCTAAGAAATGCTTCGCATTCAAAAACTGGTGAACGATTTAGAGTACTTGGTACTCGACTATGGAAGAGCACAAGGCCGTTCCGTTGGCCTCAATCACGCCAACCGTACTCAGATTTCAAGGAAATGCTTTTTCAACTACAAAACAAATTGCTTATTTAGCTTTAGTCATCCTGAAAAGCCTCCATGCTGGATTTGGTTACATTACAGAGTTCGGCAGCCTATCTGCAAGTTTCATTTGCAACCTACTAAATTAAAGGTACTCAAGAAAAAAAAGAATTGACTTGCGGTTTCATCCTTTAGCCAAACTAAAAGATAAACAAAGCTTTAAGCTCAGTTATGCTTGGTTTTCATGAGTAGAAACGTGACGCGTATTCTATAGCCCCGTCCGCATCGCTTTCAACCTGTCCGATCCATCGCAAGCTTCCTGCACTTCACATCTATTAGCACAGCGTCCTCGATCAGCCCACTTACGATCGATTGATGACGTCATGTTATGACATCATCATGTGACTTATGTGACGTCAAAGTGACATGATGACGTCAAGACTTTCTGAGTGGAGTGATTTCATGAACAGGCACGTTTTTCTTTAAATGCGAAGCATTTTTTAGCGAACTTCGTCGACATCAAAGCGTATCTATCTATCTATCTATCTATCTATCTATCTATCTATCTATCTATCTATCTATCTATCTATCTAGCCGCCTACGACTATTAACTCTCCTGGATAATTCGATAATGGTATGAATACCAAACTTGGTATGTCATAACATGGCTGTATGAAGAACATATTTGAATAGTCATAACATGAAAACCATGAAATGTATGTCATGAATGTCATAGATTACATTCCATGGTCCTGCAGCTCTTGCCGTGCTTTCGTTTACACGGAATGTGGAAAATCTGGTATGATGTAACATGATTGCATGGCGAACACAAGCGACAGACCCAAGGAGGATTAAAGAAAAATTGCTATTTTTTTAAATCCTCCTTGGACAGACCCTAACATGAAAATCATGACATGCGTGTCATGTAACAACATGACTACATGCCACACTCATGATGCGCTCGCGGCCGTTTTGCTAGCGTCACATATACCAAATTTGATATTACGGTACGTGAATGGATGACGAAGGTATGTGACTGGTGCAAACATGATATTCATGAGATGCGTGTCATGTAACAACATGGCTGTACCAAATTTCGTATTACGGGACCTGAATGGATAACGAAGGTATGATACTGGGGCAAACATAATAAACATGAGATGCGTGTCATGTAACAACATGACTACATGCTGCGCTCATGATGCGCTCGTGGCCGTTTTACTAGCTTCACGTGTACCAAACTCGGTATTACGCGACGCGAACGAACGACATAGGTAAATCACACATCCAAACATGGTAATCCCAACATGCGTGTCATGTAACAACATGACTACATGCCACACTCATGATGCGCTCGTGGCCGTACATCCAAACATGGTAATCCCAACATGCGTGTCATGTAACAACATGACTACATGCCACCACTCATGATGCGCTCGTGGCTGTATCGCTAGCTGCATATATTCCGAATTTGGTATTACGTGACGGCAATGGATGACGAAGGCATGTGACTGGCGCGAACATGATAATCATGAGATGCGTGTCATGTGAGAACATGACTACATGCCAAAGTCAAGGCGCCAATACATTTTGATGTGATGCAGCGCGTGCTCGCCGGCGTTCATTTTGTCACGTCACGCCGGCGTTGCCACGCTGCAGGCGCCGGTCCTGCCATATACTCGCAGGCGCGCGTCGCGCTGCGTTGCCTTGACGCATGCGCGTTTCAGCACGTCCGGCGTTCTTCCGTCATTGAAAGATAGAGACGCATTGTTGTCTGGGTAACACATTGGTGCGAAATTCAGCATGTCGCATTTCGCGCCGGTTGCCGTCGGGGTGCGCCGACGGACGCTGGTCGCGCCTGGCGCCAGACTACAGAGCACTCGCGTTTTGCTAACGGAGCGTCGCTGTGCCCCGCTTGCAAGCGCGTCAACGCTACGTTGGAGTATATTGGGCCCTTCATGATGCACTCGCGGCCGTTTTTCTAGCTCCACATATATCAAATTTAGTGTTACGTGACGTCAATGGATGATGAAATATATGACTGGTGCAAACATGATAATCCTGAAACGCGTGTCATGTAAGAACATGACAACCTACCACGCTCATAGTGTACTCGCGGCCGTTTCGCTAGCTCTTCATCTACTAATTTTTTTTTTTTGATGCGAAGCATTTCTTGGTGAACTTCGGCGACTTTGAGCGTATCTATCTATCTAGCCGCTTATACGACTTTTATAGCTCTCCTGGCCGTTTCGATAATGGTATCCATACCAAACTTCATTGATATGTGGGGTTTAACGTCCCAAAACCACCATATAATTATGAGAGACGCCGTAGTGGAGGGCTCCGGAAATTTCGACCACCTGGGGTTCTTTAACGTGCACCCAAATCTGAGCACACGGGCCTACAACATTTCCGCCTCCATCGGAAATGCAGCCGCCGCAGCCAGGATTTGATCCCGCGACCTGCGGGTCAGCAGCCGAGTGCCTTAGCCACTAGACCACCGCGGCGGGGCAAATCCATACCAAACTTGGTATACGCTATGCTATATTATACTGTATGATGAGCATGAATGACTGGTCATAACATGAAAATCATGACATGTTTGTCATTAATGTCATGATTTACATTTCATGGTCTTGCTGCTCATGCGGTGATTTCGTTCAAACGAAATGTTGCAAAACTGATATTTTATGAAATGACTGCATGGCGAACACAAGCGACAGACCCGGCAAACATGAAAAATCGTCAGATGCGTGTCATGTAAAAACATGGCTACATGCCGGGGTCATGATGCGCTCTTGGCCGTTTCGTTAACTTCACATATACCAAATTTGGCATTGCGGGACTTGAATGGATCACGAAGGTATGTGACTGGTGCGAACATCATAATCATGAGATGCATGTTATGTGACAACATGACTACATGCCACGCTGATCACGCGCTCGCGGCCGTCTCGCTAGCTTACTTATGCCAAATTCTATAGTATGGGACGCCAATGAGCGACGAAGGTATGTGACTCGTGTAAACATGACAATGAAAAGGTGCGTGTCATGTGTCATGTAATGTGCATGCCACGCGTATGATGCGCTCGCGGCCGCTTCGCTAGCTTCACGTGCGCCAAATTCGGTATTACGTGACGCGAACGGATGGCATAGGTAAATGACACGTCCGAACATGAAAATCATGGCATGCGTGCCGTGTAACAACATGACTACATGTCAGACTCATGGTGCACTCGCGGCCGTATCGCGAGCTTCAAATATGCCAAATTTGGTATTACGTCACGTGAATGGATGACGAAGGTATGTGAGTGGTGGAAACCTGATAATCATGAGTTGCTTGTCATGTAAGAACATGACTACATGCCACACCCAAGGCGCCAATACACTTCGACGTGACCCAGAGCGCGTGCGTGCCGGCGTTCATCTCGTCGCGTCACGTCCGGCGATGCCACGCCAGGCGCCGATCGGCTTGTCTATATAGCCGCGCTTGCATTGCTTTGACGCATGCGCGTTTGAGCGCGCCGGGCGTCTCTCCATCGTGAAGAGAGACAGTCTGGGTCATAGAGTTTCCCAAAATGAACTAGAGGGCACCCTGGCGCTGCGATCGTTCAGCGACCATGGGAATAATGGGTAGCACACGAATTTGCCTAGTCTTGGTACTTGCGGGCAGCGAATCGTACTTGCGGCTTCGTTTATTACTGGTTACGGTTTTGTTTTGAAAGAAAGAACGAACCCTTTTAAACTTAGGGACTTGATTCAAAATAGTAAGCTTAAAAGAATAAGGTTGTGAAGCGCAAACGATGAACATTTGCTAATTTATGTTTTCGTGAAAAAACAGCTCCAAGCCACACGAACACACACGGAGCCAGAAGCAGGACAGAAGTACGAAAATTAGTCAAATGTGTGTACTACCCATCATTCCCATGCTCGTTGAAGCGCCGTGTGTTGCAACTCTCATAGACACTAGCGCCAGAGTTCCCTCTAGTAAGTATTGTGGGAAACTCTATGGTCTGGGTAGAGCTGGGTAACGTCATCTGCGCGAAATGCAGTATGTTGCATTTCGAGCCAATCGCCGCCGGGCTGCGCCGACGGACGCTGGTTGCGCCGGTCGCGCTTGGCGTCACACTAAAGAGTTCTCGCGTTTTGCTAGCGTAGAATCGCTGCACCCAGCGTGCGCGCTCGTCAATGTTACGACGTAGTATACTGTACCCTTCATGATGCGCTCGCGGAATTTTCGCAAGCTTATACCGAATTTGGTGCTATGTGACGTCGATGAATGACGAAGGTATATGACTGGTGCCAGCATAATAATCATGACACGCGTACCATCTAAGGACATGAAAACATGCCACGCTCATGATGCGCTCGCGACCATTTCACTAGCTCCTTATATACTAAATTTGGTATCACGTGACGTGAATAGAAGGAGAAGGTAAATTACGCGTCCAAACATAATAATTATGATATGCGTTTCATGTAAAGCATGACTACACGCTATACATATAGCGTGCTCACGGCCGTTCCACTAGTTCAACATATATAAACTTTCTTATCAGGTTATGTGAATAGATGATGAAGGTAAATGACACGTCCAAGTATGATAGTCATGACATGGACGTCATGTACGGCATAAATTGCCTCTGCCTCGTAACCTTGTGCTCACTTTAAAGTGACATATCAACCTTCCTCATCCATGCTTCGCATGTCATCGATTCTCACTCTACGTGGAATCTGCCAATTTTTTTGTTTGTTTGTTTGCATCACTCGTTCATGCTGACACCACAGGACGACTACGGTGAATTTTACCATTCGAAATTGCATCTAAAGCTTTCGCATTCATAAACATCACTGCGACATCAGACATAGGACGAAGCATTTTCGTTTCATTTCTCGATTTACTTAGCGGCGCTACACATGTGTCACATGAGTGCGGAAAACGGCATTAACTTCCGAATGGCATGAAATGCCATGTGCGTGATGCCCTATGGTCAAATCAAATGGCATACGCCTTAATGCAATTCCTCACCTAATGTCATCGCTAGAACCCATTGGGCTGTGAAGTGCCGACTCTCGAAACTCAAAGCTTGTTCACTGCAGAATGCATCAAGCATTTTAGATAGTATTAATCACGTCAAAATTATTTTATACATGACTACTCAAAAACAAAAAAAAGCCGTCCTCATCTTTTCAAGGGACGAGCTCGAGTAAATGCGTCGCAGAGTTGTGGGGTTATGGCGTAAACGTTGCGTAGTCAGAGGTATGGTTTGGGAATGCCTAATTGTTTTTTCGTCTTTATTATCATTATTCATTGAATGAAGGAGAAGCGTCGCCTTGAATGAGTGGTGGTACGCTGATACTTGGTTGTGCTCGACTACTTGCTGAATGTACTCTTGCTTACATCGCATGTACTCTAATCAAGCAAAGTGTCAAATGGTGCAAAAGTCAAGTAAAAACGCCCTTGACTGAATTTACACATGGCCTCCGAGATTGCGGGCGCGCGGTGCAATCTCAAAGGAAATGGCTTACATATACGGGGTGGCCAGTGAATGGGTGTGCAGCGCGAGCAGTCGGTTTTTAAGGGCAAAGCCTCTTATGCCGTGGGTCGTGCGTCCACAATATAAGTAGTAGTAGTACTAGTCGTAGTAGTAGTAGTAGTAGTAGGTAGCTACCTCTCTCTTAGTCCTTGAAATGTCCACTGCTGGCGGCACTTCTATATGATAAATATGTAATAAAAAGAGTTGAGATGGCGGTACTTGGAGTGTACACTAGATGTACGGACAGACATACGCACGAACGGACAGGCAAGCAGACGGACGGGCCCCGCCGCGGTTGTCTAGTGGCTTAGGTACTCGGCTGTTGACCCGCAGGTTGCGGGATCCAATTCCGGCTGCGGCGGCTGCATTTCCGATGGAGGCGGAAATGTTATAGGCCCGTGTGCTGAGATTTCGGTGCGCGTTAAAGAACCCCAGGTGGTTGAAATTTCCGGAGCCCTCCACTACGGCGTCTCTCATAATCATATGGTGGTTTTGGGACGTTAAACACCACATATCAATCAATCAAGCAGACGGACGGATGGATGGACGCGTGGATGGACGGACAGACAGACAGATGAACGGAGAGACGGACACACGGACGGATGGACGAAGGCACAGACGGACGCATGAACGGTCGGACGCATGAATAGAAAGACGGAAGGGCGGACGCACGGACGGAAGCAAGAACGAACGGACAGACGGAAGTGGGGACGGACTGATGGACGCTTCGCCCCACTCATCATCATTCTATCCGTGGATATGCTGCGATTTTTCATGTTGCAGCAAAGTGATGCGTTGGGTGTTCGATTTTCATTCTTTCTTTTTCTGTTTCTTCATATTGTATTTCCTTTTTTTTTCTTTTTTTACTAGCAGACGCTTCCTGCGTCGGCATTGCTAGGCGAGAAAGGAGGGTTGGGGAGCGACAGTTGGCACGAGACGCTAGCAAGCGCAGTGCGGGTGTGGACGGCGCTGCCACCACCGGATCCGCGATATAATGCAACTAAGAGATGCACCGCATTTAAAAACGCACATTATTTCCTATAGTTGCACTTGAGCGACATTTTCTTCGGAATCGCAACTATTCGTCATGACCGGCACAATGTGGGAATCCGGGCTTCGGATTCAACTTGCAATGGCGGGAGTTTCTGTCATCAATTTCAACGTTGTGAAAGGCAAAAACGAAATAAAGCTAATAAAAGCTAATAAAGTTAATAATAAGGCTGGCACCATATGCACCGGACCTTTGAAGGTCTCAGGTTCGGATCCTGCCGGTGGCAAGTTGTCTGTTGCCCTGCATTATTGTCTGTTAGTTCTCAGTAATGTTGTGTCTAACAAAAAAAAAAGGTTCCCAATAATTCACTTTTTTTAATGAGTATACAGTAGCGTTCGGGGTCGTAGGTTCGGATCCTGCCGGTGGCGATTTAGCTTTTCGTCCAGTTTTCTTTCTTCCCAATTACGTTACAAATACTTGTATTAACATTCCCTATACTTCCCCTGGTATTAATGTCGCTAAGTTCTTATTATTACTGATTTCAAAAGTCACTATCATCGACATTATCCGGCAAAGTGCCATTATGTTCAGATGCAAGGCACCTTTGCTGAAAAAAAAGAAAAAAAAAGCTGGTCAGGGACACAGTGACTTAACTACCGTATGTCATTTCACGTGCCCACATGGCACGGGTATTATTCTCCCGCTAAAGCAATTCATTTATATATGTAAGTCGGGATCATCACAGCTCACCAACCTCACAGCGTGTTCGTCTCATCAGAAGATGGCGGCGGGGTTTGGCCAATTCGGCGGAGCCCACCGTTCCTATACGGGTATGCACTCAGTCTGCGGTTGTGGCTCGACACAACTGCACGAGATTCCATCGCCCTGTGCACTTGTTAAACACACCAGACCTGCCGTACGGACAGTGGAATTCTCGAAATAAGTCGGGCGTGCGGAAGCCGGGGAAGAGGGCCGATGAGAGGCAGCGGCAGCGGCCGCCCCCTACGTCAACTCGGATATACGTGGCCATGGATCGCAAGCGAACGTCGTCCCAAGAATCTTCTCCGAAGTACGCGGCAGGTCCGATGCTTCGTGAAAAAGCTGCTTTCCTTTCGTGTTATTACGCCGAGAGACAGCGCAGAATCACAGTCTCTTGAAGAATGCGGGTTGTAGCTTCGGCCACTGCCGTTGATGAATCGGATCGCCGTGATGGAATGTTCCGATGCGACGCGAAAGTCTCTCTACAAGCTTCTTCACCGGGTTGTGCGCTTTGTTGTGCGCTCTTTTCATTCCTCAAAACGCGCGTACGGAGTGCACCCGCTACGCGAGACCGCTCGACGCATTGACGGCGAGAAGCCGGAAAGGCTGCACAAGCATGAGAGAAATTTAGTGTGGAAGGAAGCAAACAAAGAGGAACTTCCGGTAAGAGAAACGTACTAATGGTACACTACTCTCTACGTACACGCCTATTCCGTGCGTGCTGTGTTTCTTTAGCCTAAATATTCTTTGCGTGGACTGACCAGTTGTGAACTTGAAAAATGACTGAGTGTCATGTCACATTTTTCAGGCACTGCAAGTTCGGTGCCCTTAGCTTTCTTTTTCTTAAGCGCAGTTTGCATCGCAAAGCGGCACAACTCGGCTTTGAATGGGGGATTCAAAACGGCGAGCTTCTTTAAAAAAAATTGTGAGAGAGATGCAGGGAGGAGGGGTTAACGAATGAAAGACGAGGCAAGCCACATCGGTCCAAGTAGCAGTACCTCAGCACATATTCTATTGATGTATATAGAAGCGTAAAAGCGTCTACCGTCCGTTATTAAAAAAGGACCACCGAAAAACTATTAGCGTCGATCGGTCAAGCGCGAACAACCCTGGTTAACCGTTGGTTAACGATCCCACTGTCACGTTAAAACAAAACACTCAACCCCGGATTTCTGCGACACTAGAGGACGAACGTTAGTTAACTCGACCTCTCATTATGCAAAACACTGTAAAGCAGAAGCTGTCAGAAAATAATGAGCGGCGTGCATAGGCACGTCATACGAGTAGCTCCCCTTCTCTCACTGTCCGCGACATTCCATTTTCTACAGTAATGTCATTTTCCGCCACCATAAGCGGGGACTCATTTGCAGATCTTCTGCAAATCTTTTAGCCCTTCAGGTGGTGCCCGGGTAATTTACCTGTTTGGTAGATTTAAATTCCTGGCTAACTTATTCAGTCTAGCTGAATCGTACCATGATTCTCGGAAGCCGCTATTCTCACCGTTTTCGCCTTGCGCGCGCGTGCCTCCCACTTTTCTGCTTTGATTCGCTTCGCAGTATTGAAACTAAGGGAGCGTGAAATACCTGCAGAACCGAACGGCTCAGGCGTGAACGACCCGGGAATTCCCCCTTTCTGTCCGTATCATCCTCTCTAAAGAAGCCGAACCAAAGGGTATGCGGCTCACGGCTTTTCTTTTCTCTGTGTCCTTTAATGACGTGAACGAAAAACGTTGCAGAATTGTTCCGCGAAACAGCCAACGCGAGGCCGCCTTCCATGGATGTCCTGTTCCATTGAAGATTGTCTCGACGTACGCACGAGGCGACGCAGAGCAAAAAGGAAATCTCACGGGGAACATTACACCCCGGCTCTCTCACTCGTGAAAAGCGTGCAATATTGTGGAAGCCCATCGTATCATAGCGGATCACAAGCGAAACTTGCGTTGCATACTTTCGCTTAATGAACAGTTCATCATCCACTCACGGGTGTTGAGTACTCGTAGCATGGGAATGCCCTTCTCGATTCCACGAAACAGTACGCCTTTAATAAGTCAGAAAGATCGCTTGCGTTAAAATGTTCCATGAACTCAGTCCCTCGTATGGTATGGAGCGCTACGACGTCTGCAGCATACTGTGCTGCACTGTTTTAGTGAGGTAAAGTGAAGGTCGCGTTTGTAGCGTTTGGTGTAGGGCTCGAAAAATCAAAATCAAATGGAGATGAAGCTGAGGAAGAAGAGGAACGTACTCGGGCGACCGCGAAAGCGAAGCTCCCGAAGACGTATGTTCCGTGCAAGAGCTCCCCTTTGTCTCAGCTGACGCCCGTGTGACAAAAAAATTTGTCAGGTGTTATTTTTTCTCTTTCCTCCTTTTTTTTCGTCTAGTCTCGGAAGAGCGCGCATCTTGCTGTGCGGGACGTATATCTCTGGCAGACTTCCACGAGCGGATGGATGTATACGGCCTCGTGTGACACGAGTCCGGTGACCCCACCGTCCACGTACTGTGGTGACGCCGCAGACGAGTGACGTATGGGTAAGAGAGAAACACGTAAACATGTACTTCGTAATAGTCTTCGTACCAAGCTTTCTGCGTCTTGATCTCTTTAGGTGCAACTTGTTGCATTCTTTCTCCATCACACAGAAGCCGAGAACGCATGTGGTCCATGAGGTTAACCAATCTCTGATCACATTTAGTCGCAACTTCGACATGTACCTGTAGTTCCTTCGGTTTTCAGTGGTTACTAATACAACCTCTCTGTGTTCATACATTGGTAGTATGCGTAGAGGACAAGAGAGAGGGGTGATAAAAAGAGAAGGCAGGGAAGTGGGCCAGACGCGCAAACGGCTTGCTACTCTGCAATAAGATACAGAGAGTGGGGAGAGCTGGTTTCACGTATAATATCCGATCTATGAAAGGGTCTTTAAAGAAAAGCATTTTGCTGTCACCATATAGGCCAAAAATTTGCCTATGTCGTTTTTTTTTTGTTTTTGGACCCGACAATCTGTTCTTTTGTAAAAGAGGAGAATGTCATAAAGTATACAGATAGCCCAAAGTAATAAAACGCATTCTCAAAAAATAAATAAAAAGAAAACCTGAAGGAATGCCACCCAGCTTGACATTCTTGTGCCGAATTTACAGAGAATTGACCATGTCTCACAAATAAGAAAGATCTAGTGAAACTCTATTTTCGCCAGTAGTTTACTTGACCTGCAAAGATTAAGAGTCGGCGCAAACAAGGCGCTAACATCTCCTTGCACAGACTCGATGTTTTTAAATAATCCTTTTGTCATTTTCGACACTTTATAGATAAATCTGTCTTTTTGTATACCATCGCATACCAAAACGAGCCCGTCTCAATCATCATCTGAGCATCAACATGTATGTCACTTCGAGCGCTGCAAAATACATTTAGAAAGCGATTATAAGCGAAGCCGAGAGTTCAGATGTCCCGACATGGCAGCCAATTGGCATCACGACCTCCGGATTTTGTCATTCCTCTTGCCCTCTAAATTAAACGAACAGCAGTACGAATGAGTCCTCCACTTCCCAGTTCTAGCAGGACACTGCGTTCAACCGTTCATATTCGACTTTCATCTAGTATTGATGGAACCTCTACAAGTCCAGTCGCGCTTTTAAATCTAGAACACGGCGATAAAGAACAGGGCACCCCACATAACAGGCGGACACATGCTCCAAAGCCAGGATTCCGAGAAAGGCACAACGATGAATTCTCTCGCGGACCGCAATCACTATAAGCGTTATCCGTTTTTCTCATTGCAACATGCGCAAGACAACGCTCTAAGACGTTCAGTGTCGCAGCCGCCAGCAATATACTATTTCAGAAGCACGAGATAATCCCCTGCGGAGCATTCTCAGACGCTATCTTGCCTTTTTAGCAGAGATGCCGCACGATACAATTTTACCCACGTTTTCACAGCAGCCAGAAAGCAGACCTAAGGGGACTTTTGTGTCGCATCTCAAACGTGCCTTGAATCTGCTTTCTCGGCAACTTATTTTCAAGTTTTGTCTACGAGGCATGAGCCTGGTACACTTGCGGCACGGGCTGGGGTACTTCCTCTCATTCTCTTCTTCTTATGGCTCAACATCTCCAAAGAGAATGCAAGCTTTTGCTGGTCGCTTTCGCCTTAGAAATAATTCAAAGAACGATGACGATAAGTGAAAGAAGCGTGCCGTATCGAAACTCATCGCGTCAGTCCCGGAGGAGCCAGCTCCTTGGGAGGCGAGATCGGTGTGCGGGCCAGCGGCTCGTCCCGAACCAAAGACGCCGTCACGCGGCGGCCCTTGCACTTACACACACTGCGTTTATGCGGTCCGAGAAAGCTCGCACAAACGCAGGCGCGTGGGGACCACCCATGGGGCCTCCGCTCGCAGACACCAGTGCGGGGCACGCCGAAGCGACACGGGGGCCAGGATAGGCCTTCTTCACCGTGCCACCTCCGCGACGGCTCTTAAAACAGCAGCAGCAACTACATAGAGGGGAAGACAGCAGCAGCAACTATATAGAGGGGAGGATGGGCAGCATCCGAACATCCGCTGGCTGCCTGTCGGTCCGAGCTGCTCCCGCCTCTCATCATAGCGCGCGCTCCCTCTCGTCCTCAACACCCCTCATAGCGCGCCGCCGGTCGCCGTCCACGCACTGACACGTCTTAATCTTTTAAACGTTACAAACGACGTGTACTATGGCCGGCTCTGCTGAACTACGACCCAACGTTTTCCCTCACTCATCTCTTCCTCCTCGGTCCCTGTCCGACAGAGAAACAAGCATGCGACGGTGCGGGGCAACGTCGTGTCGTTCGTTCAGGCCCGCATCTTCTTCACGCCACCTACCTCATCACCTGTGTTTATATGTATACTTTTTTTCTATATTCGCGTAAGTGTCCATTGCGCGCGCTTAATAATGTTTTCGTCGAGGAAGCCGGCACGGTCCAGCGGTGCGAGAATTAATTTAGTCGCAGCAGCTATGGAGAGGAGGGTGGAGAAGAGGCGGTTTGAAGCCTAGACCGGAAGCCTAGACTGCGTTCTATTTATTTTCTTTTTTTTTTCACTTAGAAAGAGACAGCTCAGTCAGGCTGACTGCCAGGGCAGGTTGAGTAGTGAGGCTGAAACCTCTCGCTCTTCAAGGAGCAATACAGGGTGGGTTTTTGCATGGGAACTTTTGTGAACAGAGCGACACTCTCTAGTCTCAATTGTGGCGGCCCAACGGCGAGATGACGACAGCTGAGTTTTGTTTAATAAACATGCGACGGAGCATACTGACAGCGATTAAGCGCCCTGTACGGAGAAAATCATGTGTATTATCTCTTCCCTCAATCCCCATTTTATATTAGTTCATGAACCAAACACAGCTGACGAGAATTGTCATCTTTCGGCAGGAATGCAATCTGCAATTTAGAATACTAGTCATGTCAAAATCTTCGAGAGGAGTAAACTTAAACAAAATTTCAGAAAACCACCCTGTGAAAGGCTTTAGGCACGAATATAGGATACAGGTCCATGAAAGTAGCGAGTACATTGCTTATTTGTCAAAAAATGATTACTTTAGAAAAGCTCACTCGAGGCTTGCATAGAGTAACATCGCACTCTTTCATGTAGCCTCATATTTAAGCGCAAATATGCTATTTCAGGTGTCGGTAACTAGTGCTACGTCATGAAAAATATCATCATCACGAGCCGACCCGCATTCTCTCCATTTTCTTCAGAGTGAAACTGGGCAAGCTGTCGCTGAGTTGTGCTCTGTCTTGCAAAACTTTTCCGGTAGGTATGCGCCAAGAAAACTTGGCAAAGCCCCACTGGCGTGTATACAGGAGACACGGGTGTCAAACGAAAACCAACACGTGGAAGAGAGAGAAAGAGAGAGAGAAAGAGAAAAATTAAGATAGAAAATAGAGAGAGAGAGAAATATCGAGATAGAAATAGAGAGAGAGAGAAATATGGAGATAGAAAATAGAGAGCGAGAGAAATATGGAGATAGAAAATAGAGAGAGAGAGAGATCGAGATAAAAAATAGAGAGAGAGAGAAAGATTGAGATAGAAAATAGAGAGAGAGAGAGAGAGAGAAAGATTGAGATAGAAAATAGAGAAAGAGAGAGAGGAAGCAAGAAGAAGAGAAAACTAAGAGAAAAAATTGAATGAAGACGTAAAAAGAAATCAAAACAACACACCTAGATGGAGAGGAAATAAAAATAACAAATAAAGCGAAAGAGAGAAAAAAACTAGACGAAGAGGAAATAAAGATCGTAAATAAGCAAAAGAGAAAAAAATATCAGGAAAGAAACGAGAAACGGACTCGAAAAGAGATTGGGAAAACAGAGAGCGAGACAGAGAGAGAGAAATACAGAGAAAGGCAAAAAAGAGAAATAAATATACAAACAGCGACAACGAGAAAACAATAGATGAAGGTAGAGAAAGAAATAAATGCAGGAAGATACAAAAAAACAAAGAGGTAAAGAGAACAAATATAAAGAAACAAGAAAAACAACTTCTTACCTCCTGCACTATTTCTTCGAGCTTGGCACCACTACGCCAACTGAGACCTGTAGCGTAACCAAACTAAACCAAACAAACACCACGTCAAATTTCAAATTGACCAGCTTCGCTGTATCAAGCCAGCAAGCCTCACGATTTATTTATGTAGCGATCTCATGGAGTAATTTTTTTTACAGAACAAACAGGTCCTTCATTGTACTTGCACAGTATGGTGAAAAAGCTAGGAAGAAAAACCTTTTTATGAAACGCCAAAAAAGAATAATGATCAAGCACGAGATGATAGTCCGAAATGTTTTATCCCAAGGTTAACGTTCATGGCTTATTCGAGGAATGGCCACCGGATACGCGCCGCGACCTGGTTATTCAGTCATCAACGAACACATTTCCAACTCACCCGCCACGAGGCCGTTAGTGGTTTTTTTGAAAGGTGCAAAATAAAATCGTACATTTCACTCTCATGGCTGTCTTAACGACTTGGAGCTCCATTTGGGGCCGATGCCCCACTGTAGCATACTTCAGGCCCCCAACGAATTTTAGCGAGCTCGTATTACACTTTGCAGTCGGCTACTGCCTCACATTCATTCCCCATCGCGCGTTGCCCGTTACTCTTTGCATTGTTCTTTTTTTGTGTGTATGTGTCCGAACCCATCCCATTTCCTTACCGTCTCCATGCACTACCTTGCAAGCAGTCTCACCTGACGATTCGCTGCACCTTAAGGCTATTATCATTACCTGAACGCCTTTCGGCTTAATGCATAAAAAAATCACACGATTAATTTATATAGGCGCTATCACGAGCGAGTACATGTCTCGCCTGCAGCAGTGCTCTTGTGGATGTACACTAGTTTCTGCTGAAAATCAGGGGGTGAGAGGATCGGAGAGTGTGAAACAAACCCACCATATCGAAAAGGCATCGCCCTGCTGCACGTTGACGCGAGCACGATTCCAGTTAAGGTGGCCGCATTTCGATTGGAGCGGAAAGCAAAAACACGAGTATGTTTATATATAAGTCCTCGAAACAGAATTACCTCACGTGGTCAAGATTTATCGAGAGCACGCCACAACGACGTGTATTATAACCATGTCATGGACTGGCTTCTCTTGCATTCTCTGTCACCCCATATTCTTTTTCCAGCTACGGGGCAGCAAACCGGACGTTATATTTGGTTAACCTCACAGTATTTTCTCTTGTTTTCACTCTCTGACGCGTAATACTTTTATTTTTTTTGTACAGTGAGAATGATGAAAGGAAAGCGTTGGAGATCAGTAAACACACACACACACACACACACACACACACACACACACACACACACACACGCACGCACGCACACACACGCACGCACACATGCACACACGCACGCACACACACACAAACACACATACACACACACACAAACACACACACACACATGATTGCATGAAAAAAATCTTTGAATCATCTTCACTAAGGTTGAGCGTTGTGCTAGTTGGTGCAGCATAATTCAATGTTTCACAGCGCATGCAAACGAGCACAAACAAAGACGAGTTTGTGTCGCTGTGTGTGTCCCTTGCTTGTTCGTACTCTTTACATGCACTGTGAAACACTGAACGAATCTTTTTGTTCCTTTATAGGGTTTGGTTCTCTATCCCTTGAATGGGTCATATTTCAATCTGTAGCTGAAATCCAGTATGGAGACGCCGACAGGTTTCCAAGGTTTCGTTGGCATGCAAGACGTCTACGGAGTCACAAATAAGTCTTTAATACGCGAGTGTCGTGCGGGATTGCCTTTCAACACGGGGATAATCTCATTACAATGCCGCTCGCAACACGAGTTCCGGGGCATCCAGCCAGTAAGGAAACGTTTCCGCATAAGAGAAGTTTTGCGTGCATACGGACACTGATAACACGCGTCTGTTTGCGGAGTGAAGTCACGCCTACCGAACGAAAAGCTTGTCTGTTTGCACTGGGAATCTTCGCGCTTGCCTTACTCGCTGTGTTCAATCCCCAGAATCGCGGTAGGCGTAAAAAAATCTCCGCGCATATGGTAGCCGAAATGCGCGATGGAGAAAAAAAGGAAGCTTGCTGCATGCAAGCGCTGCAGTGCGCAAGCAAGTGATGTGCAAGAATTTCCGAAAACTCTACTAGACATACCTCACGCAGTACATGATATACGTTGCTCACTGCAACAGCCGGAAACACACTTCTGCGTGGCGGCGGATATTTCGCGTCATGGGCTTGTCGCTCGTTCGGCCGCCGTTTGCCGAATGGACCAAGTCGTAAATTTCGCCGCATGAGCATAAGAGAGCCCCATAGCAAAACGCTCTAGGAAGTTTTGCCCATGTCTACTCCCACGCCGGGATTCGCTTTACATTTATTCCTTAATTCAAGCTTTCGCGTGTAAAGCCATGAATCGGCGGCTGGTCTGCCCTTATAGAGCGGAGAAAGACCCCTTCAATCATTCGTTTCTTCTTATCGTATGCTTTTCCGCTCAGCAGACAAGATAAAGGGAGGCAGTTTGAAGGTATGTGTGCAGGCTATCACATACGCAAACGACTAGGAAACTTATGTGCGTCTGTAATAAATGTGAGCGTAAGTATCGTTGTACGCCGTGTGTGCAAGGGCGGGGAGAATCTCTAGCTTCACGCACTGCACTCCCGTTGCTGGCGAGACAGTTTTATACTTCCCACTGCGGAAGCGTGCACTGCCAGTCGGCGCGCGATGGGGTGCGCACGTGGAAACGGCGAGATCGGCGTGCAGTGACTTCTTTTTTACGGCCGCCTCCTCTTCGAACTTTTCGGCGATCCATGCAGGCATGTGCGCTAGAGAGACGCTTGCCGGCTGCTTGTGTAGATGGTCGCACTGCGGAACTGCCCAGGGACAAAATCGTTAGCTCGAACGAAGAGTCGTAATGCAGATATCGAAGAAATTAATGCATAAAACAATCAGGTTTCAAGGAAAAAGACGACGTGTAGTGCTCATAAGGAAGCAATTGAAAATGGGCATTATAGAGTTGCAGTACGAGAGACAGTACCATTTCGCCTCTCTCTCTCTCACACATACACACGCACGGACGCCACGACGTCGTACAACGTGACATAGGAGACCATCTACACTGTTCTCTACAGCTACAGTAGAGGGAAATGAAGCTCAATAACAGGCCATCGAAATCAGTAACATTGCTAATGTAGACTTAGCACCGCGTATGGCCACGGCGGCCTCATAAACGCAATACACACACACACACACACACACACACACACACACACACACACACACACACACACACACACACACATATATATATATATATATATATATATATATATATATATATATATATATATATATATATATGTGTGTGTGTGTGTGTGTGTGTGTGTGTGTGTGTGTGTGTGTGTGTGTGTGTGTGTGTGTATAGACTATTGCAGTTAGGCTCTTTGCCGGCAAAAAAGTGTTCTCTTTGTACTAGCTATGGATAAAGTGGGACATGGAGTACCACTCCATACGTCGACACGTCGAGCGGAGGAAAAAATGAATATGATGAGAGAGAGTGAGACAGAAAGAGGAGATGCAACGAATGTGTGAGTGCCACTGCAGCCGATGTCACCCGTGCATGCAAGTACGCGTGAGTGCGAGCGGTAATTGATGAAGGTCTCTCTCCGATGCACGCAACAAAGCAAACAAGGAGGCTTCGTGAAAAGTGTGATGGGAATTTAAGGGCCATCGCAACAGGTCGGGCTGAGAGGAAGGGTATCGCGTGCTTCCCGCCATGCCTCCGCTCGCACGCGCCCCCATGCGGCCGTCGCTCGCGTAAGGAAGCTGCTCCGGCGCGCAGTACATGCAAATGGAGCGTCCCCGCGACGTTGTTGTCGCGGCCGGCTGACTTATGGGGCAAAGCCGACTCGTATACCGCGCGTGGCTCATTACCACTGATTGTGTTTACAGCAGGCGCCGTAGTCCTCTTACTGATTTACCTGCGTGCGAGGGTGTCCCGTTGCGCTCTAGCCGGCTGCGGTGGATCCCTTCCCCTTTGCTTGTTCCCTCTCCGACTTGCACATTTCACGCCGCGTATTTGTTTAGCGCGACGTGCGTGTTGTTTGTGTATATACGAGCGTGTTTGTCTAAGTGCAACATGGACGTTCACGCGTGTTCTTTCTTTCTTTAGCGATCCGCAGCGGCGCTAGAGTTTAGCCGCGCAGCGTTTGCATTTCCGGGCGTATGTTCGTATATACTCGCGCGTGTCGTGTCGTTTGTCCGCGCACCTCCTGAATTATGAAGCCCGAGCCCCGGCAGCGGTGGTGCCACGTAGCAGCCGGAACACGACGCTTGCATGTCATCAATTCGGGTGGCGTATATGGCACGATCTATGGCGAGCCATATATGGCAGGGCCCTATATGGATGCGGCCCATGCTGCTCGTACGGAACTACGTTTCCTCTGACACTACAGAAGCACGTAAGAATACAACCGTACGTGAAAGCGCTCGTAAAATTGAGCGCTGAACCACTCGCGTCGTTTCGAATTAACTGCGTTTTTTTTTTCTGCCCTGCCAAGTAACTCGTATCGGTGCGCAACGAATGATGCAGTAGATGCAGTTCGAATTACGTTTCTTTATTAATTTTTTAGCTACTTGCGTACGGTGGGTTCTGCATGCTGCATATTATTTCGCGCAGTTTTAGGTTCACTGCACTTCTAGTTAGATGAATGTAACTGTAGGTCCAAATCAGCTGAACGTGACAATAAACAATGAAGCGATGGTTATTGTCTTTGCAAACTTGTACGGCAACAAGCAAGAATTAATATAAAAGAAAAAAGTTGTTTGAGTATGTGGGATACACTTTCCAGCTGTACTAATCCATGCTACTAATTAACTTGTTAGTTGATTCGAAAAGTTCCATTATGTGCACCAAGTTGGTAAAGATTCATAAATTCGAATGAATAGCGCATAAAAAGCGGATACGAAAGATAGAGGCGTAGACAGCGCAAGCGCTGTGCTGTGTTGTGTACGTCTCTATCTTTGGTATTCGTGCCTTATACTCTACCGATTTGAGGTCATGAAACCCATATTGTCTGCCTTTTTACAGCGGAGCTGTTATACCTTTCATTAAGCCGTTACGCGTTCGCATAAACCATCATTATCATTAATGTCATCTACCCTTCTAGCGCATAAAACGCAATAGGCATGCGCGTGCTATTTTAGTTTTTTTTTTTTCACCATCTTCGGCTGCGCTCCCCTAACATGTGAAGCCGGACAGCTTTCTCCCGCTGTCTTAATTTGTCCGGCGTGGGATGCAATAACTCGGATGGTCGGGAGAATGTGTAAAGAAGAACACGGAGCTCGAAATAAAAAAAAAATTGGCGTAAAAAAATTCTTCACGAAAAAATACACCCACTCGTCTATCCAGGCACGCCAGCCCAGCAATTCTCGTGCTTCGCGCGCGAAAACCAAGACGAAAATTGCGGGGCCCTTGAGCTTCTTCCTTAAGAGTTGAACCGATTGCCTTGTATAGTGTAGTGTAGCAAGGGGCTGGCAAAGAAAAGGGGGGTGAGGAAGTAGTCAAAGGATATGGGTATGGAGTAAAGCATGGCATAAACAGAGAAATAGAGACAGAGAGAGAGAAAGAGAGAATAAAAAGACAGAAAGAGACACAAAGGCGCATATGAAAATAACCAGGGGAAGAAAGAGAACGAGATGGAAAGAAGAGGAAGCGCGAAATAGAGAGAGAAAAAGAAAGAGAAAAGAGGCAAAGCACGATAGAAAAAACATAAAGAAGTATATAGACAGAAAAATAAAGGAATAGACTGACAAGAAAGGCAGAGAATTACTACAGAGGGCGAAGAAAAGCGAGAGATGAAGATAGAAAGAAGTGAAGAAGGTCACCCCGCTCCTCACTTTCTTCAGGCTTTGAACCAATACTGCGAAGCAGGCTTCATTCTTTAATGTTTCTTTATCCATGTTATTTTGATCTCTTTCCCATCCATAAAAACTATTGCAAGCTGCCTCCTCTCTGTAAAAGGTCACTCAGCTGCGAGAAGTATTCAAGGTGCAAAACGGAAATATGTCATTAACTGTATAAATAAACTTGGGAAACTTTCCCTGCGATCTCGCGTGAAGTAATTCCTAACACTCGCAGCCATATGAGCAGAAAAACGGCTCTAAGAGTGTAGGATTCAGAAGCGAGTGACACCCGTGCGTGAGAGAAATGTGTTGAGAAGTAAAACCAATTAAGTAGGGGGTCAAGTGAATGCGGTAAGGGTGATCCTCGAGTCGTTACAAAAGGTGGCACCTGCCTATTTATGATCGCGCAGTGCCCGAGAAAGTTGAGCCGGTTCGGCGAGCTCGCGAGAAGCAATCACACGCCCGGCGACTCGGCTGGCGCCACTCCAAAACGGTAGCGCCCAGCAGGGCACGTGCCTGTCGCTCTTTTAAACACGTTCTGCTACCTTTGGACGCTCTTTCGCAGCGACCGTCGCCGCGCGGCTAGGGACACCGTGCCACCGCTAGCTAGACAGTAGTGAGTGACGCGGGAGAAGGCTGAAGTCCTCTCCTCTAGTTGTCGGGGCAGCCAGCGGCGTCGCGAAGTGGAGAACCTCCGCTTTCCTCCCGTTCCTCGCGCGGGCTGACTCATCGCAACGGGGACGTACCGTCCTTGACGGGTGCGCCGCCGCCGCCTACAGAGTGCACCTGAATCGCATCTTTTGTTCGATCCTTCTCCGCAGGCATCACGGCGTGCTGCTGCCTGCCGCGTTCGGGGAAAGTGAGACCCGGAGGGGCGGCGTGGAGACTTCTCTTCTTGTCGCAGTCGGCAAGGAAGAAACCGAGCCGTTCGGAAAACGAGAACTCGAGCTCTCCGCATCCCCGGCGCGGGAAACACAAAGCTTGGTTTACCTAAATGTTCCCCGTTAATGTGTCGCGCGCGTATGTATGTATGTATGTATGTATGCATGTATGTATGTATGTATGTATGTATGTATGTATGTATGTATATGTATGTACGTACGCATGCATGTATGTATGTATGTATGTATGTATGTCTATATGTATGTATGTATGTATGTATGTATGTATGTATGTATGTATGTATGTATGTATGTATGTATGTATGTATGTATGTATGTATGTATGTATGTACGTATGTATGTATGTAAATGGGCGCCTATTGAGTGGTAAAGTCATGGTCGCTTTTCCATTTCCCAGAGTAAGCCTTAGCGGCAAAACAGGCGGAGCTCCCTCATATATTCACTCATGAAATATATTTTGAGCTTGGGACTCGCTCGGACTTAGACAGGAAAGTTTTCCTGAACCGAACTCACACTCACGGAGATTTTCTTCAACCAGACTCACTCGGACGCAAATTCACCGAAACATTACTCACCCAGGCTCACTTAGACACAGACTCCAGGCTCGATGCGAGTCTGAGTAAAGCCAAGTCAGTTGACTCCGCTGGTCCAGAATTAATTAGCTTCTTCGAGCATGGTGCCAATGTCCTTTAACACCAATATCTCATGCAATCGGTGCTTTCTTTGATGCCATTTGACATAGTATCTTCGGCAACCAGTTCTGAGGGCTTGAAGATAATTTTTTCTTGGAAGAGATGATAGCATAACATAAATTTGTCAAGAACTTCTCTGGAAGAGATAGTTAGTAGAGGAGGAGGTCACAGCACCCACTATGTAATTCACGCCTCTGATCAATAAATATGGGAACCGTGTATGAACGACGGTGCTTTGGAATATTTACATATGAGTAGACGTGAGTATAACGTGAATCCAGGCAAGGCTGATAGAAATGCTGAAGATGACTAGATAGGAGCAAAAGCTAGTGAACCACGTACAACCCGGTTGTTCTTCCCTCCCTCTCGTTCGCCTTTTCCTATCTCTGATATTTTCGACAGGAAGTATCTTAGAAGGCCACACTCGCAGAAAGAAGAGATGACCATTGCAGGCACTCTTAAACAACTGTAGCCGTTTCAGTAGAGCCGAATGCGGAATCAACGTCATGTTACAGTGTCATCGAGACTTGCTTATCTGGTCAGAGTGAGTCGCGGTTTCATCTCTTTAAGACTGAATAACGGTGGTCATCATCCCACACAAGTTGCACGCGTACGCTCTCGATCCTACTGAGCTGTGAGAGAACACACACAACTCGGCTAAACGCCAACTCACATCACGGTAATATCCTATATTTGGGCATCATGAACGCCATAAAAATAAAAAAACAAACAAACAAAGGACAACAGCTTCGCCACGGCGTATAATAACGCCAGCCCTTCATTCACCTGAACGCGACGAGCGCGCACGCGAAATCGCGAAGGCACACGAGTCCCCCACGCACTACCCGTTAGCGCGTATATATACTACTTCTTGGCCTCTCTCATTCAAAAAAAAAAACTGCTAGGAAACAACTGCTCGAAGGGAACAACAGCATGGGCGGCTTGGACCATTAATCTTTCCGAATCCGTCATTGTGCTACGCCGAGACCGCTGCCTACGCTCGGCGTTGAACATGCGGCTGCCTAGGGCAACAATCCAGCACCACGGTCGTCGTTAGAGGATCAACCGTGCAAAGCGCACTTGCGAAGCAGCCTAGCATCGGGTCCTTCTCTCTCTCTCTGATACAATCCTCCTCTCCGGAAACAGATGAAAACGGCACCTCCCTCCCGCTTAAGCCGGCTAGATATTTAAGGCACTCTGAGCGCTCCCTCCTGGATAAGTGGCCGTCACGGCCTGCACCGCTCGTGCAGGTGTAACAGCCTGAAACAGGGCCTCACATAAAAGCAAAAATAAGAAGAAGGGGCGAGAGAAGGTACTACAAAGATCTAGGAAAAGAAAGTGATGGAGGGTAAAAAAAGGGAAGGGCAGGGATGGGGGGGGTACGTACAAACCACGACAGTATCATTAAAAGCCCGGCCACTTGGTTGGTCCGGGCTCCGCTCAATTGCTTAGTGCCGATCGCACAACAGCGCGTGAGTGCGTGTTCTTTTTTTATTATTATTTTTTTTTGGTGCGCGGCTAAACCGGCTTTACGCTGCCTCGCGTGGCTGCAGTGTGCGTATACACTCAAAAGTTGGAGGACGGGCAAGGCCGCTTCGAGGTTACCTGCTCTTCTGGGTTGTCCTGCTGGTTACTCCGAACCGAGTCGCGTTTGTGAACTTACTTTAGTATCTCCGAGCGTGAGCGCGTTGTGTGTGGTGGGAGGGAAGGAAGAGGGCTAGACGGGCTAAGAAAGATGTCTCTGTAAGCCCACTGCTCCTGAGAGCATCAGGCAGGCCTGGAGGTGGACTCACGGTGCTGCCGTAAATGGATGCGGAGACGCGAACAGGTGATTGCGAACGAAAATTCTCGCCACCCTTCGGGTGCCTTGTAAGAGTGTTGGGAAGATAATCAGTGAAGCAGCGGTTACGGGCAAATACAAGTTATATCCGGTGCGGTGAGGCACCACTGCAGCAGTGTACATGTAGATGAGATGGGAAGGTATTTTATTTGAAAGTTTACTTAATTTCGGAATGCAAATTAACGCAAGTTTAGCAGTAGTGCCATAGAAAATATAGTCAAGCATAATAACAGTATAAAGAAGCATAAATTTTTAGCAGCTATATAATTGATTAAGAGAATGCAGCTTTTTCGAGCTAGTACGCGCGCTAGAAATACGAACAGCACACATTCAGTGAATATACAGCTAAAAGATTTTGCGACCAATCGTTTTATTAAAAAAACGATATCGATTTACATAAGCATAATGTCGAACTACCGAGAACGTGTTCCTTCGTCATAACTTTTCAAAGAGGTTCAGGACGTTGTAGGTAGCCGGCGGATCTAGCCTTGCATAATTTGCAGGCAATTGCCCCGCCCGCAACTTTTCGAAAGCCGCTTTCCCTACCGTTATTTTTGTTTGTGCGTGCTTTTCTTCCACTTGAAGCCCGTGACTTCTAAACTGCCTTATCATCCCCCCCCCCCCTCCATTATGTTCAGTGCGTGTATCTGCATTACTGGTTTTCCAATGCACGATGTACGTGCAAAGGTATACCGCCGCTGCGTTCTTGTAGCGATCATAAACTTCTTTAGTTCCACTGGCATACAAGTACATGGGGAAAGAAAAGAAGTATACGAGAAGGTTACGACCAATCAGCTTTCACCCGCCGCTCTTTTGCAGCCAATCATCGGTCTCATAAAAGAGCGGCATCAGAGAACAGCAACCAAACAAGCCTTGTTCGGGGAGATATGTTGTTGTATATATGTTGCAAAACCGTAGGTACCTGCACCTCACTTCACTCGTGCTTCTCCGCCTCGCTTGGCCCGTGCGCTTCGTCTCGTATATTCCGCTATATAGCTGACACTCTGACTATGCTGTAATGACCATTTCCGAGTTGACTTATGAAACGCGAAAGAAAGGGATCCAGAAGTGTATAGGTGGAGGAGGGGTATTAGAACGCCGGCCGAATAGTTTTCTATATAGATTATGGGAGATGCCAGACGATTCCCGCCCGCGCAGTAGTAGGAAAAATTTCCTATGGATCCGCAGTTTCATCGCGGTGTTCTCTGACTTACGAGTGCTTCTGCCCGAAAGAGACAATGGGTGAGTTGCTGTTGCTGCTCGTAAACTTGGCACCACATATACTATTCGTTATCTGCCCAGAAGCAGCGCAGCACTGCGATGATGTTCTGGCGAGCGAACAGAAAAGGAAAGAAATGTCGACGAAGACAGCAATAAAAAGAGAAATACACTCGGTGATGAAGGCGCCGTGGTTTGTGACTCATACTTCTGACTCTCAGTAGCGAGTCATAAAACGGTGTCCCAGCAGAAACAAATGGCACCCAAGGCCAAGACAGGACAGTATTCTCTTGTGGTATATATGTACTCCACGAGGAAGCGGCGTGGCCGTGAGTGATTTATCTTTACGGACGACGAACATAACCACGTTCTCACACGACTTCATGGAAGGACTTGTCGCGCTGCTCCAGGCAGTGCTGATGGCGACCATTTTGACTCTTTCGTTCTCACGGTGCACCGTTTAGCAGCATCGATGAAATAAAGTATTCTTAAAAATAATCCGCTAAGAAGCTTCACTGAACGTATGTCGGTGGCTGCAGAGCTGGATCTTAAGAGGATAACAGAGAATAAATGTGAGTTGTGTATATCCACGCATAATGTAATTAAAATAACCGACAACGAAGTGGAGGAGAATATACAGGAAACGTTATTTGAAGTTATTTAACTTTAATGTATAGTATGAGTATAAATGCAAAGAAACTGAAGAGGACGAAAAGAGAGCTCGTACAAAGGATCACGTGGCACCAAATAGCAACAAAGATTTTTCCACACTCGTCGTCATAGTTACGAGAGGCGCTAACGATACTAGTTTTTTTTTCCTATTCATATAAATACCCAATAATGCAGATGAGAGGACAACCACCGCCGTATAGGTACACATCCCGGAGGTTGTATGCAGCTTCTCTTCATGCATGCCGGCAGCATGTTGTCTTCGTCCACTTTAAGTTCTTTACATTTATATTATTGTAATTACTCTTCAGTAAAAAATACAAATAACGTCCTCGGCACTTTTCATAGCTTCATTAGGTTGAGTCTAACAATGCAAAACGAGCCCTTGATACATTGCCCTTCAAATTTTTGCGTAGTATTATTAGTCGGCGATGAAGGTTTACAAAATACGAAGACTGAACAGTGTACAGATCACTTCGGGGAATATTTCTCGCGTTGTATTTGTCGTGTGCTACTCGCTAATTCATATCGCGTAAAGTTAAGTGGGTGTATGCATTAACCGAAACCATGCCGGCGTCTGCGTTCTAAAGGGAGGCTGAACTTGGTTTAGTTAGAGGTGAATGTACATAACTTTAACGCGTACAAATGCAGTGTGGTAAGGCTGAGACTAAATACTTTGTTTATAGTAGAGCAACTTCATATTTCAAAAGAGATGAATTTGAATTATTAGTAAAGCATTGCCATATAATACAGCAAACTTCGCTTAAGGTTTGCCGCTGCCAGTTTAGTAAAAAAATAAAGAACAATCGTGGAATGCCATCCATGGATCATGTATAGCGAAAACAAAGAATCACAGTCACTCTTAGCTTATTCGAAATTTATTTGCCTACTGTATCTTGTCTGTATCTTGTCTGTACCGCACTTGTTTTGATACTGAAGCCTCATCAGCTTCCTTAATTATTGTCCATCCTTTAATCAATTTTATCGGGTTTCTTTAAAGAAATGTGCACGCCACCTGTTGAGCTCTGAGGAGCATGTTGCTCAACCATTGCAAGTCGGTTATTTCGCGCTTGGGGCAGGCTACTTTCACGTGCTTCAGTATGTATTCTTAATTGCTTATTAAATGGTGCGGCCGTCGTCATAAAATATATAGGTGCAAGGTGTTTGCACGATGAATAAAATACACTGAATGCGATCTGCTTTCGTTAATTAGCTTTGGTGATTGCGACAGGTTTATCCAATTAATGCTGAACCGTGGCAGGTGTTTGGAGCTATGAAGTTTTCGCTTATGCAGGCTGAAATGCTAAGCTGTCCGAACAAGATGAATGCCGGTGATCCATTTCGCGCAAGTGTCACAAAGCCATCAGTCATACTCCAAGCAACAATCCATTAGTGTTTCTAATCAACGCGCAAGGCACTCAAAAGACGAACTGGGAAAAACGCTGCAGGTTTTATGGCAAACATATACACATAAAAACCAAAAAGCTCGACGCTTTGGTGTATACTGACAGAAATAATGTATAAGGCGCAGTTCAATTCAGTTATCTGGTGGCCCTATTTCTTATCATCGCAACAGCTTGTAATCTGCTTCATAAAGCACGCGAAGTAAATTAAATGCATTATTACCTTAACGCCACCCGCCGTATCGTAAGCTACGGTTTGCTCTGCATTAATTATTATACAAGTGTTGGGGCCATTGTCCGGTCTCTAGGCTAAACGGCACTCTTTGGCCAAGTTAACATTTTATGTATTTCGTGTGGTTTAAGCGTGTATCCGTGTATAACATGTCAATCTCTTTTTGATGCAGCTTCACAAGTATATCAGGAGTATAAACTTTCAAAAAGATATTCAATATTGCCAAGGACAGCTCTAGCATGGTGCGTATGCTTAAACCTGGTCAGGCGAATGGCAGGCAACTACATGAGTCAAGTGAACAAAAATCCAGGACAAAGCAATAGAAACACAATAATTATACTGCGAAAAAAGCTTGGTTAACGCTTCAGCTTCACCTGGAGGGGCAGAACGCGTATTTGGGCCTCGCGCATGTCACCTTCAACCGTACAGAGAAAAGAACGTTTGGGCACGTAACATTCCAAACTATCCAAGTATATCTACTAGATGTGGACTCGCTCACTGGATTTCGTGCCGACCGATTGAGCCGCCGCGATCTCCGACAACAGTGCAGCTCTGGCCGACTGGCTCACCATACACCATCTTCTGACGCCGACAAGGGCCGAGTGGTGTCCCGTCCTCGGACTCCTGCGACCATGTCCATCTTTCTTATCTTCTCCTTACTTCCGTATGTGGCTGTCCCTGCGCTTCGCTCTCTCCTTCCTCTCTATCTATCTTTATACCTTTTAATACTATCCTTTTAATCCCTCCTTACCCCTTTCCTCGTGAGCTACTGTTGGGGTGTCCTCTCCCTGAGAGACAGTTACGGGGCTCACTTTTCTCTTCCTTTAAGATTCACCCCCCCCCCCCCCCTGATGTGCTTTTGCTAAATGCCCGCTGCGTCATAATTCCACTACTCGTCCGTAAGCTGCCACGTGTGCGTACCAGCCCGCTTTGTAATGTGTGGGCAGCTTTGAACCACCCGTTGAGCAATTCACATGTTTTGACGCCTGGTGCGGTTCTATAGGATTCTTCCAGGCAATGTTACATGCGTTAACAAGGCTGGTTCCACTGCTTGACATTCACGTAGTTTGTTTTTTTCTTTTTCTGTCAGAGCAATTTGAAGCAATGGAAGTGGCTCGGGCAGCACACCTGTTCGCCACGCCGTCTGCGTGGGCTCGATTTTCACTTTGAACCGAAAATGATGCTTTATTTGATTGTTTCTCAATTTTAGGGGCGGAGCTCCTAAATCCGCGGGTCGTGCGTCCAGGATGTATGTGTGTAGTAGTAGTAGTAGTAGTAGTAGTAGTAGTAGTAGTAGTAGTAGTAGTAGTAGTAGTAGTAGTAGTAGTAGTAGTAGTCGTCATCGTCGTAGTAGGAGGTACCCACCTCCACGGCCGGACTAGAAGAGCGGCACACGCACTCCTTTGAATCGAGGAGAAAACCCGCGCAAGTTAATCGAAAATTGAAGGATAGTTGTTAATGATGAACAAACCTACCGAGACGATGTATCGGTGACTTAATCTCCAATAAAATTTGCTTTGAGTTTGATGCTTACTAAAAAAAAACTAGTAACAGAAGGACGCACTTTGAGTACTCTCTGACCAGAATAAATTACCACGTTAAACTCGCTGGGCGTAACCTTCTCGGTTTTAACAAAGTTTAGCGAGGTTAGGCCGCAGTGCCACGAACTAGCGGCGGTGAAAGGTGGGAACTAGACACGAAGTGCAGGCTGCAAGAGAGCACACGCGAGCCGCTAGTCTGGTCGTACGACTTCTCGTTTAGTCGACGGCATGTCCGCTGGATAGCGGTACTTCTATATGACGAATGTATGATGAAAAAATGCGAGATGGCAGTACTTGGAGTGTTCACTAGATGAACGAACGGACAGACGCACTGACGGACAGACAGATGCACGGACGCACAGAGGAATACACGTACGAACGCACGGACGGACGCAGAGACGGACGAATGGGCGGCTGAAAGCAAAGACGAACAGACGGATGGAGGTGCGGACGCTTCACCCCACTCATCATCATGCACTCCGTGGATATGCTGTGATTTTTTTTTTTTTACCAGACAAGATGATAAATTTTCACTCGTGACCAGGGACGCCGACACCGACGCCGGAATTCATGCGATACGAGCTCTTCAACGCTATCGCGTTAATAAACTGAACCGTCACACAACTACCGTGACAACTTAGCTGCTATGTACATGCTGAGACTGAGGACGGGAGTCGGATTCCCCGACACGGCACCTTCTCTTGAATGGGTGCTAATGCGAGAAAACACACTCATCTCCAGAGGGTCGAAAGTAATCTGAAATATCCCACAACGGCGTAATTCATAATTATGTCACAGTTCTGTTCCATAAAATTCTAGAACTTACAATTGTAATAATTAAAAGCGCACAGCTGCATGCATGCAACCCCGGAGCACGAGTCCGACAACTATGATTAGGGCTAGAAAACAAGATTATATCTTTACTAGTTCCGACAGTGGTAGTAGGAATGAAGACTGCTGACATACATATATCCGGCTTGGTCTATAAAGATGTACACGGGCCGTCAAAAGTTCCCAGGCCACTATCCCATTCGTTGCTAAAGCAGCGCGGCTTGGTAATTTTCGAGGGGCCCTGCACTGTATAGAACGTGCCTGAAAATGTATATAGCACCTTCGTTTGTTTATGTGTTAGGGTTCGCAGAAAACACGCACTAGCATAAAAAAAATAGACGTAGACGTCGCTGATGGAAAGCGCCTTTTTTGTTATCATTTTAACTGTAGCGTATATTAAGTCTAAGTGTATCATTATCTTTGCAAGCGTGTAGGCTGTACGTGTATATACTCTGTATATAGGGGAAGACATTTTGACCTGGGCACGTACGCGATGCGCGAGTGGGTGGATAGGGATGTTCACATGCCGTGCACGCGCACTATTGTAGCACGTGCCCTGGTAGGCATATGCTTAAGAGTCAAAGTAACGATAGCGCGCAATCTGCATACAAATCGCGGTGAGATAGTGGAGAATTAACCAGTGAGTCGGCAATCCCACCACCAAAACGGAAATACAAGGTTCCTTCTCGTGCTCGCGTTATCAGGTTCGTACACCGGTCCCACGTGAACGCGATAAGATTGCAATAGTGTTTTTTTTTCGTGTATTACACGAGCATCATCGTATTATTCATCTCTCATACACGTCGTACGATGCAACATGCCAACATGACAGCTCACTCGATCACACGTGCACCGTATACCATGCACGCCAGGAAGAGCTCCTGTGTGAATGAATCCGAGAGCTCACGCCCAAGTATTCTACGGTGCAAACGTCTTAAACGGCAGAATATATTTATCTGGAAAGGAAACGTAGTGAGAAAAGGTGCTTTGGATAAAGTCATGCTGCCGTCTGTACTTACGGACGCACTCGTGTGCATCGTGCGCCGTGGCCCTCCCCCACGGCCGGTCGTAGTAGAAGGGCTTGCACTTCTCGCAGTCACGGCCCGCGGTGTTGTGCTTGCACTCGCAGGCCAGCTGGCCGTCCCTGTTCTGTACGCAACGCGAGCCGTGGCCGTTGCACTTGCAGCGGCCGCCCACGGCGAAGTCGGAGACGGCGTAGTAGTAGGAAGCGTCGCGCACCGGCACCAGGGTCTCGTTGTCGGTGGGTTCCGGCAGCGCCCAGTTGGTGAGTCGGTTGAAGACCACCTTGACGTCGGTGGCGGTGACCCACTCCTGAAGCACGGGGCTGCTGTCGAACTCGTAGGCCGACGGCCGTCCTTCGAGCGTCGAGAAGGCGATGCGAGCCCCGGAGAGCTGCTCGGTGCTCGACTGCGGGTCGCTGCAGAGCGGCTCCTGCTCGTTGGCCTTCGTGATTAACGCGCGGTTCGGACGGCCGTACATCTTGCGGCACTGCGACGAGTAGAACTGGAACGGCTGCCAGGAGCGGCCGTGGTCGGTGCTCTTGAAGATGGCCAGGGAGTCCGGCTTGGCGCCGCAGAACTGCAGGCTCACGTAGGTCAATTCGTACTTCTTGCCCAGGCTCAGTACCAGGGACACGTTGTGCAGCGGCTGCTGGAATGGCTCGGACATCCAACAGGTGACGTTGTTCGGGTTGTTCAGGTCTGTCAGGTAGGCGGCCGGGTGCCGGCGCTTCGGGTTGCCGGCATCGCAGATCTGGCAATTGCGCACGATCTCGCCTTTCTCGTCGGTGGCCGTGGCGCAGTAGCGCGACGGCGGGTTGCCGCACTCGGAGCTGACGCGCACCTCTTTACCAAACGCGGCGTTGACGAAGTCCGGGATGCACCGGCGCGGGTTGTTCATCTCGTCGAAACACGGGTCCTGCTGCGTCTGCGCGGCGAACATGGAACTGAGGAAGGCCGATGAAGAAGCGGCCCTCGCGGTTGCCGTGGCCGCCAGCGCCAGGACAAGGAGCAGGGCCAGCGGCGGGCCGCCGCCGGACACGAGCGTCGTGGCCCCCATTCACAGGAGACAAGCGGCGTGCCGCGCTCTCGGCGCGCTCCTCATACTGCCTGCCGCTGTTTGCCGGCCGCTTCGAATGGGGCCGCCGTCCCGTCCCGCGCCGCCTCCCATTGGTCGCGAGCTCGACGGCCCGGTGCGCGAGGGAGCGCGCGGGTGCGCTTCTCCTGCGCGCACCGGAGGGGCGTCTTCCCCCCACCGCACACTGCTGCTGGAAAGCCAGGTGCCTCTCTCTCTCCCGCCGCGGCCGCCTACGTTTTGTAGTACCCCGAGGGGAAGAGAAAGGCGTCGCAGCACGCTGTTGCGCGCCTGAAGAGAACATCACCGGGAGCTTTGAGGGAAAGGAGCTGCGGACGACAAAAGGGGAAAGCTGCTGGACAGTTGTGGATTGTCAAAGCCGAGAAACCATTTGCGACTGTTTCGTTTTGTTTCTTATTACGAACAGGAGGCGTGACGAAAGGTGTGACCACGAGCAGCGTTTTCGCGTGGTTGAACTTGTAAGCACACCGCAAATGTCCGTGCACAACTTAGTGTCACTCACATTTTTATTGCGATAGCAATTATATGGACACTCTCGGCTAGATTTCGCCGCCGGCATCGATGTGATGCATCGTATATGTATACGTATCTATATATATGAAAACGCAAGAAAGATAGAAAATTCCTGAAAATCGAACGTGGGACCTCCGCATCGTGGATGCGAGGCATTAGCCACTGAGCCATCGAGAGGTACCTCATTCTACGTTCAAACGGCAAGCTTTTCATACCTACCACTTACTGCTGTTGGCGGGCATCTCGGGGTGGAGGATTATCGTGTTCTCAGCGTTATCAGCAAGATGGCGCAGTAAGCGCGCGGTGGCTCTCTCACGCGTACATTGGCCCGCGTAGAAAATAAGGGGGTGTATGCTCGATCGCACGCCCTTATCTTGCAGTGGGGAGAATCGTACGTCTTGGCTAGCCTTTGGGTTTCGTCGGAACGATTCTGTTGTAGTTACCGTACACATAAAGGTCACTGCAGTCGTTGCACAGCCTCCGTTTGCAAAATGGGCACGCTTTTCAGGCACAGCAAAGCAACAACTGAGACGCTTATTCGCATCCATCTGCATGGAGGAAGAAAACATACAAGAGGGAGTGTTGCGCAACGCGATTGAAGCCCACCAAGTCGGTCCAACACGTGACCAAAACGTCACCGCACGCAGTAGATTTTAGTTCTCTCGATATCGTTTTGTTTTTAAAAGTGCTTCGTCGCTCGTAGCGCAGAAGCACTGCTGTGAACGCTGTGCTCACGTTTGTGGACTTTGGCGTCGAATCGCGGTGTTTCTTCGAAGCTAAAAGAGTCTTCGCAGTGAATGATCTTATGTAGACACGTCTCAAGGAATGCGTCGTAAGATTATAGCAAGAAGTTGAAGAGCGAAAGTCTTACTACGTGGCTGTGCCCCACTGCGGGTAGGGTTGTTTCTGCGGCCTCATGTAGCAAAACACGCTTTGCCAGCTGTTCTTTACGCGAGCACCCGTGAAGTGCAAACCGGTACAGCTATTTGCCCGTCAGTAGCAGTTTGACCGGCAGCTTGGTTTGGCGCGCGGCTGGTCGTCAAAACGCGAAGAATTCGCACGCACTTTGCGCGGGCAGAGTTAATAACCGGCAGAGTTAATAGCCGGCAGAGTTAATCACGCCATAGCCTGCTCTGGAAACATGCTGTGACTACTATAATTGTCCCCGCGCAAAATACCAGCGTTCCTATAAGAGCTGGCCGCTCGCAAAAGTGAACTGCCGGTCAAAGCACTACTGGTTCGTAGTAGTCGCATGATGTTTCCAAAGCAAGCTATGACGTATTTATTTCGTATTTTGCTGTCTTTTCAGTTAATGGCTTTCTAAAAGAAGTAGCCACCACCACTCTGCTATGGCAAACTGTTCACGGCTTTGAGGAAGGAACAAATTCAAGAACTTTCCGAAAGGGGTCATTGGAGTCCTTTCGAAAGCGTATATGACTCCCTTTGAAGAGACATGTCAACTCTTCTTGTAGATCATTGTGCTCTTTTCTGAGAGTCATGTGACGCACGAGAGCGTTGACGTGTCTCTTTAACGGCAGTCACATGCATCGCTAGTCAGGATCCTCCGAAAAGAGTCGCACAGACTTTTTTCCCCTTAGAGTGCATGCCATTTGGAGGGGCTAAGTATCTGGAGCGAAAGTCAATTTCCAAACAAAAATCATTCGCAGCCGTATATTGCGTACTTAAAGTTTGAGATTTCTTTCTGTCAGGGGTGACTGTAAAAGGTGTGTACACGGGTTTCGACGAGTCACGTTTCTGATATGGCTTAGCCTTGGAGGCAGGAGTGAAAGAACCATGTATCTTACTCAAGATGTTCAGAAGTAGCTTGTCACGTGTGTCGGGTTTGCATCGTCCATATCTTTTTTTCCGTCGTGTTTCTCCTGCAATGTACCAACTCAGCCTTATCAAATAACTTTTTTTAATAATTGTATACATGGAGAGGTTCCTTGGCACTGAGTACTCCTCTGCTGTTGCACAACAGCCGACATCGCATATTATATAACGAACACAAGGCTATACATTGGTACAAAACACAACGCTTACGCACTGAGTACAAGTTTTTCAATACAAAAATCTGTCCACAGCACGCAGAATTTGTAATCACACAAACAATCACGCAACTGAAATGTCTACACAAAACATGAAAGTCTACCAAAATGTTGTCAAAGGTGATCATGTCTCTCGGGAGCAGCCTTGATCAAAGTTCTTGCTTGATAGGTGACGTACTACATTGGTAAATATGCCTCATATTGCTCGTTGTCGTGCCTGTTGAAACAAAATAACAACTATAATTAAACATTATTTGATAATTCAGAATATTAAGAAATTAATAAATTGACATATTATCGTGTTAGATTTCTCAGTATCTCTAGAAAAGTGGCTTGTCTGCAGAAATGATGTCCATCACGCAGTAGTTATTCGTGGGTGAATCGAGCCCTAAACAAACACTGCGAAGATGAGTGTAGGACAGGAAAAACTTGCACTGAATAACTTTATTACGGCGCATATTTTCGTTTAGGATTACGGTTGCCATCACAGGTCGGATTTGTAATAAATCATACTAATTTATTGTATGCCTCGAGCGATGACCTACAGTGTCCTTGTTATAAGAAAGAAGGAACAAAAGAGTATGCTGCCTTATACTGAGGAAAGAGATGAGGGAGTTATAAAGCTGGAGAAAGAGAAGAGCATGCACGCACTAACGTGCACCTCACAACCATGATAACGCCATTGGTGTGTAACCGCCGGTGCAAGTCTGATGCATTCAAAAACTTTTGCAGTATACTTCGTCCTTTTCTCCCGTAATCACCGCTCTGGACAACATTGCAAAATGGTTTCCACCATCATTGTTATGTTATCTGTGCGACCTATAGAGTGACCGCAAGTGATTTTCTCTGCGCATTGTACCGAGGACAGTCGCAGAAGGATGTGCTGTAATGGTCTCCTCGCTACCACAGTTGATACAAAAAGCGGTTGTCAGTCCTTCCGATTCGAAAGGAGAGTGACTTCGTGAAGGCCACTCTTAGCCGTAAGCGGCAAAGCAGAGCGGCATCTTTTCTATCTTTTCGACGTAGCCAAGTAGGTGTCTGAAGGCGACAAGTGTTTGAGCAGCGGTGGCGCTGGTTGCACCGTCCATTCGCTGTATTCCAAGTGGAGAAAGATATGTACACTTCTTGTACGGCCTCTCGAAGTCGGCTAGCAGCACCCGTCCTTGATAGTGGTATTGTCTCGAGCTTGTCTTGACTGATTCTACCACGGTGACTTGGCCACGGCTGAAATATCCTGAATGTGGTGTCCTTTCTCGAACGAAGTATGAAGCAGATTCTTCGCGGTGTTTCTTTATTTATTTTTGTTTATAACTTAGTAAAGGTGGCATAGCGCAGTGACTTCGGTGGCAAACATTAGCTCTTTTTACAGCGAAAGGTGTCATGAGATCACAACTCTGGTCACGCGCGGTTGTTCACCGCCACCGCCGGTGTCCGTAACCACATCGCACGAAATTAAACCCAGTACCATGGCACACTGGGGCTCGAGCCCGGGTCCGCTGTGTGCCAGCACAGTATTCTACAACTGAGCCGTGCTGGTGTTCGGGACTTGTTGGCAAGCTTGCCTTAGGCAGGCTTAATGTCGGGAAATCAATCGGGTTGATTCGACCTATAAAGCGCTTTAAAACAGCGAAAGAAAAACCAGTCATCGCACAATGCGAATAGCGTAACGAGTGGGTCGTCCAATGCTCCAACCCATTACACAAGCTTGTTCTTGTCCAGCTATCAACTGTGGCGCATGCTCACTTCAGGCATAATTTCTTATCGTCGTCAGCCACAGCATGAACAATTGACACAAAGATCCTTGCAAGTGTTTAGCGTATACCACGCTTCTCAGAAGAATGACGAAAATAGCATATGACGAATGCCGGCCTACTACACTAAAGTTTTTATTATTAGTGCCGTAGTGGGTATTAATCAAATGTACTTGCAGTAGTTACCCAATGAGTGTTGAGAAAAGGTTTTGAAAGGCCGCTCTTCTAGCTTTTGCTCTGACTGTGCTTTCTTTATTTTAGTCCATGACTGCACATCACTTTTCCTCACTTGGCAACTTATACCTGACTACTGAACTCTTTCGGAGCTGGAAGTTTGAAGCGCAGTGCTTGTGGTGCTGTCCCGCGATATTCCTTACGTTGAAGCCGAGATAACGTCAACAGCTCTTAAAGGCTCGTAAAATACAATAAAGGGGCGCAATATTCTTTATTGATACTTCTCGCCCTTCTTGGTGCACTACTGTGACGTAGACAGTAGATACCGTGACGTCTATAGCGTACATGTTCTCGATTCATTGATATACACGAAATATCACATGTGACTTGTCTCCTGCACTGGTTTGCCATGCAGCCGCCCATCCGTTCTTCTTTGTCTCACACGAATATCGTCCACAATCAACCGATCAAACTTCTTTTTTTTTGTGTTTACAACTGACAGGCTCTAGCGCTTGGTGCTGATATTGTTCACGTTCATTCAAGAGCTAAGTGGCGAGGCGGATGCATCGTGTGTATGAAGGAGAGGAGAAAATCACGTATACTCGTCTTTAATCGCGGGGTGGTGAGTGGCCCTTTAAGAAGGCATAAATAGGAGGAGGCCCTGTCATAGACCTAATGCACAGACGACGTAAATGACGATGGTACGCATCTTCCATAAACCTTGGAGTTCCGTTCTTGCTACGAGAACCTTGCTAAAGAATATCTGGAAGGTGGCAAAATGAAATTCCAGTGACTAACGTGCGTGTTCGTTGTTTCACAGTCGCGGAATTCACAAAATACCCTCCCACCCACAAAGAAAAAAAAAAGAAAATGCAGATGCAGTCGGTATACATGTAGTGCTGTCATGGATGAAAGCGCGCAGGCACATTCCGTTTTGCTCGCCTAGGCCTGGACTGCTAGGGAAAAAAAGAAACAAAGAAGTGGCTGAAATGGTGCCATATTGCCGACGTTGACCATGTAAGAAAGTGGCAGAGGTATAAAAAGAAGTAAGAGAGGAAGGAGTAAATCGGGAAAAAAAAAGCAGACTGAGTAATCAACGAAGTAAGAGAAAATAAAAAAACTGAATATAAAAGAAATTAAGAGAAAGTATTTAGGTAAAAACATACATCATGAATACCTTAAAACTGTGTATATGAACGGAAGACAACTTAAGAAGAGAGAGAGAGAAATAATAAAGGGAGGAAGAGATAAAGGTGGCACAGAGAGGCTAGACAAAAAGAAAAAAAAAGCCGACACTGAAAGGCCGTGAAGTCGCCATCAGTCAAAAGGAAGCGCCGTATTTTTATTTTCCTTTTTCTCTTCCCTTGTTCGTCGTCTCTATGAATAATAGAATTACAAAATGCGAATCGTCTTGCACTTTGGTTCCGGGACGCCACGTCGTCGTTTCAGTATTGTGCGGGTGACAAATGACATCTCCACTCGCAAGCTTCAGAAGCGAGGGCTGTCAAGCAGCCGTGCCTATGGACGTCTTATAACTGCGCATTTTTTTCTTTGTTTTTGATGCGTTTAAAACCCTCGATGATATAGAAGCTAGCCACTTATTCCTGGTAACACTCTGAACGCGGCCAAGAGGTTTTGCGTTTGCAAAGCACTGAGCACTCGACCTCAGGGTTAATTCTGCTCCACGTATTCGCAGTATACACTTCCTTGATTAGGTAGCTCTATGAGCAACCACATCATCATCATCATCATCATCATCATTATCATCATCATCATCAGTCCATATCATGTCACCTGCTACGCAAACGTCTCCCTTGAAGACCTCAAATTCATCCTCTCTTTCGGAAGCTGCCTCAATGTCATTCTTCATACACTTCGTCATTCCATTTACCCTTCTCCTGTCGTCGAATATGCTACCCATTCCTTGGTATTCATTCTGTTTCTTCGACTGACTATCGGATGTCTGTCCTACGCGTTATGTGACTAAACTGCAGTCCAATTTTTTCCCGCTAATTCCAATATGTCCGCTAGAATACCTCTGTTTGTTCTATAAGCCAGCTTCCGGTCTCCTGATCTCTTATTGTCACTCCTATTTTCTGTTCCATGGCAAGATGCGTGGTCACTAACTATTTCCCGAGTTTATTTGTAATCCCCCAAGTTACATCTCCATATGTTACACCTGGAAGCATGCAATGTTGAACACGCTTTCCGCGTATAGACGCTGAAATTTCTGCGACGTGGTTCCAGTTTTTTTTTTAGACTAAAAAAATTACTGCATTCACAGAGGCCATGTCTCACACATAAGAAGCACCGGCACATTAGCTGAGTCAGTTTCTTCTGTACTTTCATTCTGTACTTGCATACTATACTTGCATTACCCACTACTCCCTCAGCAAACATTACGGAACAATTTTTACCGTTGCAGTATTGCGACCTCTTTAGAGCACGAACGAAATGAACCCATCGATTAATTATTTTTAAAGATGTCAACACTCCTCACTTCTATGGGATGAAAAAAGAAACGCTCTTTGTGAAATGCATGCTGTGAAATCGATAGCGATTGTCAAAAACGATAATCACGATCAAATATTTTTTTTCATTTTTCTTTAAGTGGAACAACAGATACATAGGAAAACTTATTCTGCTGCGCCTCTAGAACGTACTGCCTTACATGACTGATCCACACCTTCGACTGACTGAGATCGAGCGGCCATCTTCGGGTGTAGAGCAACAAGACACTAATAGTATAATTGCTGCAATTTAACTTCTCCAAACCACCACGTGATTAGTAAAGATGCCACAGTTAGGGGCTCCGGAAATTTCGACCAGCTGGCGTTCTTTAACGTGCCCCTCAACCTCAGTGCATCGGCCTCAAGCAATCTATAGCCTCCGGAGAAAATTTGGCCGCCATGGCAATAATTCGATCCCGCGACCTGAGGGCCAACAGTCGAGGTTGTCTAGTGGTCATGATGACCACTAGACAACCTTGGCGGGTTGATCGAAAGGCGATATAAAATGACCGATGTTGATACTGACAACAAGTGCGACAAGCCCATAACCCATAGGCGCACTGGAAGATCTGCTGTTGCCATGGTTTCACTCTGCTTTCTAATCACAGATGTTTTGATTATGTAGCTCTCTGTTTCCAGTTTTTCGTATGCTAAAACGTGGCTTGACCATACTTTTGTTGACGAAATATTGCTGTATACTTTGTTCACGACACCAATGGTTCATGACGCAAGCAGCTCAACCCTTTCAGCGCGTTCAGTACAGAACGTCAGCACGTGTGTATACCGGCGTGAGGAGTATGCAGGTTTACGTTTATCAAGGGACAGGACAAGCGACACCGTCGTTACAGACGATCGAACTTGTGACGCAAGTGTGAACTCATTCTTCCAGTGCGTTTTCGTTCCCATGGCCGCAGCGTTGCAACAGCAAGTTTCAAATTCGGAACCTCGCGTTGCTCAATAAGTGCGTGCACTTATATACGGCAGATGAGTAACCGATAAGCCAGGTATCGCGAGGTTGCTTCCTTTTTGCGTTGGTGGATGGTAGCCCGTGGCAGAATGAATGCTTTACTGTTGAAAGGAAGTGACATTGCAAATGAATGACGTCACTGTGTTGCCAGATGCATGCTGTAAGTTCTCGTGTCGCGCGAATACAGAGGAAGCTCAACAGAAAAGAACACTGGCAGGTTTGTAAATTATGTGGAATTTGCGAAGCCTGCTGCCACAGTGAGGGGCCATCTCGCTCTTAGTGAAAGCGTTTACCAAATGTCGCCATCTGCATTTGTGATGTGTACCCTGCACAAACATGACCCGATCGACATTTCAAAGCATTATATAACGAATCCTCTCTAGATCAAAAGTATCTATACTCACATATGAGTAGATCCATTTACTTGTGCATTGGCTCGTGTTCGTTGATGGTGTATTGTCCGTACTGCTGCAATAGCCTCACGCAGCTAGAATAAACGAACAAATAGTTATTAATTAAGTAATTGCTTTTTGAAATAAATAGATAAATAATGACAATGCGTTAATTATTACAGGTTATCAATCACTCTGACTGGTAGTGTCAAAACAGAAATGCATGCAAAGTGATCAACAATACAGAGATAAGCAGCCTGAAGATAATGAACTCTGAAGAAATATATTCGGTCACTGACTGCACAGTGCCCTAAGTTACACGCGCACCATGATTGTCACCCCACCAACCTATGTAGCCAAGAGGGTTACTTCTTCTCTCTTTCCGTCAGGCGTGGTATGCCCGAGAGAAGCAGGGTCATGACGGGTTCAACGGATAGTCTGTTTTATTTCTCTTCTTGCAACCTGGCGAGCTGTATTTAGTAAACGGGGGCAAATCTTATTTCGTATTACGCAGAAGCACGTTCCTACAGTATAAAATAACAAGCAAGCGTCACGCCATGCTAATTGCGCAATGAGCGCGTGGTTTAAAGGTTTCAACCCACTTCGAAGCGCTTCGCCAAAATTCTTCGGCGTCATGAACCACACGCAGTATCAACGAAGGACACATAACATTTTTCACATGTGTTGACGGTGGCTCTCTTATTCGCAAAAATAAATAAAAAATGGCTTAGTGAATGCTTCCCTATACTTCACAAAAATTAAGATTTATGGTGTAGTGGACACCTTGCGCGTCTACTTGTATTACTATAGGCCCAGTGAAGTTTGCAAAGGGCCCTGGAAAAGCCACTCTCCGAGCTTTTGCTTTGACTGCAGCGCGTTCAGCGCAAGTTCGGTGTTTTCTTTTATAGAATGCGGTACAACTTCCTTATTGGACGCTCTAGTAAAATGGAAATGGTTTCTAGAAAAAAAATAGCAGTAGTATTTTACCCGTTCGCAATTTCAAAAGCACAATAGTCGCCTTGAAAGGACGCTTGGTAAGGGAAAAAACGCGCAACAAAAAATAACTGTGACTATGTCGTCTCCAAGTTTCTTCGCCAACTCGATGCGGCATAGTGCGTACGGCCTAGGTTACTTTTAATCAACGAAAATGAAGTACGTTGTCCTGCCAGGCGGTCAGGGAACTTGCGTACCAAGAAAGTCGCAAAAATTATTTTGATTAGCCATTGTGGTCAAAATGTCAAAACGAAGAGAGAGAGAAAAGCGTTTTCGAATTTGTTACATTATCCAGCAGATACTTTGCGACATTGATGAGCCGAGACTTTGGCCCTGGTAGTTAATTTCCTCTGCTATTAATAAACGCATGTTGTGCAAATAAATGAGAGTATGGTTCTCAAAGGAACAATTTATCAGCTTAAATTTATTATTTGTTTCACTTTAGGGCCCCTTGAACCTTTGCGAAAGGTTAGTAAATCTTAGCAGCTGTCTGTGGCGCCACCATGTTTCAAACCCTGACTCATGCTATAGCTGGCACATGCAGCGCATACGTTAGTATATAGCAGCTTGTTGCTCGTGTCAACGTTGAGGACACCCGAGTCTGGCCCTCTGCAGGGGTAGCAAGGCGTATACTCGCGCATAGAAAAAGACTAATACACGGCGAACCTTGATTAGATTTTGTCACGCTGCTAATAAGCCCTTATATGATAAACCCAGTAAAAACGTCTAAAAGAGATTCATAGACATCGGAATGAGCCTTATCACATGACATGATGTACAATTTCACTGTGGTCAAGGGAGCTTCCACGGAGTAATATATAACAACAAACAGAGGCGTAGGCAGACTTTTTCTGGGGAGGGGGGGGGGGAAGGCAGCTTTTTCCAAGGAGCACGTGTTCATAACGGGTTATGCATGTCATGGGGAAAAAAATCGGGGGGGGGGAGGGGGGCAGGCCCGGTGTACCAGCTCCTGGCTACGCAACTGATTAAAAAACATGGCACGTTAAGAAGAATAGAAACGAATTGAAACAGATTGCTAACTTCCCCAAGTCATCAAGCTTTTGGGACCATGATTCTGCTAATGGCATCATTAAAATGCAAGATTTTTTTCCTTTAAACCACTAAAATACCTAAGTTATTTCGAGCTATAACTCTTAGGGCAAAATAACCAGAGTGTTGGCTTTTCCGCTTTTTAGGCTGCGTGCAGCAAAAGCAGCTTTACAGTGAAAGACAGTAACATTGTATATACAAGTTTTCGGATTACGTTTCATGGTAAACGTTTAATTATTTTACTTCAGCTCTTTCAGTGAAAAAGGCTCTCAATATGTAATCTTATTGTGATAGAAAAGCTATAATTTCATTGTCAAGAGATTGACAAAACGAATTCTGCATGGCTCTCGGAACGTCACTTTCCTTTTTGCCGCGATCATTGACGTATACCCACCTATTTTCTTACATCTAATGGAGCTCATAAGCTTGGTAGGGAAGACAACATATATCTGTTTAAACATCACAAACAAATATCCTATTCATAGTATCTCGTAATCACAGTGGGCGCTTGTCTGATTCATATTTAACAGTGAACACTGCGCACTACTGTTATCTGCTATGAAAACTGATTGATTGATTGATTGATATGTGGGGTTTAACGTCCCAAAACCACCATATGATTATGAGAGACGCCGTAGTGGAGGGCTCCGGAAATTTAGACCACCTGGGGTTCTTTAACGTGCACCCAAATCTGAGCACACGGGCCTACAACATTTCCGCCTCCATCGGAAATGCCTGCTATGAAAACTGTTCTACCATGTAGTGTAGGTATGTCGAAGTAACAGAGACACTCTGCGTCCTTTGCAATAAGCTATCAAATTGTCTAAATTCACGTTAACACCTGGAAGAACTTACTTTACTAATAAGGCTTACACACTCATTACACATTCATTCCAGGTTTACAGCCAAACGAGTAACGATGATGAACGCATCTACATCATTACTGTTGCTTTTTAACTCTGAAATGTTGCTTCGGTACACTTGTCTGTGTGTGTGTGTGTCTGTGCGTGTGTGCGTGCGTGCGTGCGTGTGTGTGTGCGTGCGTGTGTGTGTGTGCGTGCGAGTGTGTGTGTGTGTGTGTGTGTGTGTGTGTGCGTGTGTGTGTGTGTGTGTGTGTGTGTGTGTGTGTTGTTTTCCGAACTGCTCAGACATTTGTTGTTTTGTTTGCTTACGGATAAGGACGAAGGGTTAGATCCCAAGAAAAGAAAACGCAACGAGATGGCTGTTGTGACTTAATATCCGGCTAGAGAGGCTAGAACAAGAAAATTGTCAGATGTATGCGGACGAATTTCACACTTGCTGGACAGCGAATATCAACAGATCCGGTAGGCAGAGGATGCAGAGAATCGACGAACTGTCGTTGGGGATTAACTGAAAGACGCAGTAATCCTTACTTGCCAGAACACGATATTTGAAGCCCCGAGAGTCCGACGTCACGGATGTTTTGGCAACGTCCGGAAGAAGGCTTGAGGTGCGGGAATTAGCGTTACCCGACACCATCCTTCGTACATCCTTGCGCACATGTGCGTGCGTGTGTGTGTGTTTTACTCGCTACTAATCTCTGTTAGGCCGTCTACGATTTAGAGTGGTTTCAGCGCGTAGTCTCTCTCTCTCTTGCGCGCACACACACACACACACACACACATGCGCGCGCATGTGTGTGTGTGTGCGTGCGTGTGTGTGTGTGCACCCTCTGCGTAAAACTTCCACGCATGCGCGCGCTGTGGGATTTTTAAAGCTTTTCATTCAGTACTGGCGTTCAGTAAAAGGATGGGCACTTTTGTAACCACGGCTGCTTTTGTGGCATGCCTATAGTGCCTAATAGTGAAAACAAACTCATTGCATTACTATATTATCATGTACATGATTCTGGTGGAGTAAACAGGCTGTTGTCGCTCTTTTGCTTAGGCTGGGCACATTCACATTCGTGCGCAAGAGTTTACGGCGCATGTTGGGTCCAAATAGGGTCTGTAGTGTCAGTACAGCATATGAGATGTTAAGCGCTTAGCGTTTTTCAAATAAAATGGCTTGTGCAATGTAACACCGACAGTGATTTTGCTTGCAAGGTTGTGTTCAGCAAGGGTTGTTCTACCAGGAACTAAATAGCCATCCTGAAGCAGCTTACATCAACTGCTTAGCTAGAAGACAGGCGAATGGTGAACAGTATAGGGTAGTAAAGGGAAATAATGGTAAGGGAGAGGTAGTATACATGGGTTGCACGTGACGTCATTTCCGGCTTGCAAAGCGATTGACTGCCATATTAGGAACACTGAGTTGCCCCGCCGCGGTGGTCTAGTGGCTCAGGTACTCTGCTCCTGACCCGCAGGTTGCAGGATGGAATCCCGGCTGCAGCGGCTGCATTTTCCAAGGCGGCGGAAATGTTGTAGGCCCGTGGGCTCTGATTTGGGTGCACGTTAAACAACCCCAGGTGGTCAAAATTTCTGGAGCCCTCCACTACGGCGTCTCTCATAATCATATGGTGGTTTTGGGACGTTAAACCCCACATATCAATCAATCAAGGAACACTGAGTTGTGCTGCGTGCGCATGCAGATTACCGCCTCGTCGCATCTTGTCGCCATCGTTCGATTTACTCTGCGTGACTTGGCGCAATGAAACGTTCAGGAGATTTGACCACCGTACTTTGAAAGCTTGTGGGGCAGACTCGAGTATGTTGATAGCTAGCATCGACCGTTGCGATCTGCGCAATGGCAACTACGCATGCACTGAATGTCGATCTGCTGCCTGCTTTGACACTCGGCGACATTGTGAATTATTTGGTGCTTTCAGCAAGTCACGTCACGCTTAAACAGATGGGGATTGCAAGTCGTTGGACGGCTGCCACTACTTATGCAACAGCGGTTGGAAGGAAAGCTTAGCATCAAAGTAGCATCTATATCGCAGCGTGTAGTTGTTCTTAGCAAAATTAGTGACGTTATTTCAGATTACCATTAAATCTTGTTTTGTTTTGCTTCCTAGGACAAGTATGATCGAAGTAAAACGTCGTATTTGTTCAGACGCACATGCGTCGACAGGAGTCAGTCTTGAAGGGTGCGAATTCGCGTTGCATCGCGGTGGGGGGAAGTGTTAGTGTGGTTGAGGCGTAAATGCCCCTTTTGCACCCACTTCCAGGTTCTGTAGACGGTGTGCCAGCTGCTACGGCGTTCAGTTTTCTCTTTCATCGCTTTTTTACGGCGGTGGAAACGCGCAGTCGCTCCGGCAGTAGCTCGGTCATAACAGCCGTGGCCCAGCAGTAAGCTAGATGCTCAATCTAAGCTGGCGTCGTTAATTAAATTAACGAGAACGCCTTCGCATATTTTGTACCATTAGGCCAAACTTAGCAACACAATACGCGTTTATTCAAGAAGAAAATCTCTCCTGCTCGTCGCTGTGACTATCTAGGCCGCATTCTGGAGGAGTAACGTAATCACGTCAGTAATTGAATGTGTTAAACCTGGAATATATCTTGAAAATGATGAAGTGAAGACTGCAGCCACGCATGTGTTTCATTAATGCGTGCAAGCCAAGAGGTACGGTGCTTTTCGGAGATCGATCTTTTTTCGCACGCACTGGTTTATTGTAATCGTGGGCAAGGTAAACATTTTAACGCGTGGCTGTGCCTTGTCTTTCCAATAAGAAGTTCCGCTTCTTGTTCAGCATCTGAAAATAGCGCGAATAGTTAAGAAGCCGGTGGCACGTCCAGAGAGTACATCTCGCCGCTGCAAAGCTCTCGACTGCGATAGACTTTCAGTCCTCTCGTTCCCGGATGTGACGTCAGTGCAACCCGTGTATACAGAAATGATAAAATGCACTGCAAATCATTTCACACCTTTAAGGGTGGAATTTTGAATAAATCACCCATCTTACACCTATTATTTCTGCCAAACTTATCCGTATGGGTGTAAGTTCTGCAATTCCACCTTTTGTACGCCCATTTCTCATTTTTAGGTGTATTATAGGTATATGTTAGCAAATTACACCCAAGGGTGTTTCCTTGAACGTTACACCTATCATATATGTATATAGTTTAGAGCATCAATACATATCACATCTCAACGGATGCAATCAAACCGCATGCCAAAAGTCTGGTGAAATGATCGATGTTGCGGCATTCGTTTTCATTTCCCATAATTCATTCGCCAAAATATATCGTGCTATGTATTATATTTATTAAACTACCCCCTATTTATTATATTCAGAAGATTCCTCACATGTTCAATGACTTAATTGATGGGTTAACTTTTTGGGATTCCTACTAAAAATATTTTGCTGCCGCTTATGTCCATTCTTCCCTAATTCTCACAAAGACATCAGTAAAAGAGATTATGTTGCACTTAAACATAACATGAAACGATTACACACGGTTTTCGACAGGCTATCCTGCGCGCTTTCTCATTTGAAATCACACTAAGCTTTTTGTGCCAGAGGTCCTGATTTCTTCAACGCAAAAATTTTGGTCTGCCTGCCTGCCTGCCTGCCTGCCTGCTTGCCTGCCTGCCTGCCTGCCTGCCTGTCTGTCTGTCTGTCTGTCTGTCTGTCTGTCTGTCTGTCTGTCTGTCTGTCTGTCTGTCTGTCTGTCTGTCTGTCTGTCTGTCTGTCTCTACAATTGTCGGTTTGTCCACTCTATACGGCATCTGGTACTTGAAATGGCCGACCTCATCCGCAGCGCCCACCAGTGTTGCTCAAGATTGAGCGTTCATGCTTGTGCAATCGTCAATTAAAAAGCCATGATTGCGCATGTCTGTGGCACCATAACAACACGCATATATTCTGCATGTGAGTCTTTTACTAGAAAAAGCATATATTAGTAATATTAAGGGTCGTAGCGCTTATCACGCTGCGCTGACCATGCAATGCTTGCACGGAACAGGGAGTGTTTCCAACCTTTGCTAAGGTGGTGGAATCTACCCGTCGCCTTGCGTTCTACACCTTATCACCTCTGAGATAGGCGCGCACACCCCTATCAAAGCCACACGCTTTGTTTTCTAGGAAGACTGCCAGATGGCGCTCATGTCTCACGTGCCACATGATTTGATGTTCTTTTTCGCCTTAGCTGTACGCTCGAGGCACTCAAACGCAGTGCCTACAGAGTACCACTCACCGACTTTCTTGCGCAGAACACCAAATAAATGTCCTGTTCACTCTCTCCACACGCAAGACTATCGTCGTTTGACGACTTTTGCAGAAACATGGAGATACGGGGCCAATTTTTTACAATGGGGGTCCATATATTTCCTCACACTGAAGTATTTCGCATCAATACACGGGTCCCTGATTTATTCAGGGAGTTATATTTAGATCTATGAACATGGGTCAGTTCAAATTGAATGTTTGTAGTATTCGCATTGCCACGGAACTAGGCATGTTTGCAATTAACAGGCTAAGCTTACTCTGATGCAGCTGCTGTGCACGCATGCTGCGCCGCAGGACAAGCTTGGCGCACATACGCTAAGCACGGGTGAACTCTTCCAATGGGTCGCACCACTCTGTGGGCACTTAGTGCTCTTTTTATATTTACTTGAAATGCACGCATGTGCGTCGTATAATATACACGTGAACGATCGTAGACAACACTAGCGCAATGTACCCGTGCCACAAAGATGGAGAGTAGTTGACTAATTGCAGCATTGTAATTGACAGTTGTTACTGTCGCGTTACAATGCACTGATAATCGCACATTGGTATGCTCACACAAAATTTAAGACTTGAAATAAAAGCAAGCGTCCTTCATATTTTGTCGGTAAAAAAAGCAAAGCCCCCTGTTCTTGCTGATTGGCAGAGTGTTATTTAATAGAAAAGAAGCTAATAGCAAAGCAGGGGTGTTGCTAGGATTTATGCGTGCAAGGAAACAGAAAGAGGAAAAAAGGGGGCCTGGCGCAATTTGTATGTATATTTTTGCCTGTAGTTGTATACGTGCGGATCCGAAACGCAAGCTTTCTTTTTTTTTTGCGAAATGGGCCAAATCCTGACCCGAAAGTAGCTCAAAAGACACTCAATTGGCTCATACATACGTTCACGTTTCCTCTAAAACAGTAATATTAAAACATTATTTATAAATATTACTGTTCTTGAAGAACGTTGATAGTATGTATATGTCAAGGCAGCGTTAGTTGAGCTTGTTTCGGTTCTAGATTTGCCCCATTTTGAATTAAAAAATATCTCCTCAAACGAACATAAAAAAGGGTGAGAGATGTGTCAAATATGAAACAACCTCCTTGCCACCCTTCCCTAACTTTTTATTTATATCTATGTTCCGCAAGTAACAAATTTTGACTCCGAAATGTCGAAACAACGCCGCAATAACGCCTCACCCGGGAAAAAAAAAAGTACATTACGAAGGCTACGCATTTGCCACCTGCACACGTCAGTGGCAAAAAAAAGACTTTGCAGCTCTGCTAGCAAATAAATATGTTGTCAAGCATGAAATATTACACTATATCTTGGAGGCTTGACATAGCTTGGAAATTATATCATAAAACGATATTGCTATGTGTTTCGGTTTCGGTTTTGAGGTCTTGGGGCAACTGCGCATCGCCATCGTCAACAGGCAGACTTTGAATTGGGTGGTAACATGTCGTGTGCGTGTTTGCTGCAGGCTGACGGTGGTTTATTATTTCACTATTCACTTGCTTTGTCAGGGACGCGTACTTATACGGCTTGCACAGTTTAAGTTGTGCTTACAGTAGATACAGTACGTGTCACTGCAATCTGTGGCGTGTCGGCTAGTACAGAACAACTTCGGTGCGGCGGAGTGTGTGTCCTCTGTCAACGGCTTTCGTTGAAGCTTGTGCCCGCCGCAAGCAGAGTGTTTCCGATCAAGCAATCAACGGACTGTACGCTGGGAGCTACATGGAGAACGCTTTTGGATTTCGTGCTATTGCTGAAAAGGTAAGCTTTCGTGTATGCGAACAACGAAGTGCAGAAGTGCGTGCCTGCCTGCCAACTCCCGATTTGCCCGCGATACTCGTAATTGCAGGAAGCGACCGTCTCATGGCGTCGGTAGCTTCGTGGCCTTCGCTCGCTGTGTGCTTATCAGCTGCGATGTCTCAACAGTCGCAGTGTTCGTGAACCTCGCTTTGGGGCATGGTTAAAGAAAACGGGGGGATCTGCCCCGCGCAGATAAACCTTACGGCATTCGGCAGCGGGTGAGAAAACAAAGGGGGGGGGGGGGGGAGGGGGGCTGAGCGAGCCGAGGTGGGCGAAAGAAATGGCATAATAATAATAATAATAATAATAATAATAAAAACGAAGCAGATCAACGGTAAAAGAGGCGCCAGTTGTCAGTTAGCGGGACTGCAGTGGACAAATGGGGCGCGTTTATTACGCGGGAGAAAAAAAAATCCAGATTTCAATGACTGAAGATAGGGGTGCGTTTTTAATGCGAGTAAATACGCTATTTAAAGCAGCAATTGAAAAATACTTAAACTTTGTATCAGTACCCCTTTGATGCCTGCGCTTTGCAGCGGCGTGACGTGTTTTGTTAAATATCGTGTAGCTAACCAAAGAATTTATATGTACCTTGTTTAATCAGTGATTCGCGCTTTTTATGCCTTGCTAGGTTTGTTTATATTTATACTAGTATATCATAAATAATCAGGATATAGAAATATTGATCTGCTTTAATAAGGGATTGAACAGCCACACTCAATTGCACACATCTTTTTGCATTTTTGCACCATTGTACTGCGGCACATAGAATATTGTAGAATAGAATACTTCTGTATATTTTGGTGTAGGGTTTTGCGATGTGGTTACATATGAAAGCTTAGCCAAAGTGTACCAACAAACATGCACACAAAACTTTCAGTTAGACTGATACAGCACAGATGATAATGGGGTAGGCATAGTTAGCCACTAAAGAACACGCTTGCGAAAAACAAAATGAGGATGGCGACACAGGTGGCTGTAAATGAAAGCAGGCAGACCTAACAGCTCTTGCCTGTTTCATGCATTTTGTCTGTGCAGGTTTCATCCTTACGAATGTAAGGACACTGATCAAACTAATAAGCCCTCCATGCATATATTCCTGTTAGCTACTTCTCCAATATGTCGTGCATTTTTTAAATTACACATATTTATGGTCCAACAGTTCAGAGCTTATTGAGCATATATTTAACTTACTTGTGATACATTATCTGTTGCATGGCTGTTTTTATGAATTAAAAAAATTCAATTGCGAATGAGCTGCTCATGCATGCACTCGAAGAATAGGGTTAGCACGTCTTATTTATTCTTGAGAGTAATCAGTTTTACTCGTGGCCTAAAGTAATCATTTTGTTGACCAATAAGCAACCTGTGAAAGACATAAAATTATCGAGTACACCAAATTTATGTAACTGGAGAAGAAATTTAGAGGTGGGCTTCCACAAATACACAGTGCTGTTTTTCCAGCAGCAGTTGTCATATTGTAAGTGCTGTTGATCCTTCCATATTGGGGCTTGCTCGATGTTTTGCACTATTTTCACACAGTAGATTGTACATCTGTGATGTGTACATGTCTACACAACGATCCTTCAAAGTAAATGATAAATATTGCTACTTTTCTGTCTGAATGGGTTTATATAATTTTTTGTGTCAACCCTTGTAGTGGCCTATTGGTTAGGGTATTCTAGCTTAGCAAGAAAACTTGGTATAAACGCTGAAATTTGAGCTTCCCAGTATATTTCAAGCTTCTTGGTAGGTGCATGATTCAAGAGAGAAGCACTTTTTCACCACCACCACGGTGGTGAAAAAACCATACTCAAACATGGCACTTGCATTCGTACACTAATATGCACAGATGCTTGTAAACGTAAAAGTGAATAGTGGTAAAGCTGAAAGTGGAGAAGCTGGAGCTTTTTATTATATGACACATCATAATGAGGTTCTGATTGTTCCCAGTATTTTTTAAATGCTTAGTTGAATGTTGTGCATCTCTTACATGCAGAATGTTGAAAGGAAAGCACACTACGTCTTCTACGATGGACTGGGTGCTGACAATGCAGTGCACTCTTCATCACAACCTGAAAGCAGCTGTTCCGGGCTCACGACCTCACTCATAGGGTCGCAGCAGTGGTGGACACTACTCATAGGGTGCACCAAATATCTTGTACATTTTAGGAACATTCCTCTGATGGGAAAGGCTTCATCTCAAGCTATGTGTCCTATATACCTATTTATATTTTCAATATAAGTATCAGTTTGCCATCAGATCAACAGCAGTGCGTGTAGAAAACTGTGTACAATGCATAATGTTACAGTTGTATGAAAAACTGGAGATGGCCTAGATGTCGCCAGCTTAAAAGGTTGATCCACCAATGGGTCAATTCACGCCAAACATCCTAGCTATTTTAGCAACCATCTCAAATGTATTAAAAAAATTGCGATGATTTACTGCATTGAAAACAGTGAAACAGTAAAATAATTTCAAAAGAAAAAAAATTTCGGTCACGTAGTTGCCTTATGAACTTACTGGAATGTCTTTTCAGTGTGGTTTGTGGGAAGGTAGTTTAAAAGTACTGCTCATTGCTTCGATACCAAAATTTGTCTCATGTTAAGTACAAGTTCATGTGTAAAGTGTATGAAGCGCAGTAATATTAGTGCAATTTCTTTGGCACATATGCCTCCAAGACTAACAATGTGCTTGATACGACTGGTTGGTGCTGTATGGTAGACAAAGAAAGTGCTTAACAGCGCAAAGGACAAGAAGAGAAAGAAGAAACGAGAACAGTGCCCTGAACAAACAATCAAAGTTTATTGCAAACTTACTGCAATATATAGAAAACAGAATCTGCGCATAACCACGCACTATAAGCAGAATCGCACATACATGCACCATACAGCCTACCTTATCAACAACCGGTCATGTAAATGGACCCAAGATAACTAACTTCACAGCAGTTAAGAAAAATTGAGGGTACGCTAACACAGGAAGCACCAACTTGTTAAATATAGAAAGCTTCACTAATCTCGTGCTCACGCCGATTTTTATATCCCCCGTGATCAAACACTTGTCGAGAATCGGCTGACAACAAGACTTATTACAATGGTCTGCCAAGTGGCTGGGAAGGAAACCTTTTAGAAAGTTAGCGTACCCCCTCAACCGATCATTCATGCATCGCCCTGTTTGGCCAATGTAATCATGCCCAAAAGTAAAAAATATCTTGTAGAGAATCGCTAAAACACATTCAAGATGGCACGTAGCGTGTTTCTTAGTGCATTCTTCTTTCTTAGGTCCTTCGCTGTTGACCCTGCGACATAGCCCAGCGAGTTTATCTTGTGCGCAGAACACAACTCTTACACCTATTTTGCCAGTAACCTTCTTTAACCTTTGGGAAACTTCGTGTATGTAGGGAATAACAGCCTTGCTAGAATGAGGCTTGTTGAGTTAGCTGTTGCTTTGTCTCTTATCAACCACTCTTACTGACGTTAGGAGAGTCTCGGCAATAGAAGTTAGCTCGGGATTAGAAAAGCCTCCTTGTTGAAGGCAGTGAACTTGGAGCGAGAAACTGCACTCTATCTGGCGGTGACAAGAGCCAGTTAAAATTGCCTTTAGGCAGGAAAAAGCGATGCTTCACTTGACCAGCTTAGAATGGGCGGACGTAAAAAGGAGGTTCTTTCTTGAGCATGACTCGTACCGCCAACATACATGATGAACAAAAAAAAAGCATTTCTAATTCTAGACATCGTAGCTTGTCGTCAGAAATAAACTCCACCGTTATTTCTAGTTTCTTCATTTCACACCCGAAAACGACAAATATCCCATCGGTGGTTCGCCGAGGGTCAGATTGATCGATGCGGTAAAGCACTAAAACGTCGTCAACGTAGTCGGACACTTTAACTGTACTCGTGTGATCAAAGTTAGTCATGAGACTTCTTTCATACCGCGCGAGTAAAAAGTCACAAAGAACCGCTGCTAAACTTGAGCCATTGCACACATCTGCACCGGTGAGATATTTGACATTTTTTGGCGCGAAATGATGCAACTGGAATTAAAGTCGGAGTTCGATTCATGACGACAAGTTACGATGCCTTGACTTGGAAATGCTTTTTTGGTTGACCATGTATATTGGCGGTACGAACCTTTCTCAAGGAAAAGCCTTCTTTTTACGTCCACTAATTCTAAGCTAGTCAAGCGAAGCATCGCTTTTTCCTGCCTAAAGGCAATTCTAACTGACTCTTGTCACCGCCAGATAGAGTGCAGTTTCTCGTTCTAAGTTCACTGCCTTCAACAAGCAGGCTTTTCTAATCCCCTGCTAACTTCTATTGCCGAGACTCTCCTAACGTCACTAAGATTTCCTGATAAGACACAAAGCAAGAGCTAACTCAACAAGCCTCATTCTAGCAAGGCTGTTATTCCCTACGTACGCGAAGTTTCCCATAGGCTAAAGAAGGTCGCTGGAAAAATAGGTGTAAGAGTTGCGTTGTGCGCACGCGACAAGCTCGCTGGCCTATGTCGCAGAATCAACAGCGAAGGACCTGAGAAAGAAGCATGCACTAAGAAACAGGCTATGCACCATGTTGAATGTGTTTTAGCTATTCTCTACAAGATATTATTTACTTGTGGACATCGGCCAAACATGGCGATGCATGAATGATCGGTTGAGGGAGCAGGCTAACTCTCTAAAAGGTTTCCTTCCCAGCCACTTGGAAGACCATTGTAATAAGTCTTGTTGGCAGCCAATTCTTGACAAGTGTTTGATTACGGGGGATATAAAAATCGGCGCGAGCACGAGATTAGTGAAGCTTTCTATATTAAAGAACTTGGCGCTTTCTGTCTTAGTGCACCCTCAATTTTTTTAACTGCTGTGAAGTTAGTTATCTGGGGTCCACTTATATGACCGGTTGTCGATAAGGTAGGCCGCATGGTGCATGTATGTGCAATTCTGCTTATAATGCGTGGTTATGCGCAGATTCTGTTTTGTGTATATTGCAGTTGGTTTGCAATAAACTTTGTTTGTTCAGGGCTCTGTCCTCGTCTCATCTTTTCTTTCTTGTCATTTGCGCTGTTAAGCACTTTCTTCGTCTACTACGCCTACAAGAACTTAGCCAACATGTGTTATGAATGTCTGACTAATGAATACTAACTACACAAAAGGTATATTTTGAGGAAATAATATTATGAGACTTCTTAAGCTGCTAAACAGTACGAGAAAAATTACGAGTTTCGCAGAATCGTCATTTTCGTTTATAATGAGACCCGATTTGCACTGTGGAGTGGTCCAAATAAATATGACCTTCAAACCTAAATCGAAAGGAAAAAAAAGGTATTTTCATGTGCCAATTGGTATCATTACATTTTTTTGTTTTAAGGAAGAAAATAAGTTTTGAACTTTCCCATTGATGAAAACAGGAAATTTCAAGGTGGCAGTTGTCGTATGACGAAATGGGAAGATAGGCACCAATGGGAATGCTAAAAAAATATTTTCTTCCTTAAAACAAAAGATTCAATGATAGTACATGAAAAGAAGTGTTCATTTGCTTTCAATTTATGTATAAAGGTAATTTTTAGTTAAGCCACCACATGGCGTAAATCGCATCTGAATATGATCAAAAATTACGATTTTGTAGAATTTATGATTTTTTCTCATAAAGTTTACCAACTTGATAAGTCTCAAATATTTTTTTCTCAAAGTATACCTTGCGTGGAGTAGGTATTCACTACACAGGTATTCATACAAACAGCAGTATTGCAATAAAGAAATTGCAAACATAGCACATTTTGGATAAATTCTTAGAAGCATATGTGCCAGTATAGTTGCAATAATATTACTGAGCTTCAAACACCTTACACAAGAACCTTTACTCAACATGTAGACCAAGTTTGGATAGAACATACTTTTAAAATAAATTTTTTCACACACACCCAAACAACATCCCGGAAAGTTCCTACGGCAACCTTGCGACCAAACGTTTTTTTTCTCCGAAATATCTTACCGTTTCACTGCTTTCAATACAGTTAATCAGCACAATATTTTTCGAATGCATTTGAGATGGTCGCCAAAACAGCTGGGCGTTTAGCATGAAATCACCCTAACAGTGTGTCATGAACACAGAAAAAGGTCCTATGCTTATTAAGCCCTTTATTTACCAAAAAATATACTGAAAGTGCCTCCTCTGAGGCACTGTATAGTGCCGCTTTTTTCACAGTTCTAAGGGAACTAACTGCACGTGCTATTGTTTACATGTGCAGCAGGAGCATTAATATGTAGTAGAACTTGCTGTTGGGATAGTTGGTGCATGTTTGCATTAAATATTAGTGAATTTTGCGCCAAAATGACGACAACACAAGTGAAGAAAACACATAAACGGAATGGGCACTCATTTGCAATTGTTCATTTCTTGAGGAAATAGGCTGATATAAACCCACTTTTTGTCAACGCTTGTGCAACCTACTCGGGCCGTCCCTTACCTAATCACGCTATAGGACACATGATCGCTAGATACCGTGCTTCCAGCTCATACATGATGAGTGAAGTTTTGCTAACGCAATTGATACCCCTTTTCTTTTGTGAAAGCCCATCAAAATGGCTCTTGGTGTGAATCCACATGAAGTGACATGTGCTCTTGAACGGGCACCGTCGTTATTCTTTGCCGTAAGGGCGTGTTCCCTCGCTCGAGCTTTGGCGCAGCGCCTCGTCGTCTGGCTAACATGTGTCTTTCTGCACGATAGGGGTATTTTGTAAACCACTTCAGTGGCAGACTTCGTGAATGGCCACGCATGCTTCTTTTTACAGCCTTTCAGCTGCTCAGCATGATTTTCAGCGATGCACCGGCGCAATTTTGCTAGTTTGTTAGGGGCACGAACACGATCAGTACTTCATGCCGGCTCGCCACCTTTTTAAGGTTGTACGTATGAATATATAGTATATTATGAATATAAGGTACAAACAGCTGCTAGTGAGCACCCGTCCTGTTCATGTGTTTTCTTTGTGCGGTCGTGGTTTTGACGTGAAATTGACTATTCAATTCAGGCATCCATGTCTATTCACAGCAGATGTTTAATGTCTGTAGCAAAATATTACATGATATTTTCGTATTCATATTTGCATGTTCAAGAGAACAGCAGCCGTGCCAATTGTGTCAATTGGATACAATTTCCTAATTTTGCACAAAACCATTATGAAATGCCCAACCAGCCTCAATTATTTCTCAGTATTGTTAATTTTATCAAGAAACATAAAATCCATTATTCAATTTAAGTTTGCGCATCACCATCCAATTGATTGATGTGTGCAGTTTAATGTCCTAAAGCCACCATTTGATTATGAGACGCTTTAGGGGAGGGCTCCAGAAATTTCGGCCGCCTGGGGTTCTTGTGCACCCAAATCTAAGGAAATGGGCCTACAGCATTTCCGCCTGCATGAAAAATGCAGCTGAGTACTTTGGCGACTAAACCATCGAGGCGGGGTCATCATCATCTAATCTAATACAGATGTGCCAACCGTAATTATAACTTTTAATTGACTATATTCTAACCTCACAGCAAAAGAAAAGAGTAGAACGATTTAAAAGAAAGTTCTACCCCCCCCCTTTCTATGACGTCCATAACGCTTTTTAAGTCGCTTTTGCCAGAATACGCTTTCGCTCTGCGGAAAAGTGCTTTTTGATTTACAGGACACAAAATATTTTTGTCCCTATATTACTCTGCCATGCAGATGCCATTCAATAACGAGTACTAGTATAAGTGCTGGCCGTCTTTCAGAGTGATTTATGAGGTTTTTGCAGCCTTAAGCGACGATAAAGAAAATCGTATGCCACTTTTTTCTTTTCGCCACCCCCCTGAGCTCCTCCTTTACGAATATCTGGAATTTCTGGGTCGCCTGTCAAACAGTTGGACAAGCTCACCAAATGCTACTGCGAGTTTTACACCCGTATTTTAGAACGTCCCTTCACTAAATGCTTCACCTTGACTTGAGAAAATTGATTCCAGCGCAGTCTCTAGGCAGAGCAAGTCACTCAATATCAGGGATAATCTGCTGCGATTCTCAAGAAACGCAGCGTCATTTTTAGACAAGCGGTGGCGCTGTGCTCAGCTAGTACAAGTGAAGGATGAGATTCGAGTCGAGGAGCATTCGTATATAGGGAGGATAGCATTGTTTGCACAGTGGGACTGTTCAAGAGTGCTTTTGTTGAAATAGCTGCACTCTCGTGTATTTTGAGTGAATTAGCGTATGTCAAATAATTTCTACATATACTTTTTTGTGTGTGTGATTCAGTATAATTTGTTGTACTACTGTAAATTTGGAGCCCCACCGCGGTGGTCTAGGGGCTATGGTACTCGGCTGTTGACCCCCAGGTCGTGGGATCGAATCATGGCTGCGGTGTCTGCACTTCCGATCGAGGCAGAAACGTTGTAGGCCCGTGTGCTCAGATTTGGGTGCACGTTAAAGAACCCCAGGTGTTTAAAATTTCCAGAGCCCTCCACTACGACGTTTTTCATAACCATATGGTGGTTTGGGGACATTAAACTGCGCATATCAATCAATGCTGTAACTTTGAAATTTCAAGCTCAAAAATGCTGTGTTTGTTTTTCCTGAAACCTGCTCCAAGTTTAGATTTTCTCCCTAGAAAAGCAAGATATGATGCTCCAAAATATTGCTCCAGATGATAGCTTGGCTGCTCCACCTCTGCTAGCTATAAGTGGTTACTCTTTCACCCTGTTTTTGTGTGCCCATTTTATGTTCTTTGATGTTGCATTGTTTCAGGGGGACATATTATGTGATGCGCTTGATATTTTACATCTTAAATCAATTATTCTGCGTGGTTAGTATCTAGTGACACTGTTAAGCTATTGTAATTTTGCCTATTGTTTTCACTCCTGTATTATTGTTTCCCCAGTATTCTGAATGTCTGAACACACAAGGGTTATTGTGAAATGAAAATGCCATTTTAAGACTGTTTTGTCATTACATTCATTAGAATACCACTAGCCTTGCATAATATGCATAAGGCATGCCACAACACATGCAAACTGTGGCGTATCATTATGGTAATTGTAGTGTGCACTGATATATTATTTCAGTATGTTGGAGAAACAAGGCATGCTGCATTGCACTACTCTTCCTGCTGTTTGTATGCTTCACTGCACTGTGCTTTTGTGCTGCATTGAAGCATGTTATAATTAGTTCTTCATTTTTAAGTGCAAATAAAGGCTCTTTTGTTGTACTTTGATATGCATGCATTGGTCGTTAGAGCTCCATGCCGTACCATTGACGTCTGATTTCCGGTCTTCTTTTGTAGCAAATGGCATTCTGCTTTGCACAATTGAAAAAGGCTTTTGATTAAGGTACAACTTGTCTCTGAATCCTGTATGTTCTCTGTGCCTAATAAAATAAAGCTTGATTTCGTTTTGCACAATGGCATGACTTTGTGAACGTTGTGTTATGTGTGGCAGCTCATTTTGAGTGATGCCTTTGCACTAAGCTAGGATTACGTGTTATATGCCGTGCTTCATGTATGCACCATAAAAGCTCTGCTAAGGCCAGGATTACCACACTGTGGCAGGAGCCACTAGAATAGGACATCTGCACATGAAAGGTCTAGCTAAAGGGTAAGCTTTCACGTGCTTCCACAGGGGCTTACTGGAAAGGGGTAACTTTCGAATTATGGTATTTTTTGCATGGGTGTTGGGGCATTATTCAGCATGAACACCCCCACACCCTTTTTGCTGTTTGAGCAATTACACCCCTACACTACTTTTGTTTTTTAAGGGTGTTAGGGTGTCGTAGCAATATTACACCCTTACGCCCTTAAGATTACTTGGGTACATTCGCTTTTACACCCTCACTCCCTTAAGGCCACTTGGGTGTACATTTGTCTTTACACCCGAAAAAATGTTTGTGCCATAGGGTGTAAATTCGGAAATCCGCCCCACGATATAGGTGTAGCCTTGCTTGATACACCCATTTCGTGGGGTGTTGGGGTGTGAGTTATAGACACTATAAAACACCTATATGGGTGTAATTTGGTTTACAGTGTGTGTGGGGGACTTCAACCGGTTCAACCGCCCCCCGGAAATTTTCAACTTTGTTTGCGTATATGTATATACACGCACTCATACAAACGCACACACAAACAACATACATAAAGTAAGGTTGCAAACTCCCCCACCACCCTTCGAAAAAAATTCTGGCTGCGCCCTGTGTTGCCACGGCTGCTGATTTATCGGTAGATCTCCTGATTTTTAAAATTTCCTGCTGATTGAGTGATAAGGTGTCCGAATCTATATACTGACTTTCTGTCTTCTCTACATAAAAAATCGCAAAAGCTACTGCTTTTTCAGCATAGAGTTTGGTTTGACGTGGTGCCATGTGGCGACGAACAAAAGAAGAGGGAAAGCAACCAGCTCGCTCAAAAGACAAATGCTTGCTAGGAATGCATGCCGCAAGTATATTTTCCGAACGAACAGCTTGGACAATGGAACAGCGGAAAAAAAAAAATTCATCAACACGCGTCCCTGCCTTCACTTTTGCTCTGTACGATTCCGCAGTGACTTAAAAAGGCAAGCACTTGTATGCGCTACTTTCGCTGGAATGTGGAGGGTTTAAACAAGCACTAAACAAGTTTAGAGCGCTACACCAGCCTGTGAGCCAGTGTTTGCGTGTGTGAAGTATTCTTGCAGGAAAGTCACTGGCAGGTTTTTGGAATCGCACTGACATTTCGCAAGAATTTTACCGCATATGTGTGAGCAAATGAAGTTTTGCAAACGAGCAGCCTTAAACCATGGACTAATAGAACATACTATTTTTTTTTGTGCTAGGCTCCCCTGTTTTTCCTCTATTTCTCTTCACTCATTTTCTGAGTACACAAAATTAACAAAACTTGCTCACCGGTGTGACATTCAGGCAGCGCTTTTCTAAAAGCCTCTATGGCTCTGAAACAGCTCTCCCTGGAATGTGGATGGGTGTATGGACGTAGAGGGAGAACATGATTCTGTGCACGAATGTTTTTAATGGGACAACATTGCAACACAATGGGACATCGGCCATAACGTGGTACATACTTCCAATTCCCTGCAGGGATGCTGGCATCCCTGCAAGGAAGACGAGCTCTGGGGAACAGTGTTTTCTCAGAAACACTGTGATAGGAGCGCCGCCTTTCCGGCATTGACAGAATTTGTGTCGGCTGTACTGTGTTTGCCAAATTCCAGTGCGGCTGCTGAATGAGTGTTTTCTGCTGTCAACAACATGAAAACAAAGCTGCGGAATATGTTGAGCACTGAGACTATTTGTGGCCTTCTTCATACAAAACGCCTCATTACATCTTTAGCATGCCATAATTTCAACAGTGACGGAGAGCTGATGATGAGGATGCACAATTTGCACAAAGAGCAGGTCATGTCCACCTGAGACATGTTAGCACACAGTAAAGCTTCTTTGCGTAAGCTCGAAGTGGCTCACCGTGTCTGTTTTCATGCCTGAAACACTAAAGCTTCAATGCGCTAAGTGCTATCAAAAATCAGTCTTGAATCGTGCTGCGTTGATCATAGAGTTATAGGGCGTTGACACCTTCGGGACGCCCGGGTACTTATAACTCACCACCAGTAATCTAGCAGTCATTATTTTTGCAACTTCATGAAAACTATAGTACTCGACGGTAGATTACTAATATCAGCGCTGAATTCACAATGCAAAAAATCCGCAGATCCCACGTACAGTGGGAATCGATGATATGCGAAGCACAAATGAGAAATGTTGATATGTCACTTTAAATTTGCACAACATTACGAGTTGGAGGTACATGATGTCGTACATGCCTTCCGTATCATGATTATCATGTTTGGATGTGTTGTTTACCTTCGTCATCTATTCCCGTCACGTGATACCAAATTTAGTCAATGTGGAGCTAGCAAAACAGCCACGAGCACGCTGTAAGCGTGGTACGTTGTCATGTTCTTCGATGACACGCGTGTCAGGATTATCATGTTTGCACCAGTCATATATTTCGTCCTCCATTGACGTCACGTAACGCCAAATTTGGTATATGTGGAGTTAGCAAAACGGCTGCGAGCGCAACAACGGCGTGACCGGCGAAATGGACGCCGGTGAGCACGCGCACCGCGTCACGTCGAAATATATTGGCTCCTTCACTGTGGCATGTAATGTTCTCGCATGACACGCACCTCATGATTATCATGTTTGCACCAGCAACATACCTTTGTCATCCATTGACATCACGTAATTCCAAAATTGGCATATGTAAAGCTAGCGAAACAGCTGTGAGTGCATTATCAGGTGTAATGTCATGTGTTTACAAGATGCGCATCTCGTGATTATCATGTTTGGATGTGTCATTTACCTATGTCGTTCGTTCGCATCACCTAATACCGAGTTTGGTGCATGTGAAGCTAGCGAAACGCCCGCGAGCGCATCATGAGCGTAGCATGTAGGCATGTTGTTACATGACACGCATCTCATGTTTATTATGTTTGCACCAGTATCACACCTTCGTCATTCATTCACGTCCCGTATACCAAATTTGGTATAAGTGAAGCTAGCGAAACAGCCGCCAGCGCATCATGAGCGTGGCATGTAGTCATGTTGTCACATGACATGCATGTCATGATTTTCATGTAAGGGTCTGTCGCTTGTGTTCGCCATGCACTCATGCCATACCATACCATTTTTGGGACATGCCATGTGAACGAAACCACCGCAAGAGCTGCAGGACCAAGAAATGTAAATCATGACATTCATGACATACATGTCGTGATTTTCATGTTATGACTAGTCATATATGTTCTTCATACAGTCATGTTATGCCATACCAAGTTTGGTATCGATACCATTATCGAAACGGCCAGGAGAGCTAAATGTCGTAGGCGGCTAGATAGATACGCTCAGTGTTGCTGAAGCTCGCTAAAAATTCTTCGCATTTAAAACTAAGCGCGAGGACTAAAATTTAAAATCTACTGAATTCTACTCATATTGTTGGGAAAAATCCGCAAACCATATTTTTGGGTGTCATGGCAACACTGCACCCCTGTTGTGAGGGTGAATTATAAGTCGCGCGGCCATAGGACGGCTCCAAATTCCGTCTACTGGTAGACCCGCGCACGCAGTTAATGCTAGCGATCCTCCCGCGAATTTTAGATCACGCTGCGCGACTGAGGCAAGCGTTAATTTGTCCTGTTACTGTATTCTAGTATATTTGAATGGTCTTAGACAACTGTGTTGCCCTAGCTTTGACCAATTTTTTCTGGTGTTACATCGTGAGCACACTTATCAAAACGAAGCTGTGTTGATAACTGTATAGTGTGTCATCTTTCAAGTAATGAGGTTACATTACGCGTTCAGTGCGCAAGAAACCCAAGAGGTTCAATAACGCGTAACCTCCGCTCATGGAATGAGACACCAAAAGCATGTCTTCAAATATTACCGCTTTTCAAAGAGGGCGCCACTGTTAATTCTGGATTCAGGTTTTCAGGGAGTTTGTTTACTGCGCAGCAGCTCCACGTGTGTTCGCGTCGCTGCTTCTCGGGCGCGCGCTCGCCACTCGCGAACTTCCTCCAAAAATGGCGGCTGCCGCTTCGAGAATGGTACCTCGAAGACTGTTTAAATATTCTACGTTATGGGACGATGTGTTTAGTCTTCGTCCGTAACTGTCCTGTGTGTGAACGTGACGTTCTGTGTTCGTCTTGGTGTTGGTTGCAGGAACTGTCGATGCGCTTTTTTCTTTGATACATCGAAGTACAGTAAGTATACACAGTGAATCTCCGGGCGATCAGCTGTAAACACTGCATGACAATGCACTTCTTATCTCGCACGCTTTAACCTTGGTATGAAGCCTTGAAGTAGTCAAGCGCATCAGTAGTTTTACTACCATGGTAGCCGGTCCTGTGTAGCGCTGCTAACAAGCCTTCCTTGCATTCGTAGGTGCTGCTACGAGAGAATGCTGCTCCCAATATCGATGGCCTTGCTCTCGGTCGAAAACTTTGCGAGATTATCTGAGGTGTGTCAGCTCTTGCGAAATTATTCATTTTGTTCTACTAACACCCGTGGCCTTATCTGTGACAGCATATATCTATGTCAATGTTTACAAATCTGCAGCCATGTACGCGAAGGGTGCATGATGTTACGTTGTCGGTTTCGTAATTTCAAGCATTGGAAACGTTGCTCATTGTAATTTGGTTTAAGCTTACGTTTCAGGCGGCAGTAAATTACGAGGCGCTGTGTCAGGGAAAGCCGGATTAGTTCATTCCGTCTCGTTTCACATCGGAACTTTCCGTGTGTTTGCGAAGAGCGTAATGTTCGGCGTTGTAACTGTATTTAGGGGAAAACTGTTACGCCTTGTAATGTTTTCAATGTAGACTTTGCACATTTTCTGAATATAAGAGTGCTTGCCTCTCCTCTCATAAAAAACAAATGAAAAAGACAAACTCACCTGACTTACTGCGTTCATGCATTGATATGCGAATAATTCTTTCATGTTAACCGTTGCTATCTAGCCGTGTTTTGTATTATCTTACGTGCAATACAGTGATGTTATGGCATTTTTACGTTCTAGTGCATGCACTCAATAAAATTTCAGAAGTATAAAAGGATGAGCATGTCTTAATAACTATTCGCTTCTCTTTCAGGTTACAGTTTATTTAGGGATGCTACTGTTCATAATCTTTCTCATATGGAGGTGCTTCAAGAAACCTCCAATCTATGAGGTACCAGCTTGGGACATCACCAAGGGCCACCGTTGGTCTGTTACGGACATCCTCAGCCGCACAGGTTATTGCAGTGTCTGTGAGAATCTAATTGTGGATGGCCTCTTCTGTGACTGCTGTGGCATATGTGTGGATCACGGCTGTTGTGGTGTAGCTGATAGGAATTTGGCATGCAAGACTCTGTCCTCCAGCGGCGATTCCATCAATCATCACTGGGTCAAAGGTATGTTCTCATACGGTACTTTCCCGAAGAGGATTAGTAGTGGCTACACATGGTACTTTTTTTTATAACTAGATGTAAATGCTGCTGTTGTGGGTCAGGAATTCATTGCTTTTAAGAACAATTGAGCATTCTTTTGACATTTTTAAATGCTAAATCTCTCAGAGTACAAAGACAAGCAAGTAGTTTCTTTCTCGCCTTCGTTACCCTTTGTACAGGCGCTGTCTCCTCTTCACTGCTTATTTTTTTATAAAACATGTGGATAATGTCGGAACTAAGCGTTAAGCCTATTAGGATTCCATGCTTTTCCGCTTCATGTAATCTCTGCTTGTGCAGTTGAAAATGAACACAGCCAAGTGATGTCAGTTGATCACACTCAATGGTCATGCGAGACAATGCAGTACGAGTGTGCGACTGCATAGTCAGGCAGGGTCGGAGGCCAATCACAATGGCTATCCCTCGCATATGGAGCAATCAAGAGCTTGTTTCTTCATGATGTCACGTGAACAGATTGCTGGCATCATGAATCGTGCTTATGAAATGTTAGGTGTCAGGAAACAGTAATGCTCTTATTTTCGTATTTATGGAGGTAGTCTAGGGGCTCAATAAAAAAAAAAAAAACGTATTAGTAAGAGCCCGTACATGCGCTATTCACACAGTCGCAACGTACGTTCCAGCACACCTGCCGTATGCAGGCGGAGAGCAATAGAGCATGATCGATATGCTCTTTTGCCCTGTGCTTGCGTGTGGCAGGTGTCTCAGCACATGTGGTGCAGGTAGCGCATGTACAGGCCCTCAGTGCTACACGTGGGATAGATAAAAATAAATCTTTGCTATTGATATGCGGAAAGTCGATAAATGAGCTGTCATTACAAGACAGCGAGAACAAGCTGTAAGTCAATGCAAGCTTTAAGAGAGTGATTATGGCTGAGAAAATGGCAACTGAACATTCGGGACAGTACTGTGGCTGACTTCTCATCGAATGTGTGCAGGCAATACCTCTCCAAACAGCAGATGTGCGGTGTGTGGCCAGCTGTGTGGGCTGGAAGCAGCGTTGTCCGACTTCCGGTGCTGCTGGTGTCAGCGGACGGTGCACACAGGGTGCACGGGCAAGCTTGCTGAGGTGTGCGACCTGGGGCGACGTCGTGCATGCGTGGTGCCGCCGTATTGCGTTCGACTGCGCATGGTCGGCTGGAAAGGGCGGCGCCACCTGGTTGTGCGCAGTGTCAACCCCCCAAGTTACAGCCCCTGGAGCCCGCTCATTGTGGTGGCCAATCGCCGCAGTGGCAACAATGATGGCGAGCATGTGCTCAGCGCCTTCCGTGGCATCCTCAATCCGGCACAGGTAAATGGCTTATCAACTTGTGAAACCTCAGTTTCAGTAGCATTTAAAGGGGCCCTGTAATACCTTTCCAAGTAATTCTGTAAAGGCTTCATTAAAGAAGCTTATTTCCTTGTGGATCGACTACCGCAAAAATTTTTACAAGTCGTCAACTAAATGTGGAGTTCCGGGGATTTGTCGAACACTTCAAGCGCTTTCTCTCCCTCTCTTTGTTTTAGCGAGTGTGCTAAAAGCCACACATGGGAGGGGGGCCAAGGGCTCAAGAAGCTACATCTATTCATCAATGCGCTTCACAACTTTTTTTTTTAATGCCTGGCTTTGCTAGCACAGTGCAAACATGTTGCGGCATCTTGTGGCAGCTGCGATAACTGTGCAGCTCACGATGCTTAAATCAGCCAATTTCCATGGGCTTTGGGTTTATGGTACAGTCATTTTGGATTATAACACCTTTGTTGAGAAAAGAGCGAGCAATTTCTAGCCCTCCTTAAAATATAGTTGAGAATTCCTGGCCACTTGCTGCACTCTAATATTTGACTCACTAGTTCTAAGGATTCTTGACTGCCCATTGAAAGTGTTTTCTGACCATGCTCAAAGGCTGTTGAAGGGCTTAACTGTGCCTCAAAGCTTGCTTATGCTGCTCTTTTACCCAATGCTCTGGCCTGTTATCATTAAAATTTTGCTACTATGATAATCTAGGGTGTGCTTGGAAGACACCAAGCTTTCATTATCATTGTTGGTAAACACTACGCAGATCGGCAAAAAATTGGACAGCCTCTGTGCAAATACGGTAGGTTCTCGTTAAACAGAATATGAAGTGAGCAGGAAAATGGGCTCCCTTTAACAGTACTTCTGTTTACTGAGTGGTTAACAAGAGGTACAATTCAACTATGAAACCAATGATGCTAGAGGCAGTTGTTCCATTTTAAGGAGTACTGACAAGATTTTGAAGCACCCTGAAAAAGACATATTTCGTTCGCATGGTGTGCACTATCAATATTTTCCACACACCAGGGTCAGACAACACATAGAAAGTATTTTACATTGAATTTAAAGCTCATTGCCTAACATTGTCGAGCCAGCCCTACAGCAATGGACATTATCATGACAAGTCAACACAGTTCACTTGGTTTAAGAAATTTTCATCCTGCGTGCAACCTAAATCGCAGAAATTGATGTCAGAGTCTCTGGACTGTAATTCACTGATCGTTGTTTACATGAACCACATGCCACTGACAGCAGACCGGCTGTTGTTGCTAGTATGTCGGGAGTTGCAGTCTTCGCATGACGTCAGACAACTCTTAACACGACACAGCAAATCCACCTTCTCGATACTGAAACGGAAGTTGGAAGTTGTTGTGTTAAGGTAGTGGGTATTAAAGCTATATTAAATCACTTCCTAAGCACCAGGGCACTCTTCTTTAGTGTTCTCGACACCTGTGTTTTTATTTAACACAACAACCTGAAAATATTTGAAATTCGTGTCAGTAGTCTTTTAAAAGAAGAGATTTTTGTTTACTGACAGTCTACTGTACCTGACAACTACTGGGGATGTCTTTAGGTATACAACAGTTCAAGGTCCACACAATAAATTTCAGTCGCCCACCGTTTGTTTGGACTCGACGGGAACCGTCGAAAAGTCCGAATAATCGGGAGCCCGAAAAAATGGATTCACTCGAAACAAAAGCGCTTTTATAGGCCCTATCGCCCGAAAAACTGTCTAGGGTACACACACGCACGCTTCCGAGACAGTTTGCTTGGAAATAGAAAATTCCCGAGTCACTTCAGACTGAGGTCGGTTGCCTTCTACCTGGCCAATTATCTCCGCTTTCTTCGTCATCGTGAGCATCTTGTAGCTCCCACGTTGGCCGCGTTTCTTCACTCCCGACGGCGCAGCAACGGGTGGCGTCATAGCCATTTCAGCGCGGCACTGAATACGCAAGAGAGCGAGGCCAAGACGAACCAGGCCTAGCCGCAGAAGCAGCTGACTGACATGCTGACACACGCCAAACGCCACAAAGAACAGACTCCATAGGTGGCTTGGCTTGGCCGCTCGGCTGGCTAAAATAAAATAAAAAAAAATGCGTCGCCACACATAGATCGCCACACACAGAGATCGGCAATGGCGATTTCCGCATGCATTTTGACACTGGCCCGACTTATGATTATGCTGCTCTTTGCTTATGCTGCTCTTTTACCCAATGCTATGGCCTGTTATCATTAATACTTTACATACAAGCATATCAGCGCTGGCAACCTAGCAAACGTATTGTTAACGTCGCTGTCAGCGTGTAATTGCTTATCACAATGCATCCGGTCAGTCAAACGAAGTCAGAATAATCTAATGGCGCACAGTGGGGCGTCCGAAGTTTCGGTCATGAGTTTACCTTAGGATCAATGGGGCGAGTGGCGATGCGATGAAATGTCCGAGTAAACGGGCATGTCCGAATTTTCGGGGTCCGAATAAACGGTCGGTGACTGTACTTGAATATAAACATTCGAAAGATGTCTGTCTAGTTGGGTATGAAAATTGGGAAATGATTTTAACTCCACGCAAAAGTTTTGAAGAAACCCAAAGAAGAGGCCCACGTGATTGCGGATCTCAGAAAAAACGGATATCCAAAGAACTTTATTCAAGCCGCCACCTGCTGTGCAGAGCAACAGAGGGTGCGAAAACCCCAATCAGCGTTTATTGGCAGCCTTCTGAAATGCGTACCGGTCCCATACGTTCAGGGAACCAGCGAGATGTTGGCACGGATCTTCAAAAAAGAAGGGGTTCGCTTCGCACATGTGCCTTCAAGTACGCTGGGCCGTCTCCTCCCCCGCTCGAAAGACCGGCCAACAATGGACAGGACCCCCGATGTGGTTTACAAAGTCATTTCGTTCTCTTCTTCGTATATCAGCGAAAGAAACGAAAAACTTAGCGGAACGACTTAAACAACACGCCAAGGACGTGTGGAAGCTCGACAAAGAGCGCAGCGCAGTAGCCGAGCATGCTGAGACGTTGGACCACCAGATAAATGTCGAAGCAACGACCAGCCTTGAAAGCGAGACTAACTGGAGCAGAAGGTTACTACTCGAGTCGTGGCATATACAGCGAACGGCCCAAAACATCAACCGCTCTCTCAGAACCATTCCCCCAGTGTATACACGTGGGCTGCACTCCACCGCGAAATGAGAGAGAGAGAAAGGGGTCATAAACCACCCCGCGAGTGCTTTGAAGACACCGCTGCTACGTAGTCTCAGTTTCCCCCCGAGGAAGGAACCAGGTCGGTTCCGAAACGTCGGGTTTCTTGGAAAACTTTTGGTTGGAGTTTAAGACATTTCCCATTAAATTACTTGTGTCCAGCCAATGTGCTTCCATGTGCTCGAACAGGGAAAAATGCCAATATTCGAGGAAGTTCTTCTTATTCAGGATTTGGCTAAAATGAGCAAATGTAGTTGACTCAAACGGTTGTGCTATTGTGCCCTTCTACTGTCCCTAAATTTCCCCATGTTTTCCAGCAATCATATTTCAAAGATGTTAAGAATATCGATATTAAAAAAAAAAGAAGGTACATGGTGTTCCTGATAGCGCTGTTCTTGTCAGTTTTCGAGCCACCGGTTGTAAGTTGTTCCAGCATCACAAAAGATGAGATGAGCAATTAGTTTGAGCAAGTTTCTGCACAGATGTTTGTGAAGCAAAAACAAGACTGACAACCTTTTTTGAAAGCACTTTGCCACTCACCCTCGGCTTTTCCATGTCCACTGCAGCTTGTGTGCAGCATCTGAACTTTAATCTTTTTCTATATGTGGGGGCATACTTAACAAAATTCTTTGCCAGGTAGTGCCGCAGTCGGAGAGCGGTTTGGATGATGACTATAATGATCGCCCGCAGCTGTCGGCAGCAGAGATCACCATTGCGGTGACGCTTTTGTCGAGCATTTACGGTGACGATGTCACCTTGGCGCAAATACGGGCGAACCAAAATGCTTCCAAGCGAAGTATGAGGCAAGGCATAATCATGGACTTTTTTAAGCCTGCCTGATGCAATAAAGTTCATATTTCTAACAAAAACGAAATTTCCGGACTGTTCGATTGTTCAGACTTTTTTTTCGGTCCCCGCCTGGTCTGAAAAATCGGTCAGCGACTGTACATGATTTCACTTGTTGAAAAGTACAGTATTTTTAGATCATTGCCTACTTGAACTGAAACGTATGAGGCGACTGACAGACAGATGTCTGGATAAGTCAGCACGTGGCCTGCTGTTAAGAGTTCTGATATTCAGCTAATCAAAATAGCTACTGGTGAAATGCTTTTGATGTAATTAATTCGTTTTGCCTTCCTTTATGCAGGTGGTGGACTTGAATGACCTGCCACCAGAATCTGCCCTCGAGTGGTGTCACCTGATAAAAGGTCACACCTGCCGCATCATAGTAGCAGGGGGTGACGGCACGATCAACTGGATTTTCACTGTCATAGACAGGCTGAAACTACAGGTGCGTTTTGCCTATGTTTCGTATTACTTCCTGACCGAGATTTGGTCATCCCTTGTGATGTATGGTCTCACAAGTGGGAAGAACTTGCATGGCGTAAGTGGAATATCAAGTGCTGGTGGAACAAAACACATTGTACATCAGAGTGCAAACAAATAAAGAGGCTTCTGTGTCAAAGTTGTATTGTGGAACCTGTAAAACAGCTGCTATCTTCTGAAGTGTGGCGAATGAGTTTCAAGAGTTACATTTTGCGGGCTGATGGTGTGTTGGAGAATTTAGAGTTACAGTGCAGAACTTGTTCAGTATCAGCTCAGCGAGTACTACAGTCAAGCTCACATATAAGAGCCCAACTTAAAATGAACTTTTCCTTAAAACGTGACCATGGAAATATACATTATATTTCAATGGCACAAAATTGCACTTGCAATGAACGTCTCTGAGGGCTGCTTATCGGTTTCAGCGAACGGAGTCTGCACTCCAGTGACTTCCCGAGACACCACTTTCGACCACCGATAAGCCACCGGCAAGGTGCCCATAGATTTACTGTTAAACGTTGACGCTGCCTCTGCAGCCCTTTAGTTGTAGCTCTCCCTAACCGTTTTTTGTTATGCACCTCTCCATCCTTTCTTTGTTCCCCTGCTACTCTGAGCGCCCTGCATCGCCAGACGAGGCGATGTTTTCACATTGCCAATGATTTTCCAAAAACCGGTAGGCTGACAAGTCCTTTCTCAGTTTTTGATTGCTGGTTTTGTTCCACTATCGTTAGCGTTGCCAGCCTTGAGTGACCAGACCATCTGCAAACATCATCAACCGTTAACTGTACCCGATTGTCTGCGTCTTGTCTGGATAAGTCTCATATCGTTCCAGTGCATGCGCTTGTGCTACCTTACCAACTTTGATAATTTGCTATTCGTTCCATGTTTAGGACTTGTTCTTGCTCACTTCCTATGGGTGCGGAAGTGTAGAAACAGCTATTACACGGTACGAATTGCAAATAATGCAGTAGGTCGAGCTGCGCAACCACGCCAGCACCATAATGCGATTATTTGACCTCTGCGCATGCAAGCCACTCTCCCATGTTTTCCTACGCGTGCATTGTGCATTTCGTGGACCTTTCAAACAAGCTAGCCGACCTGCCTTTTTCTTGCGTGTTTTAGTTTTCAAGGTCCCCTTCCTGATGTATGCTCCTCTCTTTATCGCAACTCCTTCGCCTGTCTCCACCCCTTTGTGATCAGGAAGTTTCTATGAGGAATCTGGATAGAAATGGGCCTAAAACAGTCCCACGCGTCCTGGCTTGTATGTCACGCATGCGCGTCTTGCTCGCTGCTGTGCGTGTGTGGTCAGGATGGTGCATGGGAGGCCTTTCGCGTCTTTTCCTGCCACTCAACACAATACCGAAAGCGCAACCGCTTGGCTTGGGTGTAATCGGTGTGTTCAAGACCTATTTTAGGTGCCGCGTTGTGGAGTGCTTGCTCATAGCTGTTGACCACCCAGCAGCTGACTTGCCACTTGGAAGTGTCCCTGTATTTAGCTGCAGAGATGGTGAAGGCTACGTGGACGGAGGTAACGAGTACATGTGTGCGAAGCTGTTTCCACGAGGCTGACTTCGTGGATGTCAGATCCGATGCTGAGCCTGAAGCACCTGAACGAGACCACTCCGATTGCATTTGTGGAAGTGGGTCGTCGAATTCATTAAGGGGCGAGACTTCTACTGCGATGTTTTTGTTACAGCCGATGATGATGCCAACACTGTGGGGCCATGCGTGGATGACGGCTTTGTGAATGAAATGCTCGGAAAGAGTGATTTGGAAGAATCAGATGATGACGATGACGAAACCTTAGAGCCAGTGCCTACAAGGGTGCCAGTAGCATTAGGCTACATTAATAGCCTCTGGCAGCTTGTATATGCCAAGGGCTTCGGCAAACAACACCCTGCCGCTTTAAATAGGCTCGGAATTACTTTAATCACTTCTGCTCTTCGAAACACGTGTTCTACAAGCTTTTTGCCAAAAAAATCTTGTGTTTTCACATGCAACTGTTTAAAAGCTGTGTTTTGTTGACTACAAACTTCAGCATACAGGGAATAGATGCCGCGTCAGGCTCAGGTTCGTTGTAATTAAGGGGAGATGCGGGTCGAAAAATCGCGTTTTTTGCAAAAATTTCCACTTTTGAGATATTGCTTCTAAAATCACTTTTGATCATTCAACTATCATTTCCCCAAAGGTCATAGCTGAATTCAAACAAGAAAGTGGTAAAAAGTTGATCTGCGCTAGTGAAGGTAGCTGCCGAAGTCGCCAATTCACGCATCCGACGGCTATTTTTGAAAATCCGCCACTCGGCAACACGATGACGTCCGCCATCGGGGTTTGTTCGGTGGTGTAGATCAAGGCTCCTTCTAGTGTACAGGCGTCCCCCTAGTTTCGTATTTTAGTGAGGAATTTCACAAAACAGTCGTTTCCAAGTCGGTTTACAGCCAAGCTGCAGCCGCTTCGCGCATCTCTACCGGTCACATGGTACGCTACCGAGGCCGCCATTGGCTACATCTGATCGGCCTCGCTCGCTGAGCGCTTGCGACGATCGGCACTTGCCGTGCGTTTCTATGTTTTTCCGAGTTCACCATGGATAACTCGAAGAAGCAAGACTTCCGTGCACGAAAGTTTGCAAGCAAGAACAAGTACCAAGGGCGTCGACGTAAACCGAAGCGCAAAGCAGCGGTAGAAGAAAGCGAGCCGCGGGCCACTAGGCCTAATCAAGGCAGCGGGGATACGGCGGCTTGCGGGAACTTTGACGAAATCGACGCCGCGATCAAGTTCATCAGCGCATCAGAAAAAAAGATTGAACAGTTCGAAAGCGAAAGAACGAAGAGTGTTTGTGGCTCTGTGAGCGGAGTATTATGTGACATCGGCGCACTGACATCGATGGTAAGCCGTGCTGTTTGTCCAACATGCCACACCGCTGGACTCGTCATTCGCGACACCGCAAGTAAACGTAAGGGCCTCTCTTCGTTCCTCGAGCTGCACTGTGATAACAGTGAGTGCCCTGAGTCAGTGGTTTCTGCCGCGCATAGTTCGCGGCGTGTTCTGCCGGAAAGACAGCCCACTGAAGCCGGTGATGACTGGAGCTACCGAAGCGGCAGCTCGCGCGACAGCTTCGCTGTCAATGTGAAGGTAGTTGTGGCTGCGCGTGCAATAGGCATTGGGCATGAACAGCTGTCGCGTTTTTGCGCTATTCTTGGACTGCCAATACCTATGCATCATAAGACTTTTATTGCAATCGGCAAAAAAGTTCATGCTGCAGCTACCAAAGCTGTGCAAGAAAACCTGGCGAAAGCGCGGATGATAACTAAAGAGAAAGTGGATGGGGCTGATGTTGCTGTCGTGTATGATGGCACATGGCAAAAAAGAGGGCACAAGAGCCACAATGGCATCGGCACTGCTGTGTCTGTGGACACTGGTTTGTGCCTAGATTTTCAAGTGCTATCGAATTACTGCCTTGCCTGTAGCCGGCACCAGGACTTGGGTGATGAGGAAGAAATATGGCAAGCATTCCACACACCTGTCTGCGAAAAAAATACAGAGTGCTCCTCTCATGCCATGGAGACTGAGGCAGCTTTGCGCATATGGGGCAGGACATCCTCATACACAACACCATTGCGCTTCACCAAGTTCCTCAGTGATGGGGACAGCAAAGCTTATACCGCTGTCGCTGAGGCCAAGGTATATGGTGAAGCTGTTGTGGACAAGGAGGAGTGCACAAACCATGTGGCCAAGCGTCTAGGCACTGCACTTCGGAAACTGCCAACACGACTTCCACGAGGGGAAAAGCTGACAGATGGCACAATTCAGAAGCTGCAGAACTATTACCGTATTGCAATCACAAACAACAGAGGTGATATTCTGAAAATGCATCGTGCCATCTGGGCCTCATATTTCCATTCATCATCGAGCAACACAGCAGGCAGCCACCGATACTGTCCAGAAGGGGCGACTTCCTGGTGCAAGCATAGGCGAGCCGAAGCGCTTGGGGAGACCCCACCCGACCACACACCAATCTTGACCAAGGCTCAAGGATTGGCTGTGCTTCCCATTTACAAGCGGCTCACAGATGAAAAGTTGCTGGTGCGTTGTATCCAAGGGAAGACCCAAAACGCTGCAGAATCTTTGAACAGCAAAATCTGGTTGTTGTGTCCGAAGACCAAGTTTGCCTCCCGGACAACGGTGGAAACTGCAGCTGCTATGGCCGTGTTGTGGTTCAATAAAGGACATTCAAGCTTTGAACACGTGCTAGAGGAGCTTGGTGTAGTCCCACCAGATCAACTGATCACCCTGGGCCAATCCCGCGACCAGAGGAGAATCGAAAGAATGTCTGCGTGTGAAACAGCCGAGGCAAGGGCCCATCGGCGGAACGTAGCAAAGAAAGCGCGCCTTGATGACTCCCTTCTCAAGCGGCGAGAAGGATCCACATATGGAGCAGGACAATTTTAGGTGCTCTAGCTGTGTCCCTTCTACGATATCACCAAGTTTTGTGCAAATCGAACTGTGTAATCATGAGTAAACATATTTACAACTTTCAAATGCATTTTTCTCAATTTCCATTTTGAGGTAATTCTCTCATCTTGTGCACAATCTTTTTAAGGCATAAAATGGTCCTATCTTGATGAAATTTTGCACAGAGCTTAATCAGTCACTCTGGAATACAAGTATCTACTTTAGGTTGCATTATACATCACAGATTTTTTGTTACACAACTTGATACACTGATAGAGAGATGTAAAGTATGCATTAGGTACTTTTAATTTTTTTTTTAATGTAGCAAATAAATTTTCTGTTTGAGGTACTTTTCTGTATTGTACTGCTCAAGTGCAGCAGAATGAGCCATTTTGCAATTCTGTGTGAAAATTTTTAGTAAGCTTTATTATGTGCACAAAAAACACTATATTTTGATATCAAAGTTGTTGTAGCTCCGGAACTACTATAGCTATCAAAAAAATAATTGCAGTTATGAAATAAGCACTGCAAGCTTTACTAACACCTAAAATTTCAAGGAGCTGGGTTATGAAATAAAAAAAAACCTTTTTCGAGTAGCATCTCCCCTTAACTATAAGTAAATAACTATAGGTATTCGTTACAGACAAGTCCAGGGGTAGTGCCAGACCCAATTCCCCTGTCACCCCCCCCCCCCCTCAAAAAATCACATGGAGGGAATGCTGATGAGTGGGGCGAAGCATCCTTGTGTCCGTCCGTCCATGCATGCGTCCCATCACGTTTGAGAATGCTGATGGCGCGCAGGTAACACCGACGAGGCGCGAGCCAAGGAAGCCTGGCACAAGCGTCTTTAACGCGCCTGCCGCTATGCTTCGTCCATTCCTCACCAACGATCTGACACGTACGGCGACTATCCAGGAGACTGAGAGAGGCACTTATTCTCCCTGTACCCAGGCACAGCCCTCGCAGCAGCCAATCGGAGAGTAGTGGTACAGTGCCATCTAGAATATTCTCAGTAAACTTCAGTTTGTACGTACAGTAAAATACGGTTATAACGAACCTCAGATTAACGCTTTTTTCAGATTAAGGTGAGATGCGGGTCGAAAAACCGCGATATTTTTTTTCGAAAAAGTCAATTTTGTGTTTTTGTGTGTTTTGTATTCCTCCAAGCATTCTTCTCCTTAATATAATAAAATATCAAAGCTGAGAATCAACTAGAAGTTATTGAAAAATACAATTAAAGGACTCGCGTTGGCTCTTGAAAGTGCGAAATTACCAGATTTTTGTGCACGCGGCACTTCGCTCTATGGCATCGCCAGCTCTTGAAATTTCATGGGCATGTAGGCCTGTCCCTCTTCTCCCAGAGCCCACTTTGGCAGAGCGGCATTCATGCTAAAAATACAACAGAAAATTTTTTTTCCCACTGCATTCTAGCGTGGCGAGTGGGCCTTCGAAGTTACGTGGTATGATCGCAGCCCTGCCATTGGTTGCGAGCATACCACCGCGCAGTCGGATGCAAGCATTTTCTTTGTTCTCCTGCTTTTTCCGAGACGTCGACAAACACGACCGCTGGAGTTATTATTCCCGCGCCATGGATGCCGGCGAGGAACTTTCGTTCACGGAAGTTCATTACGCGGCACCAGTACGAGGGAAGGCGCCCCAAATGCAAGCAGTGAGCGCCGGCGAGAGGTTCGCCTGTGGCTAGGTCTAGCCGCGGCAGCAGCGACGCACCCGATTTAGATTGTTCGAGCTGCATTCCTAGCGTCGATGACTTCATCAGTGCTTCAGAGTGAAAGAAAAAGATGTTCGTCGACTAAAGCAAGTGTCGGGACGAACGCGAAAGCACATTTATTTGTGAGACCGATACGGTGCAGAACCTCGTCAGCGGCGCAGTATGCTCCAACTGCGGCGGTGCGAGCTGTCCATTTGAGTAATGGCAAGTACAGATAAGGACTGGCATCGTTTTCGGAACTTTAGCGCCGAAATGACGCATGTGCTGCAACTGTTGTTCCATCCACGTACGCGTCAAGCCGCGTGTATCTGTCATGCAGTGGAAGTAAGACGTCCGCCAGCGGCAGTGCACCGGACAGCTTCACTGTAAGCGTGAAGTTGGTGGTCGCACCGCATGCGGTCGTCGTCAGACAGCTTGTGCTGTTTTGTGCAATCATTGGTATTAAAAAATCAGTGCATCACAAGAACTGCTATTCGCAAAAAGGAAAGTGCACACCGCCGCCAAAAACCTCGCATGAGTCCTAGAGCAACGGCCCATTGTTGCAGTACAGAAAAAAAAAGAAAAGGCCGTCGGGAGGAGGCAGCTTGCAAAGATAGTAAGATTATTGTGAAACTGTCAACTTTTTCAAGATAGCCTTGCTGACATTCTCTGTGAATTTCACGCAGATTGGTTGAATAGTATAGTATTAAACATATTTTTGAACTTCCAAACCTCCTTTTCTTTGTTCCTCGATTTTCGACATTTTTTGAGCTTGTGCACTTTAATTTGTGCGCTTTACGTAGTCGGATTGCAATGAAACTTTGCATGCTTAAAGTTCAACATGTCCTGAATTCAAATAAACAACTTTCAGAGGTCTCCAAAGCATATTCAGCTAGATAATTTCAGAAGCTTGTTCCTTGAGTATGGTAAAACTTAAACTCAGCATTAGAATTTAGGCCAGCACACAAATGTTACACAATGTTTCTTTGCTTTATTGATATCTGCAATTCATTAGGAGCAACATTTACTATGCTTTGGAGCTTTCTTGTGCTTACTATTGTTGCGTAAGCTTGCACAAAAATGCATTGTTTTTACGAATGCATGGTCTGCAAAAAATTAACTAAATGAGCCATAAAAAAATAAAAGCAGATTTGAAAAGAGGAGCTCAAACTCTATAACTGGTGAAAGTTTCATTGAGCTGTCACAAATATCTGAACAAAAAGTTTTTCGAGGAGCATCTCTCCTTAACGCATATTTCAAAAGTTCCCCTCCCAATGTCCATTGATTCAATGTACAGTCGACTCTCATTAATTCAAACTCGAAGGGACCCCTGGATTTTGTTTGAATTATCAGGCTGTTTGAATTATCAGAAGTTCTCATATATGCGACTCTGGGTAAGGTGACAGCACAAATTATGATCAGACATCTATATTCACACTTTTAAGCATCTCTAGATCCTAACTACACAAAAACAGAGAGCGGTGCATGTATGGTCAACAAGTTTATTGACTATCTACTGCTGACTAGACCTTTTAAAAAAATCATGGATGGTCAACTGCTTATTTGCCACATGCGCATTTAGCACAGAGCTCTCGATGCCAGTAAGTGCTGCCAGTTGATTCTGAGAGTTTTCTGTTGTTGTCAGAAATTTTCTCACTTTAGCAATGTACTGGAAAGCCTGTGCAGTTGTCACATTTTCCACTTCCGGTTCTTCTTCACTTTCACTGCTGTGTTGTGCTGGCAGCACCTCTGCCACCAAGTCATCGAGTGTGTCCTCCCTGCACACGCACAGGTTATCATCAGTAGCTGCATAACTGTCGAGGTCGGCAGCTATGTTGTGCGCTTTTAGAGCAGACAGAACTTGGCTTTCATCGTCGCCCTCAGTCTGCAAGCAGTCAGATGAAGTGGCAATGCTGCAGCCAGGTATGCGGAAGGCATGCTCGAAGCAGTTCCTTATTGTTGCTGATGTGACAGCATTCCATGCGTCGGCGAGCATGCCCAACGATGAGAGTAGTGTGACACTGTAAGGCATGGAATTGTCCATACATATCAGCATTCTCTTTAGCAGTGTTTTCCGGTAATTAAGCTTCAAGCATTTGATTACCCCTTGATCCAGGGGCTGGAGGACAGCTGTAGTGTTAGGAGGCAGAAATTCAAGGCGAATTGCTTCCAGCCCCTCCACGTCGCCGTGCGCAGGGCAGTTATCAACAATGAGCAAAATTTTCCTTTTCGCTCGCTTCATTTGCCCATCCAGTTTGCGGAGCCAACCCTCGAACAAAGCTTGCGTCATCCAGGCTCGCGTGTTTCCGTCATATGCAACTGGGAGCGTTCGGACGCCTTTAAAGCACCTGGGACGCTTTGACTTGCCCACAACGAAGAGTTCTGGCTTGTGACTTCCGTCCATATTGGCGCAAACCATGACGGTTAACCGTTCTTTGCTCAGCTTTCCGCCAGTGCAACGCTCTCCCTTGCGACACAAGGTTTGATCGGGCAGGCACTTAAAAAACAGCCCCATTTCGTCGGCATTATATACATCAGCCGGGGAGTATTCAAGCAGCAGGCTTTGAAGTCTAGTCTGCCGCCAGTCAGAAGAAACAGCTTCATCGACCACTGCTGCTTCACCACTCACTGTTTTGAAGGAGAGACCGTGGCGTTCCTTGAACCGAGAAATCCAGCCATCGCTGCACTTGAAATCTTCAATTCCCAAGCGCAAGGAAAGTTCTTCGGCTTTCTCTCGTAGGATTGGCCCATTTATCGGTAAATTGGAGCTCCGTGCGCGCTTGAGCCAAAGAAGCACGGCGTTTTCGAGATCCGGGTACGCAGCTTCCCTAAGCTTTTTCCGATCGGGAGCGAAGGGGCTCGCGTTATTCTGCAGCTTGTCTTTGGCTTTCAGAATGGTTGTGAGAGTACTTTTGGTTATTCCATACTTCAGTGCCACTTCGGTCTTCTTTACCCCAGCGTCGACTTCTTGGATAGCGGCCAATTTCTCTTTTAGGGGTAGTGCCCGATTTTTCCTCGCGGTGACATGGTCGATCGAAAAATGCGCAGCACGTAAGAAAGACGGGCAGACCTGTACGCATTCTGTGGGCAGGTCACGTGCTTCGGAGTCGGCCGGCGCCACCGGCACGCCGGAAAAGCAGAGATAAGCCGCGAGCCAGCTTCGTATTTGTTTTTCGTTTTTTTTTTCCACCGCGGCGCGGAATGCTGAGAAATGATTGTGTGGCAAAACCTTTTCCCTTGAAGTTTCAAGGCGCTTATTTTTCAATATCAGACTATTATGATAATCATAAGCACGCAAATTTTCAAATATTGCCGGCAAATCAGCAGAAATTTTCCGGTATGGACAGGCAGAAAGTACGAATTAACCGAATGACGAAGTTTGAATTAAGCGGCTTTTAATTACATTGAAAGCATAGCGAGCCAACCAAAATTTTGAATTTTGCATGAATTAACTGAAAGTTCGAATTATCAGAGTTTGAATTATCGCGAGTCTACTGTAAAAGTATTTCATTACTACGAATTTCAGAGCAATGAATGTTTCAGAATAACAAATGGAATTTGATCGCCCAGCAATCTTAATAGCACTTCAAAATAACGAATTACTAGCGGCGATCTACCGTATTTACTCGCATGATCCTCGCACTTTTACCGCGAAAACCGACGAAAAGTTAGAGGGGGGCAATAATTGCGCAGGGAAAGTTTTTTGCGAAAACCTACAGAGCGAAAAAGAAAACGAAGTGGTCGCAAATCGGGATTCTCAGGCCAGCAACTATAAATTTTTAAGTACTGATCGAGACTTACCTTAACATTAAAATCACAGATTCAACACAAAGCAATTTATTTGCAGACACTAAAGCCACTGTCCACTGTTTCAAGGGCCTTTGTGTGGAGACCCTTGTCATAATAAAGAAGTTCCGCCTCAAGCTGGGGATATTTTGCACTCAGGCCTACGGAACATCCGACGCGTGTTGGTGGCCTCCAGTTTCTCGTGCTGCAGTCGCTAGTAGCGAACACAAAACTCGTCGACTCCGAAGTGCCTGGCGACAACCCTATTGTCGTTGTTTTGTGCATGGTCAACCACTTTCAACATAAAAGCAGCCATGTAGCTTCCGTATCAACACATTGCGTTACCACATGCTGCACGAACTTTTACTAACACGCCGCAACGGGTGCTTGCCGCTTTGGCTTGGATTGGAGTGCGGCTCCATGTGTTGGTAGTATGAATAGTTTTCAAGAGGTGGTGCCAGGCTGTGCATTATCATCAGTGGTTGAAAGTAAATATTACTGCGCGAGTGCGATAATCAGTACTTGTGGAAAAATAATATTGTATTTTTGTTGGTTGATTCGGGGAGGGAGGGTGCGAGAATCATGCGAGTGCGAGGATTACGGGAGTAAATACGGCAAATGCCCAGCTCCATACTATGTGGCACTATTATGATCATCAAAGCTTTTGGATCATTTCTCCATACGTCGCCCTATGCTGTTGCAGCGCCTTCTTCGTTTTTTGCATCCTCGTTCAGCTATTTAGCCAAGTCTAGCCTCGGCCGCTGGCTTAGCCTGGCAATCTTTGTTCAGGTGACTGTCAATGCTGTTCTATTGTCGTTTAACGATTAGTGTTATTGATTAATGTCAGCACCTGGTTTATACCTTTGTTTCTACATTCACTGTTCGCGATGAGCACCAGGAGCAACCTGAGAAAGAAGCGGAGGCAGTTCTATTTGCAAGAAAAAGTGGACATCATTTCTCAAATAGACGCCGGTAAAAAGCAAATCCACATTGCGAATAAGAGGGGGGTTGCACCATCAACTGTCGCGACCATCCTGAAGGATCGGCAGAAGATCATCGAGATGCACCGAGGGTCCCAACTCGCACCATCACGAAAACTGCTCCGACTAGGGAACTTTCAGGACGTGCTCAAGTGGTCCCAAGACGCACGTTCTCAAAATGTGCCGGTGTCGGGACCCATGCTGATGGAAAAAGCCCGGCAATTGGCTTTTGCCCTAGATATCACGGGCTTCGAAGCAAGCGCGGGGTGGCTCCATCATTTCCATGAGAGGAACGGAACCATCTGGCAAGTGGTGTCAGGCGAACAAGATGCGGCAGGCACAGCGAGCGCTACTGCATGGAGGGACTAAAAGTTCCAAGAACTCGTCGCTTTGTACTCTGAAGGTGATATCTTCAATGCGGACGAAACGGTGTTCTTCAATCAGATACTTCCCGATAAAACGATGCATTTTAATTGGAGGAGCTGTAAAGGGGGCAAGCAATCCAAAGTTTGTATTTCGGTGTTGTTCTGCTGTAATTCCACACACACAAAGAAGCTGAAACTGTTGGTTATTGGTAAATATAAGAAACCTCGGTGCATGAAGAACGTTGTGTCATTGCAGTGCGATTATCGGGCCAATTCACGCGCATGGATGATGCGAGAGCTCTTCTCTGAGTGGCTAATAAAGGTGGACGACGAGATGAGGCGAGCAGGCAAGAAAATATTAATTATCGCTGACAACTGCTCGGCGCATCTTGTGAATTAGGCTGACTAATGTGCAGCTAGAATTCTTGCCGCCCAACTGTACTTCGTTGCTACAGCCACTCGACCAAGGCGTCATAAGAAGCGTCAAGGCCCATTACCGCAAACGCTACGTTCAGCGATTGCTGATTAATCTTCGGCTGAAGCTGCCTACTTCAATCAGTGTGCGACAGGCCGCAGAAATGGTTGCCGGAGCTTGGTGGAATGTTACAGCAATCAACATCCAGAACTGCTGGAGAAAGGCAGGCCTAGTATCGATTCCACATGAAGTTGACTCCGAAGAAGGCAGCGAAGAAAGCGACGCGGACGTCATGTGGCAAGAAGTTGCTGAAAGACTGTCGATGGATGCCTCGGTTACGTTCGAGGACTTTGTGGAGTGCGACAGTGAAGCGTACACGTCGGCTGAACTGACGATCGATGACATCGTCAGCGCCGTTCGTGGTGATGAGGATGCCAATGGCGAAGATGACGCTGAGACTGCGCCCATGTGCCAGCCCGAAGAATCTCTTTCAAATGCCGACATCATGGAATGCGTTCGAAAGATGCGCACCTACCTTGGCAGGTGCAGCAATGCCACCGACCAAGAACATAAGAATGTGGACAGTTTCGAAGCGTTCGTCTCGCAGCAATTAAGCGGCACCCGCCAGGCCAAGATCACCGACTTGTTAAAAAAAAAACAAAAAGTGGGCTCATTCTGGGATATTTCGCGTTTTGTGTCTTTTCTCAATCGTCATAGAAACATGCATTTGCGGATATGCACCTAGCAAAGGTAGGTAGGTGACTTTTGCTGCGTTTGAGATATTTAGGGCCAATTTTCAATGTTTTCACTATAACAATGTTTCAAAATAACGAACGATTTTCCGTGGTCCCTTAAATTTGTTGTATCGAGATTTCGCTGTACTTCTATGGGACAGCGCTAACTATTATACTGTTCAGGAGATACTGCCTTCTTTCCTTTCTTGTCTCCTTTTCTCTCTTTTACGCATGTGTAATGAATGGACGAAATTTGGGTGCTAAACGCGTATGCCTGTGAACTTTGGTAGAATTTGGAAATATTTGTGCGGTCATCCGAGGAAAAAGAGGACGAGGACAAGAAGCCGAGCCAGTGACAGGTGGCGACAGGTGGCACAAGAGAAAAAAAAGAAGTGAGGCGCGTGGGGAACGCACAGAGAGCCGATCAAGACCTAGCCGAAAGACACTCCGGACCAGGGCGCTGTCCTTGGAGGTTTTCGTGGGGTGCTAACAGAGGGCTTGGTGCTCACCTAGTGGTCCTGACGAAGGCTTCAGCTGGGACACGCCGGACCAGAGCGCTGTTTGTGGAGCTCCTCCTGTCTGTTCTCTGGGGATCGAGGTCCGGGAGCAGCAGTACCTCTCCAGGGCTACCGACACCGGGTGTGGCTCCTGCTACGTCGGCTTGCGCAACAGGGACGATGAGTTCCGAATCGCCACCACCACCTGAGACGGCTGAAAGCCGTCTACGAACGTGAGGCCTGATGGAGGCCTTGTCTTCTGCTGCGACGGCACGGGCCACCTGCATGCCTGAGCTCGCTATGGACAAGGGGCATCGCCGTGTATGGACTGTCGCCTCCTCGGGATGCTGGTTCAAGCAACTGTGAACTATCGTGTAGCGACATAGATTGGACAGTAGCCGCTCGGACTTTAGGCAGTTTAAGTGTGTACTTCTGTGCTAGTCTTTGTTATAGTCGATTGAGTCCCTTGCTGTTATAAATGTTGTTCAATGTCTACTCCGGTCTCATATCATAACGTTAATTTCGTTAACCACGCACGGGCAAATGTCACTAACCACTCCTGGCGTTACAATATTATCTGGTGTCAGCGAGACAGCACCAAGCTCTGTCGTACATCTTTGAGCCTCACGTTGCTTGAGTGTGGTGGACGACGAAGGACGAGAAGAGAACGCTCGTAGAGTTAGGAAAGGAGATGGGACTCAGGAGGAGGCGTTGCTAGCATGAGTTAGTGCAGAGCAGAAAAAAATGAGAGACCAGCGAGCTAAAAAGCGGGAAGAGGCTAAGGTAGCGGCACAGGAGGAATACGCGAGAGAATTGACGCACATGGAGGCAGAGCAGACGCTCCTGGAAGCACAATGGCGTGTGTTAGAGGCAGAACAGGTGATTACAAGAACCACAAGCAGCGAGACTATTGGTGGTCAGTTTCCGCAGCCCCCACAAGATGTCTCCTTCGTTTAACGAGGATAGGGATGAGCTAGATGCTTACATTAAAAAAAGTAGCGTCTAGCCAAGGTTGGCCACAAGATAAGTGAGCCTTTTCATTGAGTCTCCGCTTGACGGGCAAAGCACTGATGGCAGTAGGTCGTATGTCTGCGGAAGACGCTACCATCTACGCAAAGCTGAAGTAGACCCTACTCTAGCGGTTGTGCTACACGGAAGAAGGCTACCGTGTAAAGTTTTGAATGCCAAGCCTGAAAACGTTGAAACAGCATGGCAGTTTGCCGGTTGTCTTCTTGGCCACTTTGACCATTCGCAAGAGCTAGCCAAGACACCAAAGACGTATGGAGCGCTGCGAGACAAGATCGTGTCGGAGCAGTTTCTACGTTGCTGCGAAAAAAAGCTGGCGATCTTTCTCAAGGAAAGAGCATGTTACAACATCGACACACTGTCAACGGCAGCCGACCAGTACTTGGAAGGCATCAGTAATCTTGCAGAAGGCAAGGAAAAAAAAGAAAAGAAGATGAAGCTGCCTGGCAAATATAAAGCCGCTGGGACGACAGGAAGCAAAGAAAAACCCTTCTGCTTTCGTTGCAGCAAGCCGGAACATGAAGCTTCCGACTGTTAGACCAGATCTACAGCACCTAAGCAATCACCATACTAGTTGTGCAAGCAGACTGGCCACAGTGCGGACATGTGTCCTACTAGTTCTGGCAGGCATGAAGCTTCATGTACTCTTCTCGGAATGGACCAGATGCAAAGTGAGCAGGAGAAGCCGAAGCCTGCCCAGCAAAGTGCATGTAACGGGCATGGTATGATCGACGTCGCCCAGAGCTGTACAACATTCTGTGGAGGGGGCCAACAGATGCTGACAGTCACGGGGGGTCTTGAGGGGAAAGTGGTCACTGTTCTTTGCGATTCCGGCTGCAACATGGTTGTAGTGAAACGGTTCCTTGTTCCCGACGCCAAGCTAACTGGTAATCCCCGTGTTATACGCTTACTCGATCGGTCTGAACAGTGTTTGCCAGAAGCAAAAGTGTTCATTGATTCCAAGTTCTTCAAGAGAGTTGCTGTTTGCATGGAGAACCCCCTGTACGATGTTATCCTTGGCAACATCGAGGGGGCTATTTTGATTGACAACCCCGAGGCCAAGCAAAGAGACTTACCAAAGGAGAAAGTGAAAAAAAGCAGCGAAAAAAACGCAGGAAGTCAAAAAAGATGGCTGATGCAAAAAAGATGGAAGAGCAAAGGAAACTACCCATACCACGAGTCAAACAGTCAGTACGGAAGAACTGCAGGAATGGCAGAAAAAAGATCTGAAACTGGAGGCTTGTTTTCAACCAATGAACCAACTGGAGGCTGAGATCAAGGAGATTTCTACAAATGTCGTGGAGCTGAAAACGAAATTACAGAACACCTGTGAGATGGCTTATGAAACGCTTCAGAAGACAAACGCCTCAGGGATAAAACACTGCTGCGACAGGAAACGAAAATTTCCACAGCTGTCTGCAGGCGACTAAGTGTTGCTGCTCCGTTCATTTGACAAGAATGAGCTCGTGTGCACTTGGGAAGCTCCCTTCATTATCATAGAGAAGCGCAATGTCAATAACTATCTGGTAGAGCTGTGTTCGCGAGTTAACTTATTTCAAGCCAGCCTCCCCAAAAGAAATGAGCAGACGGAAACTGAATCACATTACCGATAAGGTCTCTCAGAATGCACGTGTATTCCGTTAGCTCTGATCAGTCGTTAATTTATGATGAACACATTGTAAATAGTAATATGTGTTGTTAGTATTCAGGACTGTGGACAAGTTGTTTTATTGGAACAACTTTTTTGAGTGGGGGAGAATTGCAACGAATGGACAAAATTTGGGGGCTTAACCCATGTGCGAATTTTGGTGGAATTTGGAAATGTTTGTGCGGGTGTCCGAGGAAAAGAAGGACGAGGACAAGAAGCCGAGCCTCCGACAGGAGGCGACAGGTGGCACAAGATGAGAAAGAAGAGAGGCACGTGGGGAACGCGCAGAGAGCCGATCAAGACCTAGCCGAAGGACACGCCAGACCAGGGCGCTGTCCTTGGAGGTTTTCGTGGGGTGCTAACAGAAAGCTTGGTGCTCACCTAGTGGTCCTAACGGTGGCTCCAGCTGGGACACGCCGGACCAGGGTGCTGTTTGTGGAGCTCCTCCTCTCTCTTCCCCGGGGGATCGAGGTCCGGGAGCAGCCGTACCTGTTTGAGGCTACCGACACCGGCTGTGGCTCCTGCTATGTCGGCATGCGCGACAGGGACGACGGGTTCTGGATTGCCGCCGCCACCTGAGACGGCTGAAAGCCGTTTACAAATGTGAGGCCTGACAGAGGCCTTGTCTCCTGCTGCGACGTCATGCGCCACCTGCGTGCCTGAGCTCGCTACAGACAAGGGGCATCGTCGTGTTTGGACTGTCGCTTTCTCGGGACGCTGGTTCAACCAAGTGTGAGCTATTGTGTAGCCATGAAGATTGTACAGTAGCCGCTCGGACTTTAGGCAGTTTAAGTGTGTACTTCTGTGCTAATCTTTGTGATAGTCGATCGAGTCCCTTGGTCTTATAAATGTTGTTCAAGATCTACTCCGGCGTCATCTCATATCGTTCACTTCGTTGACCACGCACGGGTAAACGTGAGGAACCACCCCTGGCGTTACAGCGTGACACATGACAAGGTTAGACTAAGAGGATCTTCGTCCCTAATATCCTAGTGAGTGTCGTCCCTGTACAAGCCTCCTATGAATGGCAACTTGGTTTATGAGATACAAGTGTATAATCGTAAGAAGTGAGTTACTATTGGTATATTGTTCAGGGCTGTCACATATCTGAGCCGACAAAAAAAAGCTCAGACATACCCTGTAATATTTTTAACTGGCAGGCATTATTACATGTGCCTTTTACCACACATCTGAAGGTACTCGCTATGGCGATTTGTTATCTATGGGTTTCTGCAGCCAAACTCAAAAATGCACTTCATATTCCTTTCTGACAGCATTCAAAGCTTTGTGTATAGAAACGTGGCAGGAGTACAGGGTTTTAAATGAAGTTCAGCAAATGCGTTGTTTAGCTGGCTCTGAAAAGAGCCGAGCCCCGCCGCTGTGGTCTAGTGGCTAAAGTACTCAGCTGCTGACCTGCAGGACGCGGGATCGATTCCTGGCTGCGGCGGCTGCATTTTCGATGGAGGCGGAAATGCTGTAGGCCCGTGTGCTCAAATTTCGGTGCACGTTAAAGAACCTCAGGTGGTCGAAATTTTCGGAGCCCTCCACTACGGCGAGTCTCATAAATATATGGTGGTTTTGGGACGTTAAACCTCACAAATCAATCAATCATGAAAAGAGCCGAAAAGAAGAAAGAAAAGAAAAAAGATGCGATGTGGCCAGCTTTACCGCATTTGTAAACCCTTAGGCGCAAAAAAAAGTCACCTATTTTTGTTTGTGTGGCGTTCCACTTGCCTGCAATGATGTCTGCCTAAATTTCAGTTCACGTCATGCTGTCCCTGTACACTGATGACAGTGTCAGTGCTCGCGTCATCTCCGAGTTCGTTGGCTCTGTAGGTGCTGCCTGTTCGATCTCCGTGTGGGAGTCATCAGAACCCTCTGTAACTGGACGAATGATTTTGTCATCGGTAAATTCTGCTCACAGCTCGAGGTCTTTTTTTCTTGGCATGCTCAAAAAAGAAAAATTGGTCACACTTTTCGGACCTTGGCTGGGCTGTTTGTTTCGAATACCTGTGTTAATCTGAGACACTGCATTCCGGCATTTTGTCAAACTTCATATAGTTGCATGCAGTGGGAAACACTTATGTCATTGCTTTTGGCTTGCAGCCCTTGCCTCCTCTCTGTGTCCTGCCATTGGGCACTGGCAATGACTTTGCACGGGTCTTTGGCTGGGGCGAGGGCTACAGCTCATCTGACATCAATGTCACCGACGTCCTTGACAGCATTAACCAAGCTAAAGTGGAGAACATTGACAGGTATGTGCAGTTTATGCAAAGTATACAGGAATATTGCAAATGTTTCGTTTGTTTAGAATGTAGTTGATGAACAGTCGGCGTCCGGTTTCCCAGACCCTCAAAGAACTGCGAAAACGTTTGGAAAATTGGGCAGTTAAAAAAAAACGAATGCAAGTGAAAACACATTTTTTGATAGGTATTTTTTGCTGGCAAGAGGAACACAGCAGGAGTACAGAGTTCTGATTGCAATCCAGCAAGTGCATCGTTTAGGTGTCTCTGAAATGAGCCGAAAATAAGAAAGAAAAGAAAAAATAAAATGCGATGTGGCCGGCGCTACCGTATTTGCAAACCCTTAGGTGCAAAAAGAAGTCGCTTATTTTTGTTTGCGAGGTGTTTAACTTTCCCGCAATGATGTTTGCCTAAATTTCAGTTCACGTCATGCTGTCTCTGTACACTGATGACAGTGTCAGTGCTCGCGTCATCTCCGAGTTCATTGGTTGTGTAGGTGCTGCCTCTTCGATCTTGATGTCAAAGTCATCGGAATCCTCCGTAACTGGGAGAATGATTTCGTCATCGGTCAATTCTGCTCACAGCTCGAGGTCTTTGTCAGTGTCGGCGTAGCCTTTAAGGGTTATCACGACTGGAATCGAAACACTGGCATTGTCTGCGGGTGGAAGTTCGTCGCACACGCTGTCCATTCTGGGCGAGACAGCCGTCTCGGCGTCCAGTATGAAGCTTGCGTGGCGAAAACACTACCAGAGGGTCTGTTGCGTAACCGCCTTCCACGAGTCTGCGAGGATGCCGACGGCAGACCGTAGTTCCAACAGTGTAGCTTTTCCTGCATTCGGAGCACAGGCTGCACAGTACCGTCAAGCTATGGATGGCAGCAGATAGGTGTTGAATGGATTGCGGCATTTTCGGTTTCTAGGTTACGGCAGCTGCGGAGTAGTGAGTTCGAGCGTCAGAAAACACCGAAAATGGTGGCATCGATAGTGACTTCGAGTCTGTGATTAGTGGTAAGAAGACCGGTAAAAAGACCGGAAGCTAAGGTGGAGCAATATGAACCATTAATGGCTGAGAACCATAAATGTTTAGTGGCAAGAAAAGTTTGTCCATAACCAATTATACGTAACTTATTGTCATGGCGTATAATACTGTGCAACAGACTGTATAATTACTCACTTAATTGAAATCAGCATAAAAGCCTATATATACAGCAAACATTTCACTGCCCTAGGCGACAGATTAGCACAACTTTTTTTTTCTAATCGCATCTCTCCTTAATGGCTAGTTTACATTAATGTTGTATCTAAGCCAGTAGATGCTCATGACATTCACCGCAAGCTTTTGGCATCTTTTTAGGTGGAGGATCCACATAACTCCTCATCGGCGCTTGGGCTTTGCACCACCATGTCAGGCAAGTTGCTTTTTTTTTTCAGTAGTTTTGCACTTTCCTATGCAAACTCTTCCTGTGCACTTCTGTGTTGCTGAAATAATAGTAAGTACAAAACTGTGACCGATGTTACTGTCAGTGTTCATTCATACTAGTTACTGATAAATCCAACGAAACATGCCAAATTGAACAAAATGTTGGCAGGCTGTGCATGCAATATATCCATTTTTCACATTTACAAAATTTTCTGCTTAGAGAGAAAAACAGCAACAGTGCCCTTGGGTCACTTCTTTTCTTTTTTTTGAGTTTTTGTCTCCAAAATCGTTCACCAGCTCCACTTTGCTGTATGTTTTGATGTGTACCATACTGAAAAATATGAGGCGCAGGTGAAATTCGGAACCTATGCCTGTGCAGCTCGCATAAGTTAGTATAAACCACTAGTTTTCCAGGAGATCAAAAGTTAATGCAATTTCTGACTGTAAATATTAGTTTTAACTGAATTTATGTTCACAGGGCTGATATGATTATGACTGAAATATGCTGACGTGGGTTGCATATAAACGTGTGTACAGAATCACATCCACAAGCATTCCTAGCCTCATACAAATTGCATTTTTTGCTGCGGTGAATTTATGTTCTTCTATTCTTTTTCATCGTGTGATTCTAGTTGACCATCATGACCTTGACTTATTTCCTTTATCTTGCTTGGTACCAGGTGGCCTTGTGTGGCTTCACTGCTTATCTCGTTGCGACGCCACGAACTGTAGCGGCAGCAACTCTCCAGTGACAACATGTGCGGTGTCGTAGAGCCTCCTGTTTTTGCAGAGTTTGCAGAGTTGTGCTCTTCATTCTGGTCAGCCTAGTGTAGTGATCACCAGCTATGCCGTTACTACATCCTTTGTCGCGGATGTTCTGTCACTGGTTTGTCATACTAGCTGGGGCAGCTCAGTGGATATGGAGTGCTTCTAAGCTTGTGGTTCTAGGCCCTCATTATTCCCTTCAGGTCACCTTAGATGATGTCAATGTCTCAAGATGCCGCGTATAATACTGGATCACACACGTGAACTTGGAAATTAATATAAATCACCTACAAAGTTATATACTCATACTGAGTTTTGGTGGGTGACATATCGGTGTTCATGGGACTCAATCCCACAGGCTGTCTCTGCCGTGAAATGCTGGGTCAGTACTTCTGTCATGTCCGGTAAAACCTGAATGAGTCAGGCATAGTCAAAATGCACGGTCAGTTTCGTTTTCGCCCGAACATGTAATTTCAGCTTGGTATCTGCTTGCATGCTTATTGTGAACCTTTAATATCTAGCAATCACTTAATTGGCAGCGTGAGGTAGTACTCTCAAATTGTATGCAAAAGATGTCTGACATTTTAAATATCTGTGTGCATTTTATCTCCCTGTGAAAGTGCATGGAATGTACGATAATTACAAACATTTGCTTTTTTTTGTCTAGAACATTGATTGGCATGGAGGTGTAGCATGATGATATAGGAGGGCCTGTGAAGTTACTTCTTTTTCTAGGGTGACGATAGTATGCACCCAACGCTGATTTATTTGTAGCAAAAATATTGACATGTCATGTTTTATAGTAGGCAGATGACTGGGAAGAGAACTAAATTGTGCCAGTAATATTGCAGTAACAGGATTCGGGATGCAAGGAATCGGCTGCATATAGAAACTCCTTTATTTTAGTGAAACCAACCACTTCTACGTCTGCTTTTTTTTTTTCGTCCACAACATCGGTCATTCGAACTTTCTTGCAGGAAATGTACATGACCAACTATTTCTCTGTGGGTGTGGATGCCTTGGTTACCCTCAACTTCCACAAGACCCGACAGTCTTGGCTCTACTTTTGGAAGCATCGCCTTTTCAACAAGGTGAACAATGAGCGGCAGTAGTGCTACTATATTGATTGATTAACCGTGGTGCAATTGCACTCTAGAAATTCCATAAAATGTGTCGATTGAGTGCACGATGTGATGTTTTGCGTTCAAGTTCACTTAAAGCTGAAACCCTTCTCATTTGAATTTCATGAGCCTGAAAACAATGTCTGAATCAACCTATTGGTGAATTAAAGTAGATATTGAGAAGCAATGAGCAGATGCTGATTACATAAAAATGAGTTTTTTTTACTGAGTGATAGCATAAATTTTGTATCTATATTGCATATAAGCATTGTGAAAATTGCAGTTCTTGACATTTTGGAAATTACAAGAGCCTAGTTATGTAGTATTTACTGTAATAATGTTAAGCTTTTTTTTTCAAAATATAGCAGCCAACCAATCTTACTTACATGATAAGGGCACAGGGAAATGCCCTCCTTTAGGGGGGACGCGGCCCTTGAAAACCGAAAAATCGCGAAAAAGTCGGTTTCTGAAAAACCACATTTTTGAGTTGTATGTCTCATAAACTACCTATTCTGTAATTATCAGCACCTAATTCAACCGCAAAGTGCAAAAAAAAATACTATTTTCGAGGCCGCCGCGGCGTCCAAAACAGGCGCAAATCCCGAAATCAAACCAAACTTCGCGCGCGCGCCATTCCCGGACCATGCGGTCGTCCCGCGCCATCTTGGTGTTGTTTTGACCGTGAATTCTTTCTCTCTCGTTCGCCGCCTTGCAAAATGGCGTCGGCAGCACAGTTGAGACGCTATTGGCGTTTTCCCGCGATGCGATGTGGAGCGCTGATTGGCTAGAGCAGCGCATTCATATCTCGCGGGAGAAAGCGTGCCCGCCATTGGCTGCTGTGCAGCAGCGGGGGCGGTCGCTCCTCTCGATGGCGCGTCCAGCGCGCTCGCTTCGTTGTTGCTCTCTGCTCCGTCCGCCTCGACAGACGTCTGCTTACGAGCCGCTCTTTGCCTTGTGCTATCTTTTCGATCATTTTCTCTCGTTTTTTTTTCTTTTTGCACTAATTCTGTGCCTTTCGTCTTTGTTGTTGCGGGCGATGCCAGCAACGAAGCCGAAGTCAGTGCGGAAGTCCGGTGTGCGGAGGCGCGCTATGGGGCTTGTACGATCATTGAAATTCTGCTATTCTGCTGCGGGTGCCGACTGCGTAGACGCTTGCAGGGACGGAACTGTGTTGTCGGCTGTCGCCAGTCGAGAATCCGACACATCGAGTGTGGCTGGAGCCGCAAATGCACCGAGTGTTTCCGAGATCGCCGGGCTCGACACGTGCTCCGAATCGATGCCATCCAGTGTGACACCGAGTGCTTCTGATATCGCCGGACCCAGCACTTCGTCTGAATCGGTGCCATCGAGCGTGACACCGAGTGCTTCTGATATCGCCGGACCCAGCACTTCGTCTGAATCGGTGCCGCCATCGAGCGTGAGTGGACCGTCGCTTCATCTGCGGACGCGTTTCCTAACGAAGGAAGAAATCGATGCGAATGCGGAACGTCGTGCCGCCGTTCGCGCTGAACTCGAGTCTACGCCGGCGACGCAGAAGAAATTTCAACTGATGCAGCCGGCTCTTGCACCTGCAGTGACAAGCGAGGGTGAACATTTTTCGCTCGTTCAAATGAACATCTTTAACGTCGTGCTCAGCCGCACAGTGTGCAAAGAATGTTTGAAAGGTGCTATGACTGTCCGAGAGAGCACCAAGCTTGGACTTGCAACAAAACTTGAAGTCGTGTGCGCCTCTTGTGGCACCGTCGATAAATTATGGACATCACCCCGCAAAAAGGACACGCAGGCCTTCGATGTAAATGTCTGAATCGAGTCTACGCCGGCGACGCAGAAGAAATTTCAACTGATGCAGCCGGCTCTTGCACCTGCAGTGACAAGTGAGGGTGAACATTTCTCGCTCGTTCAAATGAACATCTTTAACGTCGTGCTCAGCCGCACAGTGTGCAAAGAATGTTTGAAAGGTGCTATGACTGTCCGAGAGAGCACCAAGCTTGGACTTGCAACAAAACTTGAAGTCGTGTGCGCCTCTTGTGGCACCGTCGATAAATTATGGACATCACCCCGCAAAAAGGACACGCAGCCCTTCGATGTAAATGTCCGCGTCATAATGGCTATAAAGCAAATAGGCAAGGGGCAAACAGCTCTTAATGACTTTTGGGCTGCCATGAATGTCTCTTACAGAGGTCTTCACCACAAGACGTTTAAAAAGCACTTGAAAGAGACGTTCAGGAAGCCAGAGGCCACCGCTTTGGAGAAGTTTTATGCTGATTCTGCCACAGCAGTGATCAAAACATATAAAGAAATGAACCCCAGCTTCTGCAAGGACATCACCGTAGTGTACGATGGCACATGGCATAAGCGGGGAACACATCACACATCGGAGTGGGATCGGTAATTGACTTCTTTACAGGTCTCATCTTGGATGCTGTAGTTCTTTCAAACCACTGCCTTGGATGCCAAACAGGGCCCAAACCTGGAGATGCAGCATACGAAAGCTGGCAGAAGCACCACATTTGCCAGAAAAACACAGACGCAAAATCGGGAAGCATGGAAGTGGAGGCAGGCTTGACTCTCTTTGGCCGGTCTGTATCCAAGCATGGCCTGCGGTACACCACTCTTGTGTCCGACGGAGACAGCCGTACCTTCGCTGCCCTCACAGAAGAGAATGTGTACGGGCTAGTGCCAATTGTAAAAGAAGAATGTCTGAACCATGTTCAGAAAAGGATTGGAAGTGCTCTTTGAAACATTGCGCAGAAAAGTGATAAGCCACTGAGTGGGAAGGGGAAGCTGACTAAAGCCCTCATTGAAAAGCTGACAGGATATTATGGTTGCGCCCTGAGAAACAATTCAACTGACCTAACAGCCATGCAGCGTGCAGTGATGGCAACATATCACCACGTCACATCGACTGACCAGGACCCTCACCATGAACTTTGCCCAGAGGGGGCTCAATCGTGGTGCCGCCATAGAGCTGCAGAGGCAAAGCGTGAGCCACAGCCAAAACATAAACACAGCCTACCGGACTATGTCGCTGCAGCTATGCTGCCCATCTACGAAAGACTGTCACAAAAGTCGCTTCTTCAGCGCTGCCTGGGAGCGAAGACGCAAAATGCATCACAATCATTCCACTCCATTCTGTGGTCTCTGATGCCGAAGGAACAACACTCATCCTTGATTGCGGTAGAAACAGCACTGCATGAAGCAGTGCTGTGCTACAATGCCGGCTGCTTCAAAGCAACCCAAGTGATATCGGACTCCATTGGACTTCAACCAGGTCATCTGGCCATCCAGCGAGCTCGTGAAAAAGACGCTTTACGCCTAAAAAAGAATTCTAAAAAACACCAAGAGAAGATGGAGGCCAGGCAAAAGAAGAAAAGAGTGCACCAGGACACTTCTAGCTACTGTGCTGGAGCTTTTTGAAGAAAACACTTGTTTTGAACTTTCTCGGCCTGTTTTCTCAGAACGGATTTTTTTGCGAGTTGTGGTGCTGAGGAAAGCAAGAACTCGAAAACCGTTCATCAGATTTGTGTGCCGTTTTTTTTATTCTGTTCCTGAATGACCTTGCAAGGGCGTAACAAGCTCCTTTTTTTGAAAATTGGTGCTGTTAATTTATAATAAACAATTCATTTTTGATGAATCTGGTCATTACTGGTTACATCAAATTCAATGTTGCGTGAAAATTTTTGGGGGGGGAAATTGAAAAAAACGGCTTTGTAGCGCCCTGGGATAGCTATCAAGGAATTACCTCAATGAATTTCAGCTTTCTACTATGTCCTGGTATTTCTCACGACTCTTCCTCAGGCACCCATGTGAAGCACCCAGTTAAACCTCAATAACTCTGGAACTAAGAAACACAGCTTCGTGAAACTTGGCAGTTGTGCTAGTTTTATTGTAGTGAACAACCCCTGAAAGTTTCATCCAGATATCTTAAAAAATAAGAAAGTTCGGTCTCCAGGGTAGCCTCCCCCCTTAAGAATGGGCTGCCCCCCCAAAAATTTCTATGTAAATATAAATTGGTATCTATTAACTCAAAAGCCAGGGTCCTTTATCTTACGGTCTCATGCTGTACTGAAATTTACTTAACAGCAGCCGTAGGCTGTCTGAAATGTATCAAAAAGAAATGCAGGTCCAACATACACTGGTGATCGATGTAGGTAAAAGTTGCAAGTGCTTTCTGCAGCCACGAATCGCTAAAATCATCTCGGGTGCACATAGAGCAATGCGACTTTGATTGTTATGTTTACCAATCTGTTGCACTACGCACTGCAGTGAACGGTACATCAAAACTTGGTTTTATTAGAAAGTTTGGCTTTCAAATAACATGGAGGTGTCGCACTATGCACTGCAGTGAACTTTACATCAAAACTTGGTTTTATTAGAAAGTTTGGCTTTCAGATAACATGGAGGTTAGGGGAAACCTGGAATAATGCTGCCACTCTTCTATTTGTCTACAGTTGAATCTCGATACCTTTTTCATCTGAATCTGCAAATAAAACTTATGCAAAAATTATATTAACCAAAAAGGTAGGACAACAATCTGTGTACTTCGCTAGCAACTCAAATTTTTTTAGCCAGATAGAAGTAGCTGGTCAAAACTTACTGTGCGCTTTCTTTTTTAAATGTGTTGGCTTAAGTTCTAAGCATGGAAAAAAAAAGAGCTGTAATTTGCTCACTCACAGTTGTGTTGGTGGCAAAGCTACGAATTGTGTCGAGGTGGTGCCATGCTTGGCAGTGATCTTCTCGCTGGAAAACCAATGTTGCTGCGGCCTCGGCCGCTCTTCATGTGGGCAGATTGTGGCATGTTGGAACATGTTTTTGGCTAGTATACTGAAGAATGAAAGGGGGATTACTAGACATGTTGCCCAAGACCCACTTTTGCAGGTGTATTCTCGAATCCTGAGCAAAAATGTGATCGTATTAAGCGGACATGGTTCGTAAAATTTTTTGAAATTGTTTATCGATTGACATGAAACTCGCCAAGTTTCCGTATATTTGTGCGCAGATTTCAGAAATGCATGTTTTTAGTGTAATATGTAGTTTTTAAAATACTATCAGCCATTCAATTTGCTTTTTGGAAGCCATAATTTGCCTTAACTGATAGAATTACAAAGTAAACAAGCACATCAGAACAACCTGGGATGAGTACATATTGCAAGAAAACAAGAATAGATACTGTAAGCTCATTTGAACAAAAGTTATTGTATGCTGAAGATTCGCCAATGAGTCTGCATCAAGTTGGTATTTCAGTCAGAAATATTTAGCATACCAGAACTTCTGTTCAGATGGGATTGGAACATCAATTTCCGTCTTCTTGCTCTCTGTACTAATGCCAGGTCATTCTCATGGGCTTGCTTAATTGTTAACTCTTTCAGTTTAGGCAAAGTATAGCTCCCAAAAATGGCACCTGGAACTTAAAAACTGCATACCTTACTAGGAAAAAATTTGCATAATTGAAATCTGCACCCATCAAATTTGCATAAACTTAGCAAGTTTCATTCATATAGATGAATAACTTTTAAAAAAGTTTTGGGTGCATTGTTGTCCCTCCTTTAAGGGGAGATGCTACTCGAAAAACGATTTTCTTTAACAATAGTCTGAATTTAACACAAATTGGCATGCTAATAGAGTTTTTTATCCTCTTTTCAAATATGTCATTTATTTTCATGTAGATTGCTTGGTTTTCTTTCTGCAGGTCAGATACTGCAAAATTATGGCCATTGTTATGCAACAATTCTGACCTATAAAAATTCGAGATAAAGCATGCAGATATAGCTGACTATGATCCTTTGGAACTGTAGAGTGCAAAAAACTATATAAATTTTGTGTGTAAAAAGGTGAAATACAATAATAATATAGAAAAATTTACTATGACTCTAGTTGCCAAGGGCTTTCAATGTTATGTAATTTTTGAAAAACATAATCAAGCAGCACTGACAATCTGAATAGATACTTGCACTCTATGTGCCTTCATTATGTTATGTATAAAATTTCATAGAGGTGTGACAATTTTAAGTATACGAACTAGCGTGTATAAGAAGCACAGATCACACAAAACTGCAAAAGGAGAAAAACGCATTTGAAAGTTTGAAACCTTTTTTTTTTATCGCAGAGTTGTTAGAAATGCATAATTTTTGGCCATAATGTTCAACAGAACTTTGAAAAGCACTGCAAGTTACTAGAACTGTCCTGCAGCATAGGTTGTGCCCTCACGGTCCTTGCGAGCACTCTCTTCTAGCCGCGCCCTTTTCACTTCACGATGACAGTGGGCCCTTGCTTCTGCTGTCAGACGCTCGGACATTCTCTTCATGCGCCTCGCATCGCGGGAAACACTGGAAGTAACTAGATCTCTAGATGGCAGTATGTTGAGCTCTTCCAGGATGTGCTCGAAAGTAGCATGACCCTTGTTGAACCACAGGATTGCCATAGCTGCGGCAGTCTCGACAACCGTTCGGGAGACAAACTTAGTCTTGGGGCAAAGTAGCCAAATTTTGCTGTCCAGGGATTCCGATGCGTTCTGAGTTTTTCCTTTGATGCATCGAGCAAGGAGCTTCTCATCCATTAGCCGCTTATAAATGGGCAAAACAGCCAATCCCTGTGCTTTTGTCAGGAGAGGTGTGTGGCGTGGTGCAGGTTGTTACGACCGCCATCGGTAGGCGCCATGCTGTCGCTGAGAAGCGTAGCCGGGCCGCGTTCCCACGCCTGGAACCCAGGTTTTCTTGGAACCAGCGTCGAGAGCTGACGGGGGAGCGGCGCTCTTTTAATCCTCAAACAAGTAGCCGACTCGCCGTATGCCTATGCCGGCAGGTATTGTCCCTGCTAGCCGGCGGATGAGACGTCATGTCGCCACAAAGCTGTAAGCCGTTCCAGAGGGGACAACAAAGACAGCGTATTCCTTTGAAGAAACGGCGACCGCCGCCACAAAGTGCCCTGCTAATTGAGCGGACAGATTGGCGGACCGTTTGATGTCTGCTGTCCGAAGCTTGGGACCCCTCGACCAGCGACATGCACGACGAGCAAGAGCCTCTCTGGCGCCACCTTTAAGTGCAGTGATCTTGACTCGAAATTGGATGTTCACGTGCGCCGTGCATGCTCGTACCCCTCACCTGTTGTGTGTGTGTGTGATTGGTGTTCCACTGAAGAAGGAGGAGCCCGACAGGGCTTATAACGGTGCCGCAGAGTGCAGGACGTCGCTCTGAACCAAGTAAAGGTTCAACCACCACGTTCGTAGTTTGTGAAGGCTCTGAACTGTGTAGCGGTTCAATCACCACGTTCGTGGTTTGCGAACTCTTAACCTCATGCTGTAAATATTTGTAAATAGTGCCATAAACCTGTTTGTTTTTCGTATCCCCATCTCGTAAGCGTTCGTTTCCTCAACCCGAAGCTACACCACGCTACCACAAGAGACCGGGTTTTGTTTTCGTATCCTCCAGCGACCTTCCTTCCGACCCGCAACAACTGGTTGGCAGCGGTGAGATACGACTCAGCACCCCGAGCCACAACAACTGGTGGCAGCGGTGGGATTCGAAGCTACAAGTGACAACAGTCGGCCCAGGAGAAGCAGTTGGCTCGAGACATGGATCACGTATGGGTGAGTGCTTGGCTTTTCCTTTGAGTGAACCAGGTTCTAAAAGAGGGTTAAATTTTAGAACTGGTAGTTAACTTTGCCGAAAGACTCAGTTTCGCCGTTTCGGAAAGTTATTTTGGAAGTAGCGAGCACTCAGTACGATCATGGACTTACGGGAGCTGCAGAAGTCAGACTTGTTGCTGTTGTGTGAGGAATTGGGGATCGATACAAAGGGTTTGGCACGGAAACCCATAATCATTCAAGCGATTAATGATTTGGGGGCTGATGATGAGGAACTAAGTGAAGAATGGGACCTCATCATCGAAAGAAAACTAAGAGCAGCTCAGATGGAAGGAAAGAGTGGAGACGAAAGAGAAAGCCTCAAGCTAAAGTTTTTCAAACAAGACTATGAGTTGCGTATGAGGTTGGGACGCCAGCAAGGAGTACTTCTCGAAAATGAGACAGAGTTCGAGATGTCTAGGTACATGCAGCCATATGAGGTATCATGGGATATGGGCCTGTATCTTAGACTCTTTGAACGAAAGTGTAATCTACTGAAGTGTGAGCGAGACACGTGGTTTCACAAGCTACTCACGGTTCTGCCCTGCGAGGCAGCGGATGTTGTTGCGCGACTCAGTGAGCAGCACGCGAACAACTATGATATTATTAAAGCAGAGCTAATCAGGAGATTGGTAAACTCTGTTAGCAAAAAGGAAGAAAGACTCAGGCCGAAGTCTGAAAGCGAGGCGCGTCGCAAAGCGCCAGAAGTTGAGGCGCCTCATAAAGCGCGACAGGAACAGATTGCGCCAGAGAAGGGCCCGCATATTCTCGAATGCATCCATGTAAATGATGTAGAGAACGAGGCCGTGGCCAGTCTGGAGGTGGGGACGATGTCGGGGGATGCTCTTTGCATGGATGAAGAGGGTGCCAGCAGCCCTAATGGGCCCAGTAAGAGGCTGGAAACCTTCTTCGTGCCTCGGGGGCATGTTGCGACATCGTCAAATTTAGGCATGGTTAGCGCAGTGGCTGATGAGAGTAAGAGCGCCACGCTTCAGCAGTGCAGCGATAATGCCGAGCTGGTTTGCAAACATCGCAGAAAAAGGAAGAAGCGGAGGCGTTCGTCACTGCGCAAGCCTAGGTCGGGCCCCACTCAGTCACAAGAAAGAAGAAAGGGTAGGCCACTAATCCGTTTAAGGAATCGTAAATGGTGGCGTTCAGGAAGACCGAAGCGGCGAGCCAAATTTGGAGGGAGAAAAGAAGGTGCGTCACCCCAAGGAAAGGCGCGGTTCAGTTCGACGACTTCGGGAAAGCGGCCTTGCCCGAATGATCAAAGACGAAAGCGCAGAGTGGCTAAAAACCGCGTCGGGGCGAGCACAAAGAGACAATGTCCCCTGCCTCAACCCTGTTTCTGGCGTCACTTACAAATTCCTACGGGGAACAGGCCAAAGTGGAAAATGAGGCGTGACGGCAGGACACAGCCTAACGTCCGTGTGTTTAGTAGCCTCAGGCCTGCTGGAAAACCGCTGGGACCGCGACCCCATCGTGTGCGATTAAAGGAACCATGAGAAAAGGGGGAACGATCAGTTCGAGTAACTTTTGCACAGGCGTGTCAAATATTGTTACTCAGTGTTGCATTGGAAATGCTGATTTGAGCCACTTTAAATTTGGTAGGTTACGGGATGCGGGAGTAAATTTTTTGAAAAGGAAAACCGCCGAACTAAAGGCTGAAAATTGAAGTCCATTATTCATTTGTACGAATATACCAAGAAGGTAAAAACTAAAAAAATTGTTCTGTTTTTTTTTAGTGTTTCAAAGGTTTAGTTTAATATTGTATGCCTTTACTGTCATGTGGATGTGGCGTGAATTGGCATTTAGGGAAGAAGATGTTAACATAGACCAGATGATTTCGTAAAATGGTTAAGTTTGGCGCAACACAGTGCAGTTGTCGTTGCGCGTTATGAAAATTGAGAGCCATTAGTGCACAGTTTTAGCGAAACCCTGTGCATTATTGTGAGGTGCTTTTGATGAGTATCGCACCTAGGATTATTTTTGTGTTGTACACAGAGAATTACAACATAACGTAAGGATGAGCAATTGGGCAAATTGTTAAGGATGAAGCTTTTGGTTAGTAGTGCCGTGTATTTTGCAACGCTGTAGAACTGAGAGTAATTGAAAACGCTCAAGAGAGCTCAGTGGTTTTTTTCTTCTCAGAGGCGTTAGCACAGGCAAGTAACTTTAACTGAATGAAGCTGCAGAAAGCAGCGATTCTTCCCTCGGTTTCGTTGACTATACTTTGAAGAGTGATTGATCAAGGGATCATATGAGCGGAACAGTAAGCTTTTACTAATGTTGAGCAAACGAAGAGTATTTTGGCCACAGTGTAGGCCAAAGATTCAGAAAAGCTAAATAGCTTAATGCTTTCGTTGTCGACAAGTAGTGGCAGCCGTAAACAAAGACTGACGTTGGAACAATCTTAGCGCTCGCTGAATTCGAGTTCCGGACCGATGCTCTCAGCGGGACAGAGCCGTGTAAGTAGTCAGCGACAAAAAGAAGGAGGCTGCCGTTATATGTCTCGATGACAGTGGCAACGAGTATGATGCGTTCTACTTGAGCCAGAATTTGGGCTCAGGTGAGATAACATACTGCGCTTCAGGAAATGAATGCGCTTGCCTTGTGTAGGCTATTGATCAGTTGCAGCGTTATCTCGGAGGTGCTAAATTTACAGTAGAAACAGACCATTGTCCCCTTACCTGGCTGCAAACCATGACATCGTAGAACAGTCGCCTTGTGAGGCGGAGCTTGATCCTTCAAAGGTACAATTTTGGCATTGTAAAGAGCAAATTGAATGGAAACGCGGACGCGCTCAGCCGCTCTTTCTAAACCATTCTGGAGTGCTCTTGGTGTATCAAAATTGATAATTTAGTTTTTTTCGTGCTTCTTATGTAAATCTGTAAAGTAGCACGTCTGGTTTTTCAGCTCAAGTGAGTCCTGAGAGTTTTGAGTGTGAGCTTTTAATTAAAGTTGGTTTGCCATCCCTCTTTTGGCTTGGTTTGTTCGAAGGGTGCCGAGTGCTTGCTTGTACATGTGGTCGAGTATCAGAGATGCTGTCGAAGATTCGGCGATCACCCGGACCATGCCACAAGCGAAGGCCAGTTCTTGGCATTCAACTACTGACCCTTTCGTCGTCCCTGCGAGCGGCAGTGTTGACCGCTGCCCTCCGTGACTCATCTGGCGAGGGGGAAGCTGTTACGACCGCCATCGGTAGGCGCCATGCTGTCGCTGAGAAGCGTAGCCGGGCCACGTTCCCACGCCTGGAACCCAGGTTTTCTTGGAACCAGCGTCGAGAGCTGACGGGGGAGCGGCGCTCTTTTAATCCTCAAACAAGTAGCCGACTCGCCGTATGCCTATGCCCGCCAGGTATTGTCCCTGCTAGCCGGCGGATGAGACGTCATGTCGCCACAAAGCTGTAAGCCGTTCCAGAGGGGACAACAAAGACAGCGTATTCCTTTGAAGAAACGGCGACCGCCGCCACAAAGTGCCCTGCTAATTGAGCGGACAGATTGGCGGACCGTTTGATGTCTGCTGTCCGAAGCTTGGGACCCCTCGACCAGCGACATACACGACGAGCAAGAGCCTCTCTGGCGCCACCTTTAAGTGCAGTGATCTTGACTCGAAATTTGATGTTCACGTGCGCCGTGCATGCTCGTACCCCTCACCTGTTGTGTGTGTGTGTGATTGGTGTTCCACTGAAGAAGGAGGAGCCCGACAGGGCTTATAACGGCGCCGCAGAGTGCAGGACGTCGCTCTGAACCAAGTAAAGGTTCAACCACCACGTTCGTAGTTTGTGAAGGCTCTGAACTGTGTAGCGGTTCAACCACCACGTTCGTGGTTTGCGAACTCTTAACCTCATGCTGTAAATATTTGTAAATAGTGCCATAAACCTGTTTGTTTTTTGTATCCCCATCTCGTAAGCGTTCGTTTCCTCAACCCGAAGCTACACCACGCTACCACAAGAGACCGGGTTTTGTTTTCGTATCCTCCAGCGACCTTCTTTCCGACCCGCAACAACTGGTTGGCAGCGGTGAGATACGACTCAGCACCCCGAGCCACAACAAGGTTCACCAAGTGCTTCAGCGCGTTGATGTTTGCACCACGACTCTGTTCCTGCAGGGCAAAACTTGTGGCTGTTAGCATTGTCAGTAGAGCATGAGTGGAAGTACGAAGCCCATACTGCAGTGTACATATCCCGCACACTCCCCCTGTTGCTTGTTATGGCAATCTGATAGTATGTTTGGAGCTTCTGAATGGCTGGCTCTTTCATTTTCTGCCCTCGTGGTAATGGCACATGCAGCTTCCGTAGCGCAGTGCCAAGTCTCTTGGCCACATGATTAGTGTAGTCTTCTTTTTCTATATTGACAGCACCATAGACTTTTGACTCTGCAACTGCACTATATGCTTTGCTGTCACCGTCACTCAAGAATGTCATGAAATGCAGTGGGGTGTCATAACTCAATGTTCTCTGCCAAATGCGCATTGCAGCCTCCGTTTCCATTGCATGGGAGGAACAGTCTGCATTTTTTTCACAGACTGGGCCATGGAATGCCTGCCACACTTCCTCGTCTGGGCACATGTGCCTACTGCATGTCAGGCAGTAATTTGATCTGACCTCGAAGTCTAAGCAGAGGCCAGTATCTAAGGAGATAACTGCGCCAATCCCGTTGTGGTTTTTGTGGCCCCTCTTCTGCCAAGTGCCGTCGAACATAACAGCCACATCAGTTTCGCCTGCTACTTCTTTCGTCAACTCTCTAGATCGGCGCAAGTTTTCACTCACAGCTGCCATGGCAGCGGTGTGCACCTTCTTTGCTATCGAAAAAAATCCTCGGTGGTGCATTGGCTTTGGGAGTCCAATAATGGAGCAAAATCTCGACAATTGCTCATGCCCAATGCCGACAGCGCGTGCAGCCACCACCGCCTTCACATTTACAGCGAAACTATCTCGGGAGCTCCCACTGTCGTACCGTTGGCTCACTCGGCTGCTGCCGTCCGCCGTAACACGCAGTGACGTATAGGAGCACGAAAGAACAGTCGCTGAGCATTCGCTGTTTTCGCAATGAAGTTCGAAGAGTGACGAAAGTCCCTTGCGCTTTTCTGCCGGCTCCCGAACGGCAAGTTTTTGAATACCGCAAGCAGGGCATGCCGCACCTGCCACAAGTGCCGTCAGCAAGAGGGTGTCGCACAAAACTGTCGTTGCACAAACCTCATCGCGCTGTCTTTCGTCTTTTTCGAAGAAGCCGAGCTTCTTTTCCGAAGCACTGACGAAAGAAAGCGCAGCGTCAATTCCTTCATCGCAGCCACTGTCGCTCGCGCACTCGTCGATGCCGCCGTCAGGCCTAGCACACGTAGGCGCGTTCTCGTTCGTCGCCGTCGTTTGGGGCGCTTTACGCCTCCTTCCTTTGAACTTGTGCTTCGTTCGAAACTTCTGCGGTCTCACGTTGCACTTTTTCGGGCTTGTCATCGCGGAAATATACGTAGACGCGCAGAAAAGCAGACGGACCAAATGCCGATGGCCGCCACCAACACAGCTGACAATGACTCGGTAGCCAATGGCGATGCGGCTTAGGGTGCCGGGCGTTTCAAACCGGTCAAACCACGTAATAAAAAGGCCTCGTTTTTTATTTTTTTTTGCCCACGTACGAAACTGGCGGTCGTCGAAGCTGTAAGCAGAAGGCCGGACGCAACTTTCCCAACCGATTGCGATGGCGGGCGGCACTGCGACGGGGAGCAGCGCACAGTCAAAGATGGCCAATATCGGCGCAAATTCACGAAATTTTGAGCCACCGCGATGCCTTCATACACATTTTTTTGCATTTTGCGGTTCGAATTTAGTTTTGAAATTTTCACAGATGAAAGAAGAAGGTTTGAAGATTACAATGCAATAAAAATCAGAAATACGAGAAATTTCGCTAAAAACGCGATTTTTCGACTCACATCTCCCCTTAACAAATGCAAAATTGTAAAGGAAGTTGGCCTGGAGTATAAAGGAAAACATATTGTACAGAATAATGTCAGTGTGATTCCACTGTAGTTGCTATGATGCTATTACATTGGAAACAAAAGTTTGAAAACAATTTCACATAGCATCCACATGGTTCCTATAAAGTTAGTAGTCATGCTGTGGGAAAGTGGGACCAGCCGCGAAAATCGATTGGCTACTGAAATTCAAACCTTGTTGCGGAATCGCAGCAACTTTCAATTACTTTTTTTGAGAACTTCATTTTTATGAACAAGCCAAGAACAGCCTCTTACGATTTTAGTGCTATGGAGAGTAAGTTCAGTGGTATTTTGAAACGAATGTCGTCATAATTTTTCTCACTGATCCTTATTGCTTGGAAGCGACTAGTATTGTTATGAACAAGATGGTATGTATTCATAAAGTAACAAACAAGGGCTAGGAAGTAAGGGCTAGGAAAGTAGTGCTGTGTTCACTGTGCTTCGATGCACACTTTGATTTGTATGGGTTTTACATAAGGTGGTATGATGGTGCCTGTGTTAGGCAGACCAAGTTTGTTCTGGGTTGAACCAGAATCCCATGGTTCAACCCAGTTTTCTTTCTGGTTATCCTTCTTCGAGGGTAAGTAATTAGAGCTCATATGTCATAACTTTAGACACTGTTAAGCCTAGCAAAAAATGGTACCACATTCAAGAAGCATTTATCTGTGCTTGAGACAAGGTGCTAGAACCTTCAGCAATGGAATTCTGTTTGAGGGGTGTTTCACAAAAAGATGGGGCATCGATGTAATCAGGTGACTGTAGTGATAAAACAAGTGACGACGTGGTGATGTCAGGGTGACGTCATTTGTTTGACTGCTATATCAATATTTTTGAAATGTAGTGTGTGACATGTGCTTAGAAGGCTAAAGTGCAATGAAGACAGTGAATGTATGAATGTATTCATGCAGTTCCTATACATCACTTATGGCACCCGTGACTTGCTCGAGAAAAAGTGCCGGGATCTTCCGCAAAAGGTGCGCCTTTGGCTGGACGGGGAGCCCCAGGACCTGGAGCATCTGGAGGCCATCACTGTGCTTAACATCCCTTGCTGGGGCGCTGGTGTAAGGCCATGGCACATGGGGGCCGGAGGTCAGCTAGCTCAGCCTCAGAGGTATGTATGCACAGTCCTGCAGTCAACTCTGCTACAACGAACGCCGCTTCAGCGAAATTTTCGCTACAACAAAAAATTCATGGTTCCCTGTCAGCAGTTCGTAAGAGTCAATGCGTAAATATTGTTGCCACAACGAACACTTTCTCTTCGATCATCCCGCTTCAACGAAATTTTACGATTCAATTCCAGGCTGAGATACTTATTGTTATGCAGTAAACCCAATCTTTAAGATTTCCATGCATTTTCAGAGCCTGAAAGTGTGTCAACAAAGTCTAAAACACACGTTGGCACCACCAGAAACCGCCACTATACTGTCGCTGTTCAGCAAGCATGGGCACTGCCATTGCTCGATAGCGATGGCAATGAGACTGCCCTGCTTTTGCCACTGGCTTATTTTTAAGCCGCAGATGATCTGAAGCTGAAGCTCAGTCGGTCAGTTCATGGTTTCCTTCACGCAGCTGCTGTGTGCAACCGCGGAACGATGCCTTTTCCAATTCCGATGCTTATCATTATGTTCACGCTTGGCCAGTGTGGTAACTAATCAGAGCGGCTGTTCGTCCGCATTGTCAACTAAATAAGCTAGCTGTGAGTAATGGATGATAAGAATGGCATAGAATAATGCAAAAGTCGCTGCTCCGCGATACCCTGCTTCCATCTCGGCGTTGTCGGATACTTTTGACGGTGGACAGCTGCTGGTGTTAACGTGTTAATGCAACTGTTTTATTCGTTCATCAAGGTGGTTTTAGGCATTGTTCAAGCGTGCTTTTCACCATGGCCTCACTATGCATTGGTGAGAATGATGTCGTGACGCTGCTGGGAAAGAATAGGAAGCAGCAGTCATTTTTTTTGAATCTCGAGGATGAACGTTCCTTTATTTTGCTAGCTCAGATCAGCTATATTTTTTTTTTGTTTCACTACAACGAAATTTTCGCTTCAACGAAACTTTTTCCGCGCCCCGTCAGTTTCGTTGTAGCGGGGTTCGACTGTAGTGCTTTGTAGATAGCTAAAAGGCTGCTTACTATGCCGCATACCATGCTGAGGTTAACTCTGCACTGGAATTTTCAAGGCGCTGTCCGAGAAGCATTTAACAAAAATAATTTTTAAAATGTACAAATTCTTGGACAAAATAGAAAACGTGATTGCCTTAACTGCCCTTGTTTCATAGAATTCGTCATATATTTGTGCCAAGCTGAGCCCAAATCTTGAAATTTGTTGCAATTGTGTCCCGTTATCCTAAAGCGCCCTACTAGCCTCACGATTCTCTCACTTGTGCTAATTTTACCTACAAATTGACAATGTTCAGTTTTGGCATCATCGTCGAATTCATTCCAAATGCATAGACTTTAACCTTAAACCCATTGTGAAAAAAAAAGCACCGTCATATTCACAAAGTGAATGATGTTAGAGGAGCTTGCTCAAGGGTGCACGTGGCGTTTCTTGGAAAGGCCATTTCTGTCTGAAGGCTTCTTAGCAAGCCTTCAGACAGAAATGGCCTCGATCGTGCGAACGTCGATCGTGCATCTGCCGCCGCTTAATGCCACTGCTTTGAGTCAAATGCCTAACGTTCATAAATTGCAGACATTCAGCAATCAGGCATTTTTCAACAGGGTTGAGAGCAGGCAGGTGAGGGGATTCAAGAGTACATTGGTACCCATGCGTAACACTTCTTGTAGGAACTTGTCACATGCTGCCGTGGCTATGAAGCGACAAGAATGAAATGGATGTAGTCGTCAGGAAACAAGTACGTGTGCCATCGAAAACTGAAGCCTTGGGTGGCATCGCGCCATCTAGTGAGCATTGTTGGAATCGTTGGAGAGGCAGCCGAAAAAATGTAAACTAGCAACACTGGTTTAGATAGATATGTGGGGTTAAAGGGGAGACGAGGGTCCAAAAGTCGCGGTTTTCCGGAAAACTTTCGCTTTTTTTTTTTTCTGGCTGTATTGGCATCCTTGGACTATAATCTACTACTTCTGAAAATATGAAGCTGAAATTCGCACGAGAAATTATCAAAAAATGCTTCCAAGTGGGCAGCGGTGAAGCGAGAAATGCGCTTAAGTCGCAAAAAACGGCGAAGTTTGTGTCGTCTTGTCGCGAAAACGACGCGTTGGCCGCCATTCGCAATCATGCACGCACGCTGCTAAGGCCATATCCTTCACAATCCACTAGTAGCCAGTCTCGTGCCTTCACGCAGAATAAACGAAAAAGGAGAAAACGCGTATGTTACGCGTTTTGAATATCGCGGCACACAACACGAGGCCGCCATTGGACGGCGGTGCGCTCCACGCTCCTCCCCCTCCTATCTCTCCGGCAAAAGAGCGAAGCCTCGGATGTCGCGATCGAATTTTTCTGCGTTTCTCTGCATTTTCGCGTCATGGCAAGCCCGAAGAAGTGGAGTTTAAATAATCGAAAGTTCAGAACTCGCCACAAGTATCGAGGGAAATGGTGTCAGACGCTTCGCAAAGCGACAGCGAACGACGATGTGGCCCCCGACCAACGCCTCGACGCTCCGACTTCGGATAGGCCTAACACCATCACCGAACCCCGCGACAGTGGTTGTGAAAGAGTCGCTGCCGTGGAATTGGTCAGTGCATCCCAAAAGAAGATTGGATTCTTCGAAAGTGAATGTAGACCGGTGGATGCTGCTACTGCGAACATGCTGCTGTGCGAAATCGATGTGCTGACGACACTTGTGGCGGGTGCGCAATGCCCAACCTGTCGCAAACTTCAGCGTGCAAGAGGCAGCTGGAAAGCGCAAAGGACCTTCGGCATTCCTCGAACTGTGGTGTCAAAATTCTGATTGCCCTGAATATGCACTTTCGTTCTCACACACGTCGAGACGTACTGCTTCAGCCGGGGACCAAGGAACGAGCGCTTGTTTTGACAGCGGCAGCTCGCGTGACAGCTTTGCTGTAAACGTGAAGGCAGTTCTGGCAGCACGCTTTATAGGTGCAGGCAACGACCAACTTTCACAATTTTGTGCTATTCTCAGTCTTCCCAGCCCGATGCATCATAAGACATTCAACGGCATTTCCAAGAAGCTCCAAGAAGCGTGTCTTGCGTTACTGCCTTCCATGCGTCCGCAAGCATTCCGACAGCAAACCGAAGGTCAACGCTGTAGGTGCTTCGACGCTGCTGACGAGCGTCGAAGCACCTAGGCTTAGCGTTGTAGAGCACACTTCACGCGATCGCACAACCATGCACTAGGCTAGCCAAACACTATGTGGGCTGCGTAAACAAAACGGCACGACGGCAGGCGACGGTGCCTCGGGTACTCTGGACGTGGCGCTGGTACGCATTCAAGATAGCCAGCGTGGCCAGACCAAATCGATGTGTGATGGTTAGTTCTAGTTCGAAGTGGTGAAACGCTTCGCGATAGCACTGCGCGGGAAGCCAGAGTGGCACTCTGCCTTCGCGCCCCTCTAATTGCCATTCTCCCCGACCGCTTTTTGTTACGCACCCCTCCGTCCTTTGTACCCCCCTCTACTATGAGCACCCCTCATTGCCAGACGAGGCCCGTGTTTTTTACACTGCCTCCGATCTTTCGAAGATCGGTTGGCCATCTGCCCTGTTTTTGATCGCTGGTACTGTCGTTGGCGTCGCCGACCTGGAGTGACCAGACCATTTGCCGACATCGTCGGCCACCGACTGTATTCGATCGTCTGCCTCCTGTCTTATCGTATCGTTCTAGTGCACGCGCATACGCTACCCCACCGACTCTGATAATTTGCGATTTGTTTCGTGTTTAGCATAGAAGGAAAATAGAGGGAAAAGAAAGGCAAGGAGGTTAACAAGCCTATAGGCAGCCGGTTTGCTACCCTGCGCATGGGAGAGGGATGGGGGAGATGAAAGAGAGCAGATAGGGAAGATAGAAACAGCACATTCGGCAGCATATGCGCGCACACTCAGCCATAGTCCACTCTTGTCTTTCGCGATGTGTGACATTGCTGTTACAGTCGCTTGTTCAAGTCGGTGTCGCGTAGGAATTTCAACAGAGCTTTCGTCGCCTTCTGTTGCAGTGTCTTCTCTCGGGCACTTGACAGAATAGTGTCCACAGACATTTGGCTGTTGTCGATGCGCGCAAAAGCAGACGCCAGGGACTGTCTCTGGATTTCATACAATGGACAGTCACACAGGATGTGGTGTAGCGTCTCTTCGCAATGACAGGCATCGCAGAGAGCGTTGTCGGCCATTCCTATGACAAAGGAGTAAGATTTTGTAAATGCCACTCCTAGCCATAAGCGATGAAGTAGGGTGGCTTCTCTTCGATCGAGTCCAGTGGGCATGTGGAGAGCCATCAAAGAGGACAGGTGGTGTTGACGATTCGTATCGATGCTTGGTGGGCACCATAGTGAAAACGTGATTTCACGCGCAAGTCGTCGAAGATTACTGGCAACATCAGTCCTCGAAAGTGGTATGGCTTCTTCTCGTGTTCCTTCATGGGCTGCCCGCGCGGCAGTATCGGCATGTTCGTTCCCTGCGATGCCGCAATGACTTGGCAGCCATTGAAGCGTCACATGATGCCCTTTCTCGAGTAAAGTGTGGAGAAGGCATCGAATTTCGAAAACAAGCTGTTCGTACGGGCCGCGACGCAGTGCTGAGAGCGCAGATTGTAGGGCAGCCCTTGAGTCGCTGAAAATCGACTATTGTTGCGGTGGTTCCCGATTGATCACACAAAGTGCAGCGCGCAAAGCAGCTAGTTCCGCTGCTGTAGATGCCGTGGAGTGGTCAGTCCTAAAGCTGATGGTAACACCTCTTGCTGGGATAACTACTGCCCCTGACGAACACTGGTGGTTCGTGGAACCATCGGTGTATACATGTATGCTGTCTGAATATTTCTCGTGCAAAAGAAGAAGAGACAGTTGTTTCAGCACGGGCGACGAAAACTCGGATTTCCTCCGGATCCCTGGTACACTAAGATGCACTGGGGGTCGAATAAGACACCAAGGTGGTATGGATGGTTTAGATGCATGAGTGAAGCCCGAGGGAAGTTTATCGTTGTATTTCACGATAATTTTGGCGAACGATGCTTGGCACCTCTCTGAAGGCAACAGTGCAAGGTGATGGCCGGGGGCACGTGCGAAGTGTCGGATGTGTGTTCTCAGGACTTCAACAACAATGTGAGTTTGTATTGGATAGTCACCAGCAATTGCAATTGTTGCTTCTGTTGACGTACATCTGGGCAGACCGAGGCACACTCTCAGCGCTTGGGCTTGTACTGCCTGTAAAATACGAACATTGGTCTTGCAGGTATTGCTAAGCACGGGCAAGCTATATCTGAGGAAACCGAGAAACAGGGCCCTGTAGAGCTCCATCATTGCGTCTACTGACATCCCCCACGTCTTTCCTGCCAGGAACTTGAACAGTTGAGAAATAGCGGTCAGGCGCTTCTTCATATAGGTCACATGCGGACTCCAACAGAGGTCCCTATCAATAATGATGCCCAGAAACCGGTGGGTTTCGGCGTAAGAAATCGGTCGCCCGCAGATTGAGATGACATAAGGGGTCATTGCTTTACGAGTGAAAGCCACCAGCGCGCATTTTTCTGGTGATAAGCTGAGACCTTGTTTGAACAAGTAGTTGGCAATCATAGTTGCTGCTTTTTGAAGCCGGGAACGTATCTGAGGACGCGTGACTGCCGATGTCCAGACACAGATGTCGTCTGCGTATATTGAGATTTTAATGGTGCTTGGCAAGTATTCAGCAAGGCCAATTAGTGCAAGATTGAATAGCGTCGGGCTAAGAACTCCGCCTTGAGGAACACCCCTGGAAGTATAGCGTCGCGTAGTTGGGCCATCTTCTGTTAACACAAAGAATGATCTTGCAGCCAGGTAACTCGAAATCCACCGAAAGACTCGACCACCAAGGCCAACCACCGCAAGAGCACCCAAAATGGCTTCATGTAGTACATTATCATAAGCGCCTTTCACATCTAGAAACAAAGCTGCAGATAGTCGCTTACGGGATCTTTCGTGCTGAACGTACGAAACTAGATCAACGACATTGTCAATAGAAGAGCGGTCGCGTCGGAAACCAGCCATCGAATTCGGATAAATCTTGTGGTATTCAAGATACCACTCCAGGCGGCCTAGTATCATCCGTTCCATTATCTTCCCTACGCAGCTGGCCAGTGCTATTGGGCGGTATGAGGTTAGTTTGAGTGGGGATTTACCCTGCTTCAAGATGGGTAACAAGCGGCTTATTTTCCAGTCATCAGGAACATAGCCATCCTGCCACGAGATGTTGTAGAGGCTCAACAGTTCTCTCCTTGCACCTTCCCCAAGGTTGCACAAGGCTCGGTACGGAATACCATCTGGGCCCGGAGAAGTTGAACGCCTGCAGAGAGCTAGTGCCGCCTCGAGCTCCTCCATTGTAAAAAGGAGGTCCATGTGGTAGTCACGGGAACGGGGGATGTCACCTCTCACTGGAGAATCTGGACAAGTGGCTTGGTTGGCGATCTGCGCACAGAAATCTTCTGCGACATCGATCTCTTGCCTCCATTGAAATAGCGCGAGCGCTTTGAATGGAAAGCGCTGTTCCGTAGGGTGACGCAGACCTTGCACCGTTTTCCAAATGTGTGAGAGTGGCTTGCGAGGGTCTAGTGACTGGCAAAACATTGTCCATCGTTCCGACGCTAATCTATCCATGCGACGCCGAATCTTCTTTTGCATCCTCCTGGCTGCCCTAAGATCGTGAATTGATTTTGTACGCTGATACCGACGCTCCGCCCGCCGTCGCAGTGCTCGGAGTCGCTCCAACTCTATATCAAAGTCGTTTCGTGTGGAAGATATCGTCACCGTGCGAGTGGCGTTTTGCATTGTGCTCTTAATTGTTTCCTCTAACCCAGATCGTAGGCCATCGCTGCAAGCATCTTCCATGTCAGATTTGAAGTTGGTCCATTGGACTGCTCGAATGGTCGTCCGTGGACCATAATTAGACAAGCCTTTGATGTTAAGGTAGATTGGAATGTGATCACTTCCTCGTGTCTCAACATCTGGAAACCACTTGACGTATCTCGCGAGGGAGTTGGAGACAAAAGCAAGGTCGAGACAGCTGCCGTATGTCACACCTCGAAGAAAAGTGGGGCTGCCGTCGTTCAGGAGAGTAAGGCCATAGTTGTAGGCGATGTTTGCTAACCTGCGTCCTCTTGCATTTGTCCGCGTACTTCCCCATGCGTGATTGTGCGCATTGAAATCACCTATGAGGACCCATGGTGCAGGACACACTCTCAAAATATCCGCTAATCTCCTGGAATCGAGATAACTTGACGCCGATATATAAACGCCTATGAGAGTAAACATGAGTTGGTTCTTTTTCACAGTGATGCAGACATACTGATTGTCATCGTGAGGTGCAATTGGTTGCACAACATACGTCAGTTCACGACGAACAAAGACGATGATTTTGCTGCACGCACCGTTCGTTGAAGACATGACAGCTTCGTACCCCGATAGTCTTATTGGTTTCGACAAATTGGGTTCACAAATGACGATGATTGGAAACACGTTGGTAAACACAAACTGACGAAAATCTGAAAGGCGTGATTTTAGTCCTCTGGCGTTCCATTGGATGACGGATGCAGCCTTGACTTCTTTAAGAAATGTTGAGGTGTGAGTAGCCATCTTCCTAGTTGAGAGATTCAAGCACTGGGCTTAGGGCGTCCAATAGTCCAAGTGCGCTTCGAGCAGATGGTGTCTTCATGTCGACTAATATCGCTCGGATGGCTTCTATAAGGGAACGCAGCACCGAGATCACTTGACGATAAGTTTTAGGCAAATCTTCCATGGTTGGAGACGGCTCTTGTGTGGCCACAACCTGCAGAGGTTCCTTGGCAGAAGAGCGCGTCGGGAGCGTGGGCCATTCCTCCAGAGAAGGAGGCTTCTCTGTTTCTTTCGTAGATGTGGTGGGCCCTTTCGCGGCGCTACTGGATAGAACCGCTAAAGAGTGGGAAGGAGCGTCTCGGGAATGTGCCTTCTTTGAAGACTTTCGATGTTTTTCGATGTTATGTGTTTAGCATAGAGTTTCCTGATATACACTAGAGGGAACTCTAACGCTAGTGTCTGTGGGAGCTGCAACGCGCGGCGCTTCAGCAAGCATGGGAATGATGAGTAGTACACATATTTGTCGAATTTTCGCACTTCTGGCCTGCTTCTGGCTCCGTGTGTGTTCGTGTGGCTTGGAGCTGTTTTTTCACACAAAAAAATTAGCAAATGTTCAGTGTTTGCGCTTCACAATCTTATTCTTTTAGACTGACTATTTCGAATTGGGTCACAAAGTTCAAGAGGGTTTGTTCTTTTCTTCAAAACAAAACCGTTGTTCTTTTCTTCAAAACAAAGCCGTAACCAGCACTAAACGAAGCCGCAAGTTTGAAGACTAGGCAAATGTGTGTACTACCCATCATTCCCATGGTCTCTGAGCGATCGCAGCGCCAGAGTCCCCTCTAGTTAATTTTAAGAAACTCTAATGTGCTTAGAACCTGTTGTCGCTCACTTTACACTCGGCTCAGCATGCCCTCCGCATGCGTGCATAAGCCTAAAAACGGCTGTTAATTTGCGTGGAACGAATCACGAAATATGGAAGTTGGTGAGGCCATGCGAAACCGCTGGTGCAACAAAAAAATTCTTTGACCATCGCCGCCGATGCATTGAACATCAACGCGCACGCCGATTCAGGCTGCTGTGCTTCGAGCTTTGTGCGCGCAGGCACTCTTTCAATTTTTTCTATGCTCGAGTTGCGTGCTTTGCAGACCTTTCAAGCAAGCTACCCGACCTGCCTCCTTCACCCGCGTTTTTGTTTTCAAGGTCGCCTTCCCGCTGTATCCTCCTCTCTTTACCCTATCGCAACTCCTTGTCCTTCTCTCGCAAATCTGCTCTCCTTTCTTGATAACAACTCCTTCGCCCGTCTCCATCGCTCCGCGAGGCCAGCCACACTGGCTCGAATTCAGAAGTTTGGTTTTCTCACTAGAAATGGGCCCAGATCTGTACCACCCGTTCTTGCATGTGTGTCGCGTGTGCGCGTCTTACTCACTCTTGGGCCCCGCCGCGGTGGTCTAGTGGCTAAGGTACTCGGCTGCTGACCCGCAGGTCGCGGGTTCGAATCCCGGCTGCGGCAGCTGCATTTCCGATGGAGGCGGAAATGTTGTAGGCCCGTGTGCTCAGATTTGGGTGCACGTTAAAGAACCCCAGGTGGTCAAAATTTCCGGAGCCCTCCACTACGGCGTCTCTCATAATCATATGGTGGTTTTGGGACGTTAAACCCCACAAATCATTACTCACTCTTGGTGTGCATGTGTGTGGTCAGGATGGCGGACGGGAGGCCTTGCACGCTTTTTTCTGCCGCTCAACAAAATGTCGAAAGTGGGACCGCTTGGCTTGGGCGTAATCTGCACGTTAGGTGCCGCAATGATGAGCGCTTGCTGTTGGCCACCTGGCAGCCAACTTGACGCTTTGGAGGACCACTGCGGCGGCGATTTGTGTGTGCGTGTCGTGGACTCCGACATGGGAGAGCGGGTGGCACATCTGTTGAGATGGTTTCATTACATACAGCTGATGATGATGCCGACACCGCGAAATCGTGCACGGATTAGAGCATTGTGAATGAAGTACGCGGCAAGAGCAATTTAAAGGAATCGGATTGGGAGAACGACGAAACTTTGGAGCCAGTGCCTCATGCAACTTATGCCACGGGCCTCGGGGAAGAGCTTGCTACCGTTTGAAATGAACTCGAGACCGCCCTTATCGCTTCTGCTCTTCGAAACATTTGCGTCACAGACTTTTTTTGGGCAAAAAATTTTGTGTTTTCACTCGCAACTTTTGTAAAAGTTATGTTTCATTTACTACAAACTTTGGGATACAGCGAACGGATGCCGCGTCAGGCTCAGGTTTGTTATGAGCGGGCCCGACTGTAGTAATTATTGTGTAGTGATATACGAGAGCTTGTACCATTTCTATTAGCGTTTCGCAGCTATAGCACCGTTTGATGTGGACACAGCCACGTTGATGCCTAGTGGCTCGTCTCTATCGTGACCACTACCGCACATGATTATTATTTAACTGTCATGGTAACTGAAGTTTTTAAGGGGGGACGCGGCACTTCGGGACCGAAAATCAGCCAAAAAATCGAGTTTTCGCGGACCTTCTTTTCGCGTTCCCGACATCATTGCGCACCTATTTACAAAATTTCATAGCCGAATACCATCAACTTTTATCGTTATTCAACTTTAAAAAACCGAAAACGGGCGTCCTGCCCTTTAAATTGAGGGCGAATAGCGCAGGTTTCGGATCTACGATACGTGGGAACTACGCGCTCGATCGGCGCCATTTTGGTCTTGTTTGAAAGAACGTGTTTTCAGCTGTTTTTTTTATTCAGTAAGCAACATTGAGCGTTTCCCCGGCTCGAAAAACGGGGCCGCAAAGACGAAGAGCCGCGCTCACTGCCATTGGCTAAACGGCGCACGTGACTGAAATGGCGCTTTCCGGTTGGCTGGAAGCTTGCGGATTGCGCCTGCATACGCGACCCGACGCCATTTTGAAAGGGTACCGCTGTGACGCCTCGAAATCGGCAGAGCACTCTGAAGCTTCTGATCGTATCGCCATGCCTGGAAACGCAAAAAAGTATCGGACCGTGCACGCATTTGGTCGCAAGAAACGCAAAGGTCGTGGGAGAAAGTCTACGAAGTCATCAGAGCCCTTGGTTGACTCCGACGAACGATGTGTCGACGCTCCGCGGCCGTTCAGCGATGGTGCGACCGAGCGCGTTGCCTCCGACGACGATGACGGTGAAGCGAACTCCGGACGACTACGAATCGACGCCAAGGTGGTGACAAACGCAGAAGTTGAAGAAAATCATGCCCGGGAGAAAGCGACGCTCGACCGGCTTTCATCGGCGCCAGCAACTGCACGGAAAATTGACTTTTTCACCGCGAGTTGTAGCGAGGCAACCGCACAGGACTTGGACCACGCTGCTCCTTATCTGCTTATGCGTCTAGATATCCTAAACGCGATAATGGGTGCCTTGTGTTGCAAAGCCTGCCACGGACCGGCTACGATCGTCAGAGGGGATCGGGACTACGGACTTGCCGTGAAAGTGCTAGTGCAGTGTGAAAGGTGCGGCGAGATCGCGAATGAATGGACTTCGCCCCGCGCGAACGGCACGAAAACGTGCAATTCGTTTGAAGTAAATCTTCTCGCTTCGAGGGCGATGGTGGCTACCGGCAACGGCCAAACGAAAATGAACGATATTTTCGCAACAATGGGCATCTCACACCGCGGTATGCACCACAAGACGTTTCAGCGGCATTTGAAGAACACGCTGGCACCCGCTGCAACGCGAGCGGCTGAGTCCGCTATGAGCGAATGTGCGGAAAAGGTTAGAACAATTTATGATGACTTGTGCTTCGGCCACCGGGGCAATATTGCCGTTAGCTACGACGGCACGTGGAAGACGCGAGGCCATTCTTCCCACATCGGCGTGGGCACAGTTATCGAATTATTTAGTGGCTACGTGTTGGACTACGTCGTTCTTTCCAACTTTTGCCTAGGCTGCGAGGTGGGCCCAAAGCCTAGTAGTGAGGGCTATCAAGAATGGAAGGCTAACCACAAATGCCAAAAAAATACGAACAGCAAAGCGGGGCAAATGGAAGTGGAGGCGGCTCTAATTCTATTTCAGAGGTCGCTTGAACGCCATGGCCTGCGCTACACAACTATGCTGTCTGATGGAGACTCTAGGACATTTTGCGCCATACAAGACGCCAAGGTGTATGGTTACATTGACGTGCAGAAGGAAGACTGTATTAATCATGTACAGAAACGGATGGGCACCGCATTGAGAAACCTGGTGCAGAAACAAAAGTGCGATGGGAAAAGAGGCCTTGGTGGGAAAGGCAGGCTCACAGGTGAGCTGATCACCAGGCTGAGCACATATTATGGCCGGGCTCTGAAATTGCATGAAGGTGACGTGGGCGAGATGCAAAAGGCTGTGATGGCCACATACCGCCACGTCACCTCCACTGATGAATGCTCGGACCACAGTCTGTGCCCAGCTGGTGAAACTTCATGGTGTCGGCACAATGCCGCAAAAGCAAAGGGTGAGCCCGACCCCAGGCATGCCTACAATCTACCGAAAGACGTGACAGAGGCATTACTACCGGTTTACACCCGGCTTTCGGAAAGAGCCCTGCTTCAGAGGTGCGAACGCGGCAAAACGCAGAACTCCAACGAGAGCCTACATTCGGTAATCTGGAGTTTGGCCCCCAAGGAGCACCATGCGTCCCTGTTCGCTGTTGAAGCAGCTGTTGCAGAAGCAGTGCTGCGCTTCAACACGGGCAATTTGAATTCTGCAACGGCAATCTTAGGTGAAATGGACATGAATGCGACAAGTACTGGTGCCAGGAGAGCGAGAGAAAAAGACCACCGTCGCAGCATTGTCTCCAACAAGAAAAGAACAGCCTCATTGGAACTCCGGAAGCTAGTGAAGAGGAGGCATGAGCACAGAATGCATTCAGACTATGCTTCTGGTGCGTTTTGAGGTTGTCTTGTTGCATCTTCTGCAATAAAAATGTGTGCCCACGTTTTTTCTCGATTTCTCAAAACGACAATTTTCATGTGCTTCCCATTATGCCGGAGCAATATCTCTTGTTCTATCTGGGTTATCATTACGATTTCTTTTTTGTTTCGAAGATAAATACAGGGGATGTGTCGTAAAGTAAGTTTTATTGTAATAATTTTTGGAGAAAATTCTCTAAATGGATCTTTTGTTTCAAGTGTAGATGGGGAAATTTTTCATGTCATATTCAACATCCCACAACTTTGCTTCGAAATAGCCCAGAACAATGATTTATACTTTATTGCACACTGTGAACATACCGAATTGGTTCTATAGGTTGCACATCAATATCCAAGTTACAGTTAATTAGCTAATTAGGCCTTAATTGAAAAAGTCGCAGTTCATTATATCTTTAAAACTAATTGTCACAGCAAAAAAAGAATTAGATTTTTGAAATCAGCAGTAAAATCTACATAGGCTCTCCAAATTTGACTGAGGTACTCGCAAAAATAAAAGAGTTTTTGGAAGGTGTAGCATCCCCCCTTAACATGTACCAGAACACAGCGTATCATGTATCGGGCACAAAGATGACTTGAACAAGCATTCACTAAACACTGCTACTCAATATGTGCGCATTCAAAGATTCCCAGTCAAACCTACGCAAGTTCTCACGCATACTACACTTCAGCAACGCAGGATGCAGAGGTTCCTAGCTGGAGCCGTGAAAGTGCGCTGAGATTCCACATACAGCTGACCTCTGTTTCACTCCACCAAGACAGGATATGTGCCCACTCACATTGTTGCCTTGCCATAGTGTTTACTGCAGCAGTTTCATTGAATAAGCCGGTGCTATCACACTCGAAATAGGTGGTGAAACATCGTAGGTGCATGTGGAAGCTGCACGACTTCAATTATGAGCTGTCATGCACTAACACGAAGTGCAAGTCAAAGAACATTACTGTGTCGGCGACTTTGCGATGCCTGGTCAGGAAGAATACGCACCTGCGCACAATCTCGTATGCCATGCTTTGACTGCATCATGCCAAATTACTTGAGCACTCACATACGGTGGCACCGCCCCGCTTTGCCTACATAGAGCTTGGAGCGAGAGAGCATGTGTGAAAGATATAAGGCGTGTTCGTGCGGAGCGTAGCAACTGTCTCAGTAGCTCAGTTGATGGAGCACTGGGCGCTTTTTGTTGTTTCCCAACTAGTCGGAGGTTCGATGCCTGACCTGAAAACCTTTTTTTGAGTGTTCTTTTTTTTCTCATTTGATAGGATTAATTTATACGACGTATCTGTGATAGAAACATGTCACTGAAGTCTTGGTGGACCCCTGCTTAAAACTCTTCCTTGTTAAAAGAAAAAAAGGAACAGTGGTCCTATACTTTCCTGGCTTTGTTCTATTGCAAGAATTTTTTTGAAGCCACATTCGCTGCAGTTCACCAGTGCGTTGGAAATAAGCGAGCTAAGAGTTAGAAGGGACTATCAGTACTAGCTGTCACTGGACACTGCACATATTGCTCTTAACCCCAGGTGGTCTAAATTTCCGGAGTCCTCCACTACGGCGTCTCTCATAATCATATAGTGGTTTTGGGACGTTAAACTCGACATATCAATCATATTGCTCTTATATCACTCGTTCATGCACGTGCCATATATTAACGAGTACTAGCAAGATCACTGACATCCAAAAGGTTACTGTAAATAATTCAGAGCTGTGTGTGATGTTTCCCTAGCTCTGAGAAACAATAAGCAAAAGAAAGAATAAGCAAAAACAATAAGCACTCTTATTTTTATTGCCCCCACGTGCTCTTGTGTTAAAGTCTCCTGAGTTCGAGTTTGCCAGGTTGGCAGGTCTGCATTAATATTTGCAGTGCTTGTCAAGTCATTTCACAGGAGGTCATAATGCTAATGAGGACTGCGTCTGTTCACACTCTGGGTTATTTCAGCACACTGCTTTTGTGAAAATAGTAGTGGTACATGCACCCTGCCCGGGTTAGCTCATGTTGAATCGCTTGTGCATATTTTTAATGCAAAGAATTTTTTTGCGTACTTCGAACACTTTTGGCGTCTACCTGCATATCTATCTATCTATTTAGCCACTTGCATCTGCGTGCTCTCATGTTCACCCGCTCCAGAAGGAACGTAGCCTTTGAAAATGGAAAAATTGGGAAAAAAGTCGATTTTAGGCAAACCATATATTCTGGCAGTATGTATCATAAGCTATATCTTTTGTAAATATAAACGTCTAATTTATTGCCAAACTATTCGAAATAAAGTTTACAACAAGCCATGGCAGCCCTCGAATGGCGAGCGAGCGCTCAAAATACCCAAAATTGGCACGATCGCAGCTTCCCGACCGCGAAACGGAGTTCCGCTATTTTGGTTTTGGTGTTGTTTTGTCTGTGAATTCTTGCACTTTCCTTTCCCGCTACCCGCGTCGGCAGTGCTGGAGAGGAGCAAACCGCTCATGATTGGAGGGCTCGCAAGAGCTTTGATGTTTGCTCTGGCAAACATCAAAGCTCTTGCGAACCCTCCAATCATGAGCGGCTTGCTCCTCACATTGCCCATAAGAATGGGCAATGTGAGCGCTCTTCAAGGACGAGAGGGATTCCGCGACTGCCATTGGCTGCTGCGCGCGATGACGTAGTGCTCTTGCACATAATGAGGCCTTTGTTGTCTTCTGCTCCTCAGTTAATGGTGTCATATCTGTGTTCCGCTCGCTATCGTCTGTCGTTGCAGCCGTTCACATACTCTTCACAGCTCAACCGTTCTACCAAACGATTTTCAGCCATCTTCACGAGATGATTTTCTATCATTTTTATGAGACTGTTGCGTTCGCATACGATGCGCTGAAAGAATACGCTACAAGTGTTCGGTGCAAGAAAGCTTGTTTGATGGCTTCCACTTTTTCATCCAAAGGGCTTACTTCGTCCTTGTTGATACGGTACCATGTATCACAAACGAGCGCTCAAAGAAGTGTGCGGCTCTGAATTGCTAACGGCGCCGACAATACCAGGCGTCGTTTGAATGCGACAGAAGCCAGTGCAATGAAGAAACAAGCATTTAAAGGCGCAGCTCGTGTGCCTTTTTTCCCCCTCGAGGGCGCCGCTGCTTCGCCGACCAATCTCCTCGGATCTAACACCCAGCAAACTCCAGAAACATCTCGAAGAAAAGAGGCGTGGTGCTGTAGTTTTTTCACGTTAGGAGAGGGGCCCCGCCTTTTCCACAGCCTTGGCTGTGTTGCGCGCCGACGAAATGACTAGCATATTTCGGGAACCTGATGGCTAGTGCATATAAGCCAGCAGCGGAGGGAATCGCATCAGGAGATGAAGAGGTTTTCCACCTGCGGGTGAAGCTTTGTCCTACAAGCAGGAGAAGTGTGTGTTTACCGCTCGTGAGCGAAGACGTGTTCTGCAGTCGTAGCGCGTGAGTGGCCGACGTGTTACCGGCGAAGAAGTTTTGTTATTGAAGTGTGGACATTTGATGAGGTGAGAATTTTCTGGAAGAGAAACCTCAGACGCGACAGAATGACAACCGGTGCTGGACTTAGAGTGAGTGTTTTCTTGAAGAGAAGCATTCAAGCTTTGTTCCAAGAACTTTGGACTGAATACGTTTGAAAACATTTTAGTCAATAAGTATGTTGGTTATTTAATGCATGAGATTGCTCGTGTTGTTGTTTGTGCCCATTTTTTTTAGCGCATCTTGTGTTTTGTAGCCCATTGTTTTGAGTACCTTCTGATTCGTGACGTATTGGATTATTGCCGAGTGTGCATGTATGTGTGTTTTTGGTTCTGCCTTATCTGAAAATAAATTTCTGTTTTTGTTATCAACTCTCGGCTCTGCCTTGTTCTTTGGACCACAACCAGTGTTCGCTGGTGCACTAAAACGGAGCAAAACTAAATTGTCTGTGCTTTCGTGGCGGGTATCGGGGAACCAGCACTTGCGCCCTTGAAATCAGCTCGGCGATTGCCTCCATAATTAAAGGAACAAGAGAAGCATTCAAGCTTTGTTCCAAGAACTTTGGACTGAATACGTTTGAAAACATTTTAGTCAATAAGTATGTTGGTTATTTAATGCATGAGATTGCTCGTGTTGTTGTTTGTGCCCATTTTTTTTTAGCGCATCTTGTGTTTTGTAGCCCATTGTTTTGAGTACCTTCTGATTCGTGACGTATTGGATTATTGCCGAGTGTGCATGTATGTGTGTTTTTGGTTCTGCCTTATCTGAAAATAAATTTCTGTTTTTGTTATCAACTCTCGGCTCTGCCTTGTTCTTTGGACCACAACCAGTGTTCGCTGGTGCACTAAAACGGAGCAAAACTAAATTGTCTGTGCTTTCGTGGCGGGTATCGGGGAACCAGCACTTGCGCCCTTGAAATCAGCTCGGCGATTGCCTCCATAATTAAAGGAACAAGTGACACCATGTATGTATGTCTCCATGAAAACCTGTTCTGTTTAAAATTGAACACCCAAAGAGGTTCATGCATCATTAAAACTGAAATGTGTACCACTAATAACAGCAACATAAACAATAATATTACCAAGATTATTAATGGAAGAGCTGCTGTTCGAATCAGCAGGGGCACTCTTGTCAGCAAGCAGTGGCAATTTGTTTGAAAGATACCAATATAGACGGTGGGAAAGCTTCTCTTTCGGGCTCTTTGACATTTTTTCTTTAATTTATTTTTCGACTGCTGCCTTTGAGAGATATGCTTGATAGCTGTGCTGAATTGTCATGAATTGAAACACAGCATAAGAAACACGTCAAACCATTTATGACCAATAAGCATTAATGACACTTACAGGGGGTATGTACTAACAAACTTCGTTAGTACGTACCCACTTTAAGTGCACTAACCGTTAAAACATTGTTTCAACCACTCCCCAACTTACTTTCATAGAAACTAGTGCATTCGCAGACCGCTTAAGCTGTAGTGTTTGTTTTATACCTACCAGTTAGTGCGTACTCATTGCGTACCGCAATAAAATTCTGTGCAGAAAATTTTACTGCACCGCAGAACTTGCTGATGCCACAATGTACTGGGAATGTTTTTTCGCCATGTTGATGAGTACCGAAATCAGCGGATCAGTTACTAGTGCCACTTTAAGCCTACTGTAAGCTTTTAGTAAGTGACTACTTGAATGCGCTAGGCAGCCGATCGCTGTCGCTTTGTTGTGGGGAACCGTGTTCAAGCGTGCACTGCTTTACAGAAAAGTAAGCAGCTTGGTGTCACGCAGTTTAGCATTGTGGGTTGCGGGCACCTAGAAACCTTGCTGTATTATGCTAACACGCACACCGTACAGCAATCATGCTGTTGTAATAGATCTCTCCCTATTTGTAAACAGTGTGACGTCACGGCGGGCACCCCACCCACCATACCCACTCGGAGCAGGTGCTGGTTGGCAAAAAAGTTTCGCTGGTGGCATCTTTCTGCATAGCAGAGCTGCATCTCTGCATTCCTTTGACAGAAATTTCTACATTACTATGTTCTAAAGTCAGCTTTTGAAAGAAGGGGTCGCAGAAGGGTCACTGCTCATAGTGGGGTAATTTGTTCGTCGTAGTTGGATGGATGGACAAACTTTATTTAGAGTACTGAGAGACGCGACTAGTACGCAGTGGGCTTCACCCACGTAGATGGCAGCCATGAAAAAACCTGATCTTTTTTGAGAGCAAACGTTTTGAATGTACACGGTGACTGGCACTTCGAGAAATATTTCCATGGCATGCATGTAAACTTATTCAATTTCCATCGTGGCATGTGCAATGCAGTTTTAAATGAGGTACAGTGTGGGCGGCAGCATGGTTTTAAGCTGTTGTGCGCGATGTCACAGATAAGATTCTCACTCATTGCATAAAAGTCTTATTGGGGATGAATAAAAAAAAATTCTGCCACTGCGTTTCTCGATAACCCAGTAAAAAATTCATGTGATGTAAAACCTGACAACTTGATAATATATAACATTATCTGGCACAGTTACCTTGCTGGATTTGACACTTATAATGTGTTTTCATACCTATATTGCTCCTTTAGGCCTGATAAACAAACTTCTAATGCGCATTGCCACTTCTTAAGGATCGAGCCGTAAAAGTACAAAATAGATAAGAAACGAAAATCACCGCTGTTTCCATTAACACGTATCAGGTTTCTGATAATATGAGTTATAGCCATGGTGAAGCACATATGCAGATTCGACAATGCTACAACATGCTGATAGCTCATGCGTAGTCGTATATATCACACGGATATCATGCACATTTATTTTTCTGCACGCTGTGCATACGCTGAGATATACCCACTCGCAGATGGTCACCTCAAATGCATTTTTATCTTGACTAAAATGTTGGATCGTAAAGTTTCATCGACAACCGGTTACTGCAGCCAGCCCACAACAGATACCAGTGTTTTCGCCAACAGGACACATCGCGTTATTCACACTGCACACACTACGCACAATATTCCCAGTTTCACTGTTCGTAAAGGTAAACCAATATTGTCGATGACTTTCAACACACACTACACACCACAGTCAACACTGCACATTTTCGAAGACGATGCCGCTGTTCTTCACACAGGCCACCACGTGTATTTACTCCTCCGAGATAAACAGCCAGTCAGCGTGGCAAATATTTCATCACGCACTTTATCACACACCTAGATGTTCTCCGACATGTACCACAGCTAACGTTGCCACTGTGAGATGAAGATAAAGCTCTCCAAAAGAAAAAAAAAAAAAACTTGCCCCAAGTAGCGAGCGACTGCACCCCACTTACCCACCGGCGGGAGTACTTTGACAACCACCCCCTTGCACGTTCACCTGTCACGGCAGTCTGTGACGTACCCTAGTAGAGGTCTATTCCATACTGCACATGTCTAGGGATAAGCCAAACGCACCTCTGTCCGCTGCCAGGGCTGCTAGAGCATCGCAAAGAGCACATCGCTTGCAGAGAGAGCACGTTGTCGCCACATTAACCCAACAGGCTACTTGCTGCATCAGCGCATGGCCTGAAGCGCAGTGGGCGTACTCTGCAGCAAATGGATCAGCAGTCACATTGTTCACCGAGTGGGCGAAGCGCTGCACGCAACTACCCATGTAGTAAATGATTTGGCTTTCTGCAAGTGTACCGCGTTCTAAAAAAATCTGTGTCAGTTTTCGCGCAGAAGCAGACTGCAGAACTCATGTATCGCGGTCATCCGATTATATTCTTTTTGTCGCTGTACCAAGCTGCGTGTTTCGGACCCCGCAGTAGTGTCGAAATGTTTCTGGGCACCGCCCCCGCGGGCTATCGGACCGTTGTGCGGGAGTGACAGAACTTTTTCTGCACTTCGGCAAAAAAAAAAAAAAGAAATGGCTTTGCTGTGGGCACTTTAGACAGTACTTCCTGTGGCACTGCATTTATTCCTTTGTTGGCGGTGATCGCCCGTGTCAGGAGATGCAAATATGCAGCTGTTGGTTAGTGCCTAGTATGCTTACTGCGTAGTTATGCTGCCATTCTCGGCAGGTACGTATTAACGTGTTTCACTGTATATAACACGCACCCTTTCGCCTTCTATTTGCATGCATGCATCTTCTTTACATGTACATATTCAACAGTAATGCTTTTTGTTTATTCTGTTGCAATTGTATCATATATTTTTGCCAACTCAATATGTATATGTATATATGTCTTGTGTAGTGCCCTCCTTATGCAATGACCCCCCCCCCCCCCCCCGCCAGGGCCTGTAAGATACTTTGAAATAAATAAATAAAAATAACTGTACATGATTTGGCACTCATTTACATGTGTGAGTAGTCAATTTCACAGGTGATTTGTGGTAATACCAAATGATCCCACTCCCTCCTTTGCCCGGCCATCATCGTTCACTTTGGGAATATGCTGTGACTTTTTTCACAATGTGACAATTGTCAAATGCAACCTGTCATGAACCTTTCATTTATTTATTTGTGTGACAAACGAACCTATAGATATTTAAGTTGTAGGAAATTTGTCTTATTAACTAAAATGGTACTTCTTGGTAAAAACATAGTGCTTCAGTAAGCAGACGACATATATTAAATGAAGCTGTTTGTATTGACAAGGTCTCATATATTAAAGTACCGTGAGCACCAGTTTTACTTGCAACATTTGCCTCCTCAGGTATAACGATGGTCTTGTGGAAGTTATTGGCCTGTACTCATCCTTCCATGTGGCACAGCTTCAGGTTGGCATATCCGAGCCTGTACGGCTTGGACAAGCTAGGGAGGTCAAGGTGAGTTCCTTAGAAGGTGGAATTGTTTTGCATGCTAAGCTAGCAGGAATAAAGCCATGCCACATGTTCTTGGCTTGTTGATGTATTGCATGCGTGAATGGATGAACACTTGTTAGCACAGTAAAAGCTCGTTAAGTCAAAGTCATGTAAGCAATAAATCAGGTAATTCAAACTTACAGCTAATTTTAACTTAGTCCCTGGTTCAAGCTCAGCCCTGTATATTTATTAGTAGAACCCCCCCACAGGGTGGCTAAGGCACCGCAAGTCGCGGCATCAAATCCCGGCTGCTGCGGCTGCATTTTCTAAGGGCGCAAAAATGCTTGAGCCCCCTGTGTGTATATTTAAGTCCACGTTAAAGAACTCCAGGTGGTTGAAATTTCCGTAGCCCTCCACCTCAGTGTCTCTCATAATAAAATGGTGGTTTTGGGACGTTGAAACCCCAACAATTATTTCTTAGAAGAAAGACTCTTGATAATTAAAACACATTGATATCCACAACAGGAATGCAAAGTGGGAGGGCCTCGTTCTCATCACTTCTCACAAAAGTCATCCTAGCGTGATCATAGTGTGTTGGGAAACAAAACCCAAAGCAAATTTACTGGAAATTGAAAACAACAAAACAGCATTATTTTTCAGCAGATTAAATCCAGAGAGCACTTCCGCAGGCTGAAAACAATGCTCATAGAGTCTCGGTGGAAGAAATGCAAGGGAGCAAAAATTGCTGATTACTTTTAATAATATTGATTGAATTAACTCTGCAATATAAATTAACCTGTTTTGACCATAACTAGTGACATATATTTTGCCATTAAGGCTCTATGCTTACGTGAATGGATATCGGCGCTTGTTTCTCACAAACCACTACTATCTGATCAACTCTGCTCGCTGTTAGAGCTTCATAGACCTAATACAGCACTTAATTCGTGGTAAAGTGTCTAGAAGTGCCATCGTTGGGTTCTGCTTGCACCGTGTGGCGCGAGCTTTGTTCATTTTAGCGCCGTTAATTTCCATTAAGAAAATCAGTAGCTTTCCCTGTAGTTACAGTTACGATTATATTAGCCATTGAACTAGCCAGTGAGAATGTTTCAAGTTGAGTTTTACTTCTTTTGTTCTGGCCAGTTGGAGTTGTTGGAACGTCTTCCTGTGCAAATTGATGGTGAGCCTTGGGAGCAGGCCCCTGCCACGCTGTGTATCACCTTCCACTGCCAGGCAGCTGTGCTCGTGAACCAGGGCGAACATCCATTGTGAATTTGCGATCTCGCAGAAGAAAGGGCTGTTGTCTAATAGGAACACCACATTTCTTGATCGCCGCAGAACGCAATGAACATATCGGTTTTGCTTCTGCAATTTATCTTGCTTCATTGCGAGACTGTGGGAGCCGATGCTTCTGTTTGTGTATGTTACTGTATTTAGATATGCCTGTGTACTACATGGCTACGCAACATTGTTGGTGTTGGGATGTTACTCCCAATGGACACGAGTGATTAGAGTTGTGACCTGCTTTATTATTTTTTTACTAAAAGCATATCATTCCATCATTTACATTGCTTCATGCAGATTTGCTATATCGTGTTTTTTTTTATCTCCCTGCAATACTCAGTGCTGGAAATGTATATCTTCTCTTGTGATCTGGTTTTTTGCGGGATTGATGAACCAAAGTAGTTTACGAATATATTTTGTTTCCCATGTACCTTCAACGAAAGAATTTCAATTGACATAGTACACCAGGGGTTTAGCCAATTTTTACATCTTTATGTGTCGGAGCTCTGGGCTTTGTCAGGCTGGACAAATAGAAGTATATAAGAACGGTGGGATAAGCTGTTCGCATTAAAGATTTTTGTAACTAGTGCATTGAGGCCATGATGAATGTAGTATTAGGACTAAGTGCACACTCCTTCGTGCATCTAGAATACTTGCATGTGGTCTACAGGGCTTATAACGAGTAGTTACACTTGCTTGTGATATACTTTTTCTTGCAATATTACTGAATGTTTTTACAGTATCTGCACGCTCATAAATATGAAATTTATGCTAATTCGTATTGTTGCCGGCCAGACATAATTTTTTGCATGGTCATGCTGTTTTTTTTACTTGCATTAATAGCGTACGCATGTGGCAGATATAGCTGCAGTGTAGAAAAGTCAACGATATTGTCATTACGCATTGTTATTGTAAATTATGACGATGTTGTTTCTAATGTGTACTGTTGTGATACTGCTCATCAGTTATATTGTACAGTTAGATGTGCGAAATCATGCTGGAGAACTTTTTATCTTGTTAGCATTTGGAGGTTAAGTTATTTGTACATGCTATTCATAAAAATGGTAACATAATTTGTGTCATTTTAATCATCACAACGTTCATTAAACAACATGCAATGCATTTTTGTATGTGAGTTTATGAGATTATGTGTTCTAATAGTTTTTAGAAAATGAAAATTGGTTAAAAACTGGTGTCTGTGGACATTTTCTCAGAGCAAGCCTTGAGAAAGTACTTTCTAATTTCCATTGTTGAAGCCCTGCAATAAAATTAGTGTGCTGGGCTAAGCGTTGGTGCTGCTTATATCAGTTTGGCACATTGAATGGTGTGGGGGACAGAAAGGAAAGTGCAGCACTTGTACTGTTAACAGTTGTCTTGAAATTGCATTTGTAATGCTGAGTATGGACATCTACTCTGCATGACAACACAAGCTTAGCTGTAAAAATTGGTTAGCTTGTGCTTAGCATTGACTCTTTGCTACTGTTTTGTGAAAGCACATGTCCTCCCAAATGCCACATTTTTCATATATTTACATTTTTGAGGTGAGTAATGCATTAAAAAAAAAACACTGCTGTGCAGTGCAAGAGTGTGCTCCACGGTTGGATCTGTATCTCAAATTATTGCGTTTGTGGGTTGTGCCAAAAATGTTCACATCTTGGAGATTGGTTATTTTTACATCGCATAATTGAAGGACATGACATTTACGGCGGTACTCCGTGCTACATTGGAAGATGGAAGTTTTTGCCTCGTATTAGGGTGCCTCTATACCATGAGCAGACTAGGCATATAAGTGGCTTTTTTTTATTTGAATAAGAGAAAGATGATGAAGGCATGTAGTCCGCTCCAGTGTGTAATAGAAATACTTGCAAAATATTTTTGATCGTAACTATCAATCCAGTACTAGTAGACATCAATGAATGAGCTACAGTGCAATTCATTTGTGAACCTTTGAGTACGTGGAATGAAACAGGAGCTAGAAGCTGTCCTAACCAGTATGACTGTGCAGTAGTGTGGAGTGGTTAACGAAAACGACCCAGGCAAAGGGGTCAGTAGTCCTTGTTACTCTAGAAGCTAGCCAATTCTTTGTCAGCTGCTTGTGAGAAGTGTGAAAGTCACATTATCACAGCATGAATCAGATGTTAAAGTAGAGCAGTGGCGTTTTATTATGCCATTTAGTTACAATAAAATTTGACTCTTGTTGATGTATTTTTTGCATCAGTGCGTTCCATTAGAATGAGTAGCTTCAGTATGTAATTATTTATTATTCATCACTTTTGTTATTTATTACCGTGTTCTCTGCTCCAGTAGTAAAGGCATGTTTTTTTGGTGTGTGTGTGAAGGGGTGGGGGAGGCATTCAACCATACTTTATTCATGTGCATGTACATCTGTATGTGTGTGTGTGTGCATATAGTGTACCCCAGCTGTCTTTAGCCAGAGTTAAAAATTTTCTGATGCACGTAGTGACGGCACGACCATATGCTTATTGCTTTCACATGGCGTGAAGTAAGTCAATATTTTAGGGGTAAAGCTCCTTAAGCCATGAGTCGTGCGTCTGCAATGTATGTAGTAGTAGTAGTAGTGGTAGTAGTAGTAATACGTAGCCACCTTCATGGCTGGACTAGAGAAGCGGCACCTCCCCACCAATATGTCACGTGAGTCGCACACTGGCAGTCAAGAGGCGCGTACTTTTGCTCTCTGGTGCCAATTCGAGTCTAAACAAACCATATGTTACACGGACATCGCCGGCCCTTACCTTGGGGGTTGGTATACGGCCGCTGTGGTCCACCAAGACAGGCAGGTGGGCGCTCTGTCCTTCCGCCCAACCAATGCTACCCATGCTGAAGAGGTGGCCATAGCTGGGGCTATATCACACGACAGTTGTCAAACCAGATTATTAGACTCTAGGGAAGCTTGCCGAAATTTTCAACTGGGATGGATCACGCCCATAGCTGCGGAAATTCTTAAATCTTGTCCCCGAGTAGGTTACCCCTCTCCAAGTTCAATAATCTGGACTCCTGGTCATCAGGGTCTCGCATGCAATGAGGCGGCGCACGCTGCCGCCCGCGCACTCATTCCCCGGGCCACTGCCTCGCCCCCCCCCGATGACCCCTCTGTTCCAGAAAAGAACGCTCCTCTCCTAACTTGAAGAGAGATAATTACCCATTACCGGGACTCCCACTGCAGTTTTCCTCCGCCCTGTAAAGGACTCGGGAAGGCGGACGATAGAATTCTTCTCCGGCTATTTACCAATACGTTACTGTGCCAGGCAATGCTTGAACACTTTTACCCTACCTTTGCCGGCATCTGCCAGTACTGTGCGGAGGTGGCTGACAGCTACCGCATGGTATGGGCATGCCAGCTCAATCCTTCTTTACCACCAAACCCAAATCCAACAAGAGAAGACTGGGAGGCGGCCCTGCTCGGTTGCCAGGACTTCGCGGCCCGACGAGCCATGGTCAAGCGGGCCAGGACAGCCGCCACGACCAATAGGGTCCCTGACAAGGGACTCCACCTAGTATTGCAGGGAGGCTGACCCACTAGAGGCAGGTCTCCCTGGCAACCTGTTTTTTTTTAAATAAATGTTTACTACTACTACTACTACTACTACTACGAAATGTGACATGCTGCATTATGCGCCGATGCGTTACCCTGACAACACCGCGTCTCCCTATTTTCGTGAAGGAGGGCCGCCGGAACCGCTGAAACGCGCATGCGTCAAAGAACGCAGCGCTGCGCGTGCCTGCGAGTATATGGCAGGACCAGCACCTGGCGTGGCAACGCCGGGGTGACGCGACGAAATGAACGCTGGTGAGCACGCGCACCACGTCACGTCCAAATGTATCGACTCCTTGACTGTGGAATGTAGTCTCATTCTCACACGACACGCATCTCATGATTATCATGTTTGCACCAGTCACATACTTTCGTCATCCATTGGCGTCATGTAATACCAAGTTTGGCATATGTGAAGCTAGCGAAACGGCCGCGAGTGCATCATCAGTGTAGCATGTCATGTTGTTACATGACACACATCTCATGATTATGTTTGCACCAGTCACATACCTTCGTCATCCATTCACGTGCCGTAATACCAAATTTGGTATATGTGACGCTAGCGAAACGGCCGCGAGCGCTTCATGAGCGTGGCATGTAGTCATGTTACATGACACCCATGTCATTATTTGCATGTTAGGGTCTGTCGCTTGTTTTTGCCATGCAATTTGCCATACCATACCAGTTTTGCAAGACGCCTTGGGAACAAAACTACCGCGAGAGTTGCATTACTATAAAATGTAAATCATGACATGTCATAATTTTCATGTCATGACTAGTCAAATATTTTCTTCATACAGTCATGTTATGCCATACGAAGTTTGGTATCAATACCATTATCGAAACGGCCGGGAGAGCTAACAGTCGTAGGCGGATAGATAGATAGATAGATAGATAGATAGATAGATAGATAGATACGCCCAAAGTCGCCGAAGTTCGCTAAGAAAGCTTCGCATTTAAAATGGCGGGCATCTGTAGTAAGCAGAACACCGAAGACGCCGCTCCCAACACCAGGGCATATGCTAAACAAGCTTTTTAAATAAATTCCCGGCAACGGAATTTCTGCGAAGCGAGCTTTCAATTTTTGTGAAACCGGTTTTTTCAGCTGTCGTAACCCGGAGAGCACTTTAACGCTGTCGCGTTGAAATAATTTGCAAGAGACGACAGCCGAAATGAGTCCCACATCGGTAATGTCTTGAAAAATTGCCATTTTCCTACACCATGGAATATTAAAATCTCAGCGTTCCTGGTCGTTCCGTGACAGCAGTCTTTGTGTTAAAGCATGATTGCAAAGACGAGAGCTGACGAAACGGCTTGGGAAACGAAACGTTCAATAGGCGTATTCCATCTCATGAGAATCGATATCTAGTATACAGCTGGTCACGGTAAAAGTGCGTGAGTGCTTTGTCTTGCGCACGCAGTGCTTACAACGTGGCGACTCTTTCTTAAAGCTACGTTGCGGAAAAACTTGCAATTTTGCCAGACATGAAATTGCCATAAACGTTTGCCACGCGCGAATTTGCGAAGCATTTTGAATTGCGTATTCATGTTAAAGGGTCTTTACAGTTTCACAATCTCGAGCGCGGAAGCTCTGACTTCACTGATTTACTAGTGATGGGCGTCTACCCATTCGTTCACCACGCACAGCATTTCGTCACGCTTTAGTTTATGCTCTGCCAAAGACGGGTGCATACAATTTTGACCGAATCTTCGAACGTCACTACGCCGGATTGTTTGTCGAGCATCCTAAAGTTCATGCACGCGTACGTATACGTTCACATATTGCGTATAGAAACGAAATTGAATTTCACGTACTAACCAATGCCTGAACAACAGAAATTATAATGCCATATGGTTGATGTTGACGTCACTTATCGTACACTTTATCAAATGTTTCGTGTGATGAGCCAAGTTTTTCTCTGCGCTTTCATGGTATAGTCGAACGAAGACATTCACATTACTTCACTAACATACGCATGAACATTTGCTTCGTGATGTTTAATCTCGGGATAAAGATACATTGATTCGCCATAGTGACCTAAGCAGCAACAGAAAACTGTTGCATAGTGACCTAAGCAGCAACAGAAAACTGTTGTTTTTTATTGATTTACAATGTATGTGGTGCAACTTCAACACGCTGTCACTTCTGTTCACGTACTAGAGTCGTGCGGTGTATCAGATGTGGTCAAGAAGTTCACCAGAGCAGCTCTCAGTTTTACGGCTACATTCTTCGTACGGAGTGAGCATGTCTAAGATGTTTAGTGTCGTAGCGGTGCTAAGCGTCGTTCACGCCTCGTTAATTGTTTTCCCAGTTTTCTCATCTTGCAGCAATCGCACTACACCTCGACTGCTACGAGACACACTCCTTTCGGCCCGCAGGCCGCTGAATGTGATGCTGCTGTCGCTCAAAGGGACTCCGCCGAAAGACTGGTACTCGATCTTGAAAAGCGTCCAGGTACCCGTTATACAATGGAACCGACTCGGTGCAGAACAGCTGAATGAGCTAAAAGCTCACGTCAATCACGGTACGAAGGTCTGGGTGGTAATTCCGTGGTCGGACATGGAACAGCGGAGTCATCTCTTTTCAACGCTGAATGAATCTGTGTTCGGCCTTTCACTCGCTCGTTTTGTGATCGCACTTCAGCCCGGCGAACACCTCCCTCATGATCAGTTTGAAGAACTGTCCTGCATTTTGATTGGAGTTAATGACACAGTTATAGATGTTGCCACAGATGGATATCGTAACTGCGCCCAGAGAAAAGCCCTACTTTCACCGGCTGCACTTTTCAATTACTACGCCGGGGCATCCTACAGTGTCTTCAACACTAGGAAACTCATAACCGTGGCAGAAATCACACTGGTGACTGTGGGTGTTCATCACCACTACACTCGAATCCCGGAGGCGGTCCTGCTTTTAAATAGTCTGCAAAGGCTGAACGCCACCATTATACCTTACCACTTCAAGGGAACCGGAATGGGACAAGACCGTATCATGCACAAAGTTCGACGAAAAGAAATTGATCTCTCATTGTTGCCTGCTGGACTCAGTGCAGAGGTGGACGCACTCATTGACGTAAGAGCTATTAATGCTTTCCGGTCTATTGTCTTTTACTCACAGAAAGGTATGCGGGTGCCCCCTCGACTATCACACACGCTTTCATCATCGGGTCACCTCTTAACAGCCATCACAATATCTGCAATCATTGTAGTCATCGTCTATCTTATTCAAGATTGCCTGCTTGGATGTCGCACAAGTTTGGCCAAGTTCCTGTTATTCCTCTTCTCAAGTCTTGTCAACCAAAGTTATTCTGAGCCACCCCCGCGACGTGGTAACGTAACTCGAATTGTTTGCTTGTCTTGGGCGATCGGCATGATGTCCATCTGCGTGCACTTACAGTCTGCGATCACCTCCGAAATGAGCGCCCCCATGGTAGACAGAAGAATAAAGAACTCCGATGACCTGCTGAAGCTCGCCAAGGCAAAGCGGGTGCTTCCATGCTTGGAGCAAAGTTCTTTTTCTGAGAGGTTTATCAAGACCACAACAACAGAAGTGGGCACAGTGCTCCGTGAGCTGCTCAAAGGTTGCCCAGACTGCGTAAACACCAAGAATGGACGGGACGGTATATGCTTCAATCTCACCAAGCGCGGTACGCACGTCTACATACGTGTGTACGACCTCATTACTAAAATGTACTGGGATCGGCGCGGCGTCGTGGCCAATGAAGACAGCTTCCGTCTATTGCCGAGTGCTCCCATGATGGATAAAGGCTTTCCCTGCGCACCAGCCCTGAAGCGTCTCGTTGTGGAACTACGAGAGCATGGACATGAGCAGAAGGCGATGCGAATCCATGTCTGGAACATTGCACGCATGTTTCGTGGTGCTCCTTCCGACACACTGGACCTGGCTCCTATTTCTTTCTGGGACAATTACCTGATATACGCCGGCGGGACACTTGTAGCTTGTGTTTCGTTTATTCTTGAGCTTTGCTGCGCGCTTGCCGCTCAACGGAAACGCTAGCATGATCACCGAAAGGCTGTCAATGTTAGCGTGACCTTTGACTTGAAATGGTCCTGCAATGACAAAAAAAGAAAGGTATGAGTGTCTCCTTCCCAGTAGTCTTGACTTGTCACATCAACTCTTTTGTGGGTCACTACGTTTCTCAGAGGAGAGTATAAGGACCCTCCAAAGAGAGTTTACCTGACTCCTCGAGGAAAGTCATATACATGGCAAGTCAGTACTACTGGAAAGGATTCACGCATACTTGTTCTTTTCATTTTCTTAGTGTGTAGGACCACTTTTCCAAGTAATTACCTCATTACCGGAGTCTTTTGTCTCACAAATTGGTTGTCGCAGTAATGTCTCGAATCCGCCGAGAACGGGCGGAGTTTCAAAAGTTCGTCCATTTATACCTCATTATCATCACTATCAGCATGACTACTCCCACTGCTGGGCAAAGGCCTACCCCATGTTGGCCCGATCGGTTTAACCCGGCCCTGTGCTTGCTGCTAGCGCGTTGTCGCCTCAAAGTTCCCAATCACGTTGGCACATTGAACTGTCCACCTTCCCCTCACGCTTTTGCTTTGTCTTGGAATGCAGTCAGTGACTCTTAACGACCAGCGGTTATCTTGCGTACGCGCTATAGACATGCCCAGCCCTTGTCCATTAAATCTTGGTTTCTACTATAACATCCTGAACACCAGTTTGTTTCCTGGCTCAATCTTCTCGCTTCCCAATGAGAAATGACAGACAATATTGCCAAGGAAAGTATAGAGGAAGGTGTTTGTAGTTAAGGTAATGTAAATGTGAAGAAGGATTAGTGGACCAAAAGACAACGAGGGTAAGGGGGAGGGTTAGGAGAAGTGGTTAACGATTTAGAGTACTTAATTGGTACTCTACTATGGGAGAGCTTAAAGCCGTCCCGTGAACCTCACATTTCATGAGCGTGCCGCAGGAGGGTACCAAACCTGCGACCGTCGGATAACGCATTCGATGCTCTACCAACTGAGCTACCACGGCTGCTTTCCCCCCGTCCATCATAAGGGTTATATACGTACATTTCAACGGGGGAGCAGGTTCGGTCCCTGTATGTGGCAAGTTATGTTTTAGTCCACTTTTAATTCTTCTCATGTGAATCACCTTTATATAAATAACTTCCTCGATACTTTCCTTGGAGTTATTGTCTGTTAGTTCTCATTAGTATTGGGTCTAACAAAAAAAACAAAACGAGCTTTTAAGAATAATGCACTTTTTTCAGCTATCTTCCTGTCTCCTAAGCTTACCTTTACAATTTTTTTCACCGTTGCTCGCTGCGTCATCCCCAACTTAGGTTGAGCTCTCTTTGTAAGCCTCTGAGTTTCTGCTCCGTAGTAAAGTACCGGTAATATGAAGCTGTTATGTATCTTCCCCTCGAGGTACAGTGGTAAACTACCATTCATGGTTTGAGAATACGTGCCGAATTCGCTCCACCTAATTCTCATTCTTCTATTTACTTCGCTCTCAGGGTTTGGCTCCGTGGTTTCGGCCATGTCCTCAGTGAACGTATTTCTTTACCACTTTCAGTGCCTTCGACGTGCTCTTCGACGGACTTCACGTGCCGAGATACGTGTAATACGGAGCGCTCATCGTCCGGTGCTCGCTATACAGGAAACACATTGACATTTGCTACGAATGTGGGAGGCTGGGACACAGGGCGGACGTTTGCCCCAACCCAGACGAAAAAATATGCAGAGGATGCGGCGTGGCCAACCCGCCGCAAGAACACCAGTGTGAAGCAAGATGTCAGCTATGCGGGCAAGCTCACTTTACGGGAGACAGACGCTGCAAGGCAAAGTACAAGATACCGTATTTGGTCCGGCGAAGACGCTGGGAGCGACGAAGAAGAGAAGAAGCGGAGGCCGAAACACCATACGGCATCAACGACTACAACAAACGAGCTGGCAAAGCCACGAGCGAGAACACCCAGGGATCAGAAGGCCATCGCACAGAAGGCTCACCCCCGGGACCATACGAGGGGGACAGTCGGGAGCAGCCCGGTCGCAGACCAAGGTCGAGGACCCGGTCCAGAACCCGTTCGAGAACCCGATCGAGAACCCGATCGAGATCCAGGGCAACGTCAAGATTGCAATCCAGCCGAGGAGCGGTAGAAACTCAGGCACAGGTGAGCTTTGCAGACGCGGTCTCTGGCACTGCTGTTACACCTACACGCGCGGGGTCCGCCTTAGAACAGGAAATAACACAGATCAGACAGTTGTTAGAGCAAATAACGCGAGAAAACGCGACGCTAAGGGAAGAGGTAAAAATGCTTAAAGTAGAAAACGCTAAGCTTAAGAACCCAAAACACTCAGAGATGACCCATACCACGCCAACACCCATTAGGGCGTCGACACCTCTTCGAGCTCCGGCGACGCCCGTTCCCGCGTCGATGAGTGGAGAAACGCCACCGCATAAACGAAGGGCAAAGGAAAACGCCGATGAGCAAAGCGACTCTACACTCGGAGAAGTAAAAGGCATGTTTCAGGAAATGTTCGTAGGTTTACAGCAGCAATTCATGCAGATGCGCGCGGACCTACAACAGCAGATAACGCAGATGCGAGTTGAAATGTCTCAGAGGTTCGACGCCCTCGAGGGTAGGGTAGGGCAGCTGGAAAACGTCTCGAAAGACGCCCGACCCGCAGGAGCGGGGCCGGTCAAGAGCAAGCCGTACAGCAGACCACCTGCGGCTGAGAACAGCTGTATAGAAAACTCGAGTAGCCAACATGGCACCGCCTAGTGAATACACGATTTGGCAGTGGAATTGTCGTGGGTTTCGTCGTAAGCGGGGTAACCTGCAGCAATTCGTAAAAACCAAGCAAGCACCAGATGTAATCGCCCTCCAGGAAACTGGGGGGACCGCAAAATTATCAGGATACAAATCATATAGCACTTTAGCTGAAAAAGCAACAGTAACCACACTGATACATCGTAATATAACGGCTGTAGAACACGATACTGGCGTACGCAACATAGACCACGTCCTACTAGAAATTCTCCCGTCTCGAAAAAAGGAGGGAAGCTTGTTTGTGCTGAACGTGTACAGTCCACCACGACAAAAGGTAAAGTTTGGCTCGCTTTTCCGCAAAGTGCTAAACGTAGCGGGCAGACAAGCACTGATCGTCGTGGGCGACTTTAACGCACCACACGCCGCCTGGGGTTACACCATCGAAAACGTTAAAGGCCGCAACCTGTGGAACGACGCGCAGCACGAGGAGCTCACGCTAATAACTAACCCACAAGACCCTACCAGAATGGGGAACAGCGTCAGTAGAGACACCACGCCGGACCTTACATTCATAAAGAATATATCCAACCCTCATTGGACCAACACTAACGTAAATCTAGGCAGCGATCACTACATTGTATGCACAATTCTACAAGCAGGTCCGCGTAAAAAGAAAGGTAGAAAAATAATGTTAACCGAGTGGGACACCTTTCGTAAGATAAGAGAGGACGATGCTACAGAGACCATCGAAGATATACAGAAGTGGACAGACACACTCCAGCGTAGCGTGCAGAAAGCCACCAAACATGTTCCCGAAGAGGCAGGAATGGAAGAAATGGACAGCAAGCTTTTACACATGTGGGAGGCAAAACGCAGCCTGCAAGAGCGCTGGAAAGGTCAAAAGCACAACCGGCGTCTAAGAAAGAGAATCGTCGCGCTCGACAGAGACATAGAAGACTACGCAAATAGGCTGTCCCAGCAGCAGTGGGCAGGCATGTGCACTTTAATGAACAGGCAGTTCGGAATGTCCAAAACTTGGAACATTCTCCGAGGCCTCCTTGATCCAGAAGGCACGAAAACAACACAAAGACAAAACCTGCAACGGATACTACACAGCTACGCAGGTACAGAAGCAGAGCTCTTACGCGAGCTACGCCAGACATACATAGGAGATGCCACAAAGGCACGACTCCCAGAGTACGAAGGGAAGGATAACGTCGACCTCGACGCCTCCATAACAGAGGCAGAGATTCGATACGAACTCGGACGACTCAATCCCAAGTCCGCCCCAGGTCCCGACGGTATAACAAATAAAACACTTCGCAACTTAGATGACGAATCCGTCACTGCTCTCACAAAGTACATAAACGAATGCTGGGAGAAGGGCGCCATACCCCAGCAATGGAAAACCGCCAAAATCATATTAATACCCAAGCCGGGCAAAAAGCCGCTCATCGGAAATCTCAGGCCCATTTCATTGACGTCCTGCATTGGAAAGCTCATGGAAAAAGTAATTTTAACGCGTCTCGTCAGATACATGGACGACAACGAGCTATACCCACACACCATGATCGGCTTTCGACCAAGACTCTCGACGCAAGACGTCATGTTGCAGCTAAAGAATCAAATCATAGACGCCGAAACGCACACCCTGGATACAAAAGCCATTCTGGGCCTTGACCTGCAGAAGGCATTTGATAACGTCACCCACGAGGCCATATTGCGCAACTTGCAAAACCTACACGTAGGTCGGAGAGTGTACGATTACATAAAAGATTTTCTCACCAACCGTAAAGCTACAATCATGGCCGGGGAAGCGGAATCCGAAGAATTCGTTCTAGGCAACAAGGGAACACCACAAGGTTCGGTGCTTTCCCCTTTCCTATTCAACGTGGCGATGCTTGGTTTACCCTCAGAGCTGGAACGCGTCGAAGGGCTTCAGCACAGTATCTATGCGGATGACATCAACCTATGGGTGACGGGCGGGAGCGACGGTCACATAGAAGAGATTTTACAACAAGCAGTAAATACGGTAGAGCGATACGTGGAGAACAATGGCCTAAAATGCTCTCCTCAAAAATCGGAGTTATTACTCTACAGACCTACAAGCAGAGGTCGCAAGCGCATTCACGAACGACACAACATCACAATCTTAGCAGGCGGTTACCCAGTACCTCAGGTACAACACATAAGAGTTCTGGGACTCCGAATATCCGAGAACGGACATAACGGGGAAGCAATAAAGTTCCTGGATAACAACACCCAAGAAACCATTCGAATGATTCGAAGAATCGCCAACAAAAACTACGGCGTAAAAGAACACAACTTAGTGCAGCTCATCCAAGCCTTCGTCGTCAGCCGCATAGTGTATGTGACCCCATACCTCAAGTTGCAAGTGGCGGAAAAACAAAAGATAGAATGCATAATTAAAAAAGCATATAAGCAAGCCCTCGGATTACCGATCACCACGTCTAACGAAAAGTTCGAAGCGTTAGGAATGCATAACACGCTAGACGAACTTATTGAGGCTCATATGATAGCGCAATATGAACGACTCGCGCAAAGCAACACGGGAAGACACATCCTGCACAAACTTGCAATAACGTACGCTGGCCAAAGCGGCAATAAATACGATATCCCAAAAGAAACCAGAGAGCGCATCATAATACCTCCGTTACCCAGAAACATGCACCCCGAACATCACCGGGAGCGGAGGAATGCAAGAGCGAGAGCACTGCACAAGAAGTTTTAACATGACGCGGACATGGTATATGTAGATGCAGCCGAATATACAGACGGTCGACACATGGCAATAGTCGCTTCAAATCAAGCGGGCCACCTGCTTGCTAGCGGCACCATTAAAACAGGAAATTCGGAAATCGCTGAAGAAACGGCCATAGCGCTGACGCTTGCGTCCACAAGGGCCAGCGTCGTAATCAGTGATTCTAAAACCGCGATTCATAACTTCGCTAACGGAAGGGTCTCGAAAGAGGCGTTAAGAATCTTAAATAACTTTCGCGGAGAGCGCGACGTTTATGTTATATGGACGCCCGCCCACTCCTCCCTCCCGGGCAATGAAACCGCACACACCCTAGCTCGAGAGTTAGCGAGCCGAGCAGGGGCAGGAATGACGCGGAGCCCGCGTGCGGAGAGAGACCGCATGTTCAGTTACAACGAAATTACCAAGCACTACAGATTAGGGAGGCAGCATTACCCGCCACCACACTCCTCATTAAATAAGCAGCAGGCGACAGCGTGGCGCCTATTACAAACAAACACGTTCCCAAACCCAATCGCTTATAATCATTGTTACCCGGACCTCTACTCAGACAGATGTAAACACTGCAATCAGCGGGCGGACCTCAAACACATTATCTGGGCTTGCCCCAACATCGTGAAGGGGCCAAACACATACATGAATACGGAGCAGTGGGAGACCGCGCTGCTAAGCTCAAGCATCGAGGACCAACTACAGGTCATCAGGCAAGCCGAAGATGCCGCTAGGGCCCAAGGACTCCTAGCTGCCATCTAAGGGAGTGGAGTCAACTCCTCTAACACTTGCCGTTTCAATAAAAGTTGTTTCTCTCTCTCTCTTCACAGAATGCCGCAGGTATCGAAAGTTAAGGCAAAAAAAGGGCAGATCCCACGTACGGGAACCGATGATATGTGAAGCACGAATGAGGAAAGTTGATATGTCACTTTAAAATCAGCAAAACGTTACGAGGCGGAGGTAAATTATGCCGTACATGATTTCCATGTCATGAGTATCAAATTTGCACGTGTCATTTGCCTTCGTCATCTATTCACGTCACTTGATACCAAATTTGGTATATGTAGCGCAAGCGAAACAGCAGTGAGTGCGCTATAATCGTAGCATGTAGTCATGTTTTACATGACACGCATATCATGATTATCATGTTTGCACCTGTCATTTACATTCGTTGTCCATTCACGTCACGTAATACCAAATTTGGTGCATGTGGAGCTAGTGAAACGGCCGCAAGCGCATCATGAGCATGGTATGTTGTCATGTTCTTACATGGCACGCGGGCCTTGATTGTCATTCTTGCACCAGTCGTATACCTTCGTCATCCATTGGCGTTATGTAACACCGTAGAGTCAACCAAATGGCTGCGAGCACATCATGACGGGCCCAGTATACTCCGACGTAACGTTGACGAGCGCGCATGCTGGGCGCAGCGACGGTGCGCTTGCAAAACGGACGCCAGGTGCGGCCGGCGTGACCAGCATCCGTCGGCGCGGCTCAGTGGCAATCGGCGCGAAAGGCAACATGCTGCGTTTCGCGCGCATGACGTTACCCAGCTTTACCCAGACAACACCGCGTCTGCCTCTCTTCGTGATGGAGGGACGCTGGGTGCGTTCAAACGCGCATGCGTCAAAGCAATTGACGCAGCACGGCGCGTGCCTGCAAGTATATGGCAGGTGCATCGCCGGCGTGACGCGACGAAACGAACGCCGGCGCACACGCGCGCCGTGTCACGTCGAAGTGTATTGGCGCCCTTAGTGCAGCATGTAGTCATGTTGTTACATGACACGTACCTCATGATTATCATGTTTGCACCAGTCACATAGCTTCGTTTTCTACTCACGTCCCGTAATAACAAATTTGGCATATGTGAAGCTAGCGAAACGGCCGCGAGTGCATCATGAGTGCGGCATGTAGTCAGGTTGTTACATGACACGCATGTCACGATTATCATGTTTCGACGTGTCATTTACCTATGTCGTGCGTTCGCGTCACGTAATACCAAACTTGGTATATGTGACGCTAGCGAAACGGCCGCGAGCGCATCATGAGCGTGCCATGTAGTCATGTTGTTACATGACCCGCACCTGCACTGATGATTATCATGTTTGCATCACTCACATACCTTCGTCATCTATTGGCGTTCCGTAATACCTAATTTGGTATACGTGTAGCTAGTGAAACGGCCACAAGCGCATCATGAGCGTGGCATGTAGTCATGTTGTTACATGACACACATCTCATGATTATCATGTTTGCACCTTTGACATACCTTCGTCATCCATTCGCATCACGTAACAAAAAATTTGGTATATGTGAAGCTGGCAAAGCGGTCGCGAGCGCATCATGAGCGTGGTATGTAGTCATGTTTTACGTCACACACATCTCATGATTATCATGTTTAAACCATTCATGTACCTCCGTCATCCATTCACGTCCCGCACGTAATACCCAATTTGGTACATGTGAAACTAGCGAAACGACCGCGAGCGCACCAGGAGCGTGGCGTGTAGTCACGGCTAGTCATAACATGCAAATCATGACATGCATGTCATGATTTCCACGTTAGGGTCTGTCACTTCTGTTCGCTATGCAGTCATGTCATACCATGCCACTTGTGCGACATGTCATGTGAACGAAACCACCGCAAGAGCAGCAATACCATGAAATGTAAGTTATGACATTCATGACATTTATTATATCATTGTTCTGCTCTGGCAGAATGCCCCCCGTTACCTGTTTCTGGGATTCTTTGACGCGGTAAGCGCACTCGGTCACCGTGGCAGCAGGCACCTGAATGCTGAAGGCCGGGCCCCTTGATCGGGAACAGCTCCTGGACTGGGAATGGCTTGTGGATCGGGTACCGTTCTTGTATCTGGAGCGCCCCCTCGAGCTCCAGGTCCTAAACTTGTTGGCCGGTTCAGACGGCTCAAGTATCGGTGGGAAGTGCTTGTCGAAGTCGCGGCTCTCCCTTCTTCACTGTCTGACGATGTAAGGTATCTCAAATTTTTGTCTACCGGTTCTGTCGGCCGTTAGATGAGGCACAGAAGGCACACTTCGGCGAGCAAACGTACCGGTCGCCAGGGGAGGTCATACCGCCAGCCCGGCAGATGACATTTCCTGGAATGTGGCACAAGTCGGGTCTGTGGCAGAGTCTACCACAGGTATGAGAGACGTCCGTCGGCCGTCGTTAGAGAACGTCGTTACCTGACTCGGCTGGGACTCCACATGGCGTAATTTGGGAATTGAAGTCCTACGAAAACGATAACGACTGTGGTAGAATTCTTGATGCACCGCACTTAGAGAACAGTGGGATTCCTCGGCTGAATAAGAAGTCTTCTGAGGTCTTCGTTGTCAATCTTCATATCGATGTTTCTGATGATGCTCTTGCATGTGTTGTCGCGTGCAGCAATGTATGAGCTAACCTTGTACACTGCGTTATGAATGGCGATGGCCTCTAAACTTGCGTAGGCCTTGACGTTGGCTCCCGATGGCGTACTAATCACAACAATGTTCTGCATAGCGTCGGGACAAATTATATCTGCAGCGGAGAGACGCGCCGCTGTCGTGAGGGCTTGAAAAATCTGGACGTTACTGGTATTTTTAACGTTCAGGCCTCCCCGGGGCCTAACAATGATTCGAAAATGTTCCCTTAGTAGATGAGGCAGCCTTGTCGCGTTGGGGAGGCGTTTCTTCACGTTGGCAGGAAATTGGGCGCCACCGTTCTTGCCACATGGTGGGCCTCGATCTTCAGCGCCCGTTACGGATTCTTTGGTTTATTTACGCTTAGAAAGTGCCATTGTCCATTCAGAACACTGAAATTCTTGGGGGAAATGTCCTCCCCTTGCACAGTGACTTGCACAGCCATCTTGAATTATAGTGAAGTACACTTGAATAGCTCAAACGCGCTAAGCCTAGCGTTAGGCTTAGCTAAGCCTAACCTTCGGCCTAGCAAGCCGTGGTGTAGTCGTGCAAGAAAGACGTTCAAAAGTCGGCAAAAGGTCCACCCACCGCGACAAATTAGGACTCAGGCGTCGACTGGAGCAATGGGCTTCTAACACATAGCTAAATTTCCACAGAAAAAGGGTGAACAAGTAGGATCCGATGTTTAGACGACCGCATGAATCCACAATGGTGAGATGTAAAAGAAAAGTTTGTGCCGTGGTCGCGTGCAAAAAGTGTGACAGCGACTAAAGACAGAAACCGCCGCGCCCGCTTTGCTGGACTGCGCGGGAGCGGGGCCGGTGAATCAACCGGCCGTTGGCGACGGTGAATGGGAAGTGGAAAAGAGAAGGCCATTAAATCACGTGTTCAAATGTGCCAGCACCTGTTCGCTGCGGTGGTTTTCCACAGTGGCAAACGGGTGCTGCCACGTCTGAACACGGGATATATAGACGGTTTTCCGCAGCGGCAAACGGGCGCTGCCACGTTGAACACGTGATTTAATGGCCTTCTCTTTTCTACTTCTTCAACGTCGCCGATGGCCGGCCGATTCGCCTCCACAGCTCCCGGGTTGAAGGCCAGTAAAGCGGGCGCAGCGTATATAGCCCTTGCCACCCGTTTCTCTCTTTTTCTTTGTTTTTTTCATCGGCACGGCACCGTGTCGCCTTATGGCTGACAAATTAGGTCATTTTTCTCTTTTTCAAGAATGACTATCGACGTTTCTCGCCGTAGGCTGCAGGGCAACGTCCGCCACGCGCCACATAGCGGCAGCACCGCCGAGAAGAAGGCTGTGATGCTTCGGTGCAGTGGCGCCATCTAGTTTGGCATAAACAAACTAGCTTATCTATAGATATGAAAAAGTAGCCGATAGACATAAAGAAACAGAACGAGGAAAATATTGTAAGAAATAGAACAGGCACTCCCACTCGCCTGGTCCGAAGAAAAACAAAACATATTGACGTTTCGGGGTCGCTACTGCAGGTCTCTTGTATATGTTAGTCCTTATGTATATTGTCACATGCGTCCCGCGAAAAAGACGAAGGCGACAGCGCATACGCGCAGAAACTGGATTGCATAAATGTAGACATTAGCACAGTGATTGAAACTAATTTTTCTACCATCAACATTAGAATAGAGTACGATGAAATCTTCCCACCACAAGCCAAGTTGCAATCTCTGAGATTTTTGACCAATACATTAAACGATTACTTGGTACATGCAGAAACAAAAAATGTAATAGCTACAGATGCTTCTGTCAACAATGAAAAGGCAGGTGTAGGAATTGCGTCTGATTCCCTCGGCTGGTCTTTTTCATTAAGGCTTCCAGATTTTACTCCTATATTTGAAGCTGAGCTAGTAGCTATTATTTTAGCCCTTCGTAAAATTCCTACGACAGAGACCAGTGCAATCATCCTAACAGACTCACTTTCGGTGTGTGCAGCTCTGGCAAACTCTGAACAATCTCGTGCCCTAGCAGCGTTCCACACATTAGCACCGCCGCATTTAAAACTCCTCAAATTAGTGTGGGTCCCAGGTCACTGCGGATTACAATTAAATGAATTGGCAGATGCTTTGGCACGAGCATCACTCGATGGACCAGTAATTTCAGTAGTTCCCGAGTTAGAATACTTATCAGGGGTTAGATATAGGCAATTCGCTATTTTTACAGATAGTTTAGAAAATATCACACAATGGACAGATTATCAGCATCTCAAATTTCCATGGAAAGCCCAGTGGAGTCCGTCAAAAAAACTTGAAATTATAATTTCTAGATTCCGGTGCCGTGTCCCCCCATTAAATTTTTATTTACACAGAGCTGGTCTGACACTTTCCCCCCTTTGTCCGTTCTGCGAAGAATCAGAAACTATTGAACATTATTTTGGCTCATGTCGTAACTATGCATTAATTAGGAAACGACTTTTAGATATTCCATTTGCGAAGCTAGGTTTAAATTTAACCGCAGAAAATGTTCTAAGTTTTGGTGCCTCTGTTTTGGGAAATTGCCACAGAGATGCATTCGATGCGGTGTGTAATTTTATTCAAGACTCTAAACGTTTTTCAACATAAAGACCTCGTTAACAAATACTAAAAAACACGGGTCGGAAAGTAATTTTCTATTCTGGATAAATCCGTGACATACCAAATTAATCGGGTTTGGCAAAACCAGCTGTCTGGTCGGCTCCCAAAATCAAGTTGTAGCTATTAGTGTCTACTTTGTTATTGATTTTTCTCTCTCTATCTAAATCTTTAGTTTATTTCTTTTTTTTCAACATACTGTCTTAACTATACAACTCCCCCCCACCCTTTTTTTCCTTTTTAAGCAATAATGGAGTTATCGTTCATATGAGACTATTTGTTCTCTTGGCCAATCCCCCAGAGTGGGTACGAGCCATGGATTAAAGGATACAAACAAACAAACAAACAAACAAAAAAATACGCGCATCTGCACGCTTTTATGCAGAACGCAACAACGAGAAAGATGAGGAACTCTCTCTCACGCGGTTAACAAAAAGACCGACCCGCCGCTGTTTTCTCAGCGTCTCCGAGTACGGATAAGAAGAAAACAAGCAAGAGCACCTCGCGCGTGAGAAGCGTCTTCGTTCTGAACCGGGCTCGTCCCTTCGGACTCTTTCGGACGGTGGTTTGGCTGAGTTTTGGGTGAATTTGACCTGTTGAAACTAGCTAACGTTGCATATTACTTCTTTAAGCAATCGAATTAGTGCTAATGTCTAATTCATCTCCTGGCCAAGGGCATAGCCCTTGGTCAGCCTCCTTGCCTAATGATGAATTGCCATTGGAATATTTTTTCCGCAGTGGTGTTGGAAGCATCCCTGTTGCGCTGGTGCCCTCGAGTGGTGGATTTATTAGGCTCAACAACCCGAAGGCGATCCAGGTGGGGTTGCAGGCCATGACGCCGCACTTTCAGATGATAAGTGATGTTCGTCAGTTCGGAAGAGGTGGTTTGGTATGCAGATCGTCAGATCCTTCGTGCGTTTCTGACATCCTAAAATGCAAGACATTTGCTTCGGTCCCGGTAAGTGCATTTATCCCGCCTCATTTAGCGTGTACTAAGGGAATTGTACGAGGAGTCGACTCTACACTTACGCCCGCTGAGACTCTGGAAAAGCTGTCTGATGCTGGGGTCATAGCTGTGTACCGATGCAACCGATTAGTTAACGGTGAGAAAGTCCCCACTGAGTCGGTTATTGCTACCTTTGCCGGCACTTCCTGTCCATCCGAGTTGAAAATATGGCTGCTCATTTTCAGAGTCGAACGTCTCGCTTCTCGTCCTCTCCAATGTCAAAACTGTTGGCGTTTTGGTCACAGTGCAGGGGGCTGTAAATCAAATTCACGTTGCCGCATCTGTGGCGATACCCACCCATCGAAGGAGTGCATCACCGAAACCGAAAAGTGCTGCAGGAAATCACGCGGCCGATTATCTGAACTGTACCGCAAGGTCTAATGAAACGCAACTTCTAGAAATCATGGACAGACGTCGTTGCTCGCGGCGAGAAGCAATAACAGTTGTGAAGGATAGATCCTTTGGATATGCCGGAGTCGCGTCGAGGCACGAACAACTGAGTGAGACGAAGATTCTTAATCTTATTGAGGCTGCAGTAGAAAAGGCGATGTCGAAAGCGCTGGAACACATAGTTACGAGCGTGAGTGAGTGCATCTCTCAAGTGTTTTGCTCACAGATGACACAGCTGGCTTCTGCAATAGCAGTACCGATGGCCAAGTCGGCACCTTATGCAGTGGAAGTTATACCAAACTTAGCCCCACAGCGACAATCCCGCGAGGAGAAAACCCCAATTTTGTCCGTACCTTCTACGTCGACCCACGTGGAGGATCAGAATGAAATGGACGTATGCCAAGATTTCAGGCGTCAGAAGCGCACTGGATCTCCATTAAAATCTCCTTGCCCAAACACAAAACCCAAAAAGGTCAGCGAAAATGCCAGTGCACTTTTTAAGGAGGGTATTTTAGAAGCTGCCGTTGCTGAAGTGTTTCGCTCGTCAACATAGATACCTTGAAAGTACTACAGTGGAATTGTAGGTCTTTGATTTCTGCTTCTACTGACTTACTTTGCTTAATTAATCAGTTATATCCGGATATAATCTTATTACAGGAAACCTGGCTTAACCCTGTTAAGAATTATCATTTAAACAATTTTAAAGCATTTCGGTTAGACCGTCCATCACTAGGAGGTGGTCTAATTATACTAGTCTCGAATAAATTTTGCCGCACAGCGAGCATAGCTTTTCACCTTATGTCCACAGACTGTGAAATTTTGGCAATAGACCTCTGTCTGCCCAGGCACCACCCTTTTTCACTTATAAACGCATATTTTCCAACGGGTTTGCATAATACTCAACAATTAGATACTGCCTTAGCTAATTGCAAGAATGATTTCATTCTGACCGGTGATTTCAACTCACATCATGTTTCATGGGGATTTCGAACAGACCATTCTGGTACTCTTCTGTGGGATTGGATGATTAATAAAAATCTTACCTGCCTAAATGATAGACAGCCTACATTTATTCGCGGACGGACACGATCGGTATTAGATCTCACGATTTGCAGCCCAAGTGTTTCAATAAAGTCTAGGAAAACAATTGATTTCTCTTCAAACAGTGACCATCTTCCTGTATACTTTGAAATCTCATGTGCTGTGAAATCTATTGAAAGGACAGAGAAAACATTGATCAATTACAAAAAATTTAAAGATTGCTTGCGTTCCAACATTAGGGCAGTGTCCAGTGGTCAAAATGAAGACCTCGGCAGAAATCTCTGTTCTGCTTTAAAAATCTCCAAGAACACTTCAGAATTTGTAATTGCTTCGTCGTCATCCAAAAGTGCCCAACCTAGTAGATGGTGGAATGATGAGTGCACACGAGATTATAGAAGAAGAAAAGCTGCATGGAAAAGACTTATATGTAATCAGAGTCCAAAAAATTGGAAGGATTATCAGTTCATTGCGGCAACATTTAAACGCACTGTATCGCGAGCGAAAGAGCAATATGACCAAGAACATTTCGAGTACCTGTCTAAATCAAATAACAAACGTGCTTTATTCAACTTCCTTCGTGGTAGGAAGAAGACCCCTATACCAGGAAACGTTGACTCAGTAGTTTACACCTCACAGGAACTACAGGAATCATTGAATCAGTTGGCTAAAGAATTAGAAAACAGGTTCTCAACGCATCTCCCTAATTCGGCTTACACAACAACCATCTATGACTACACAGAAATATCGGCTTCCGAATTAAATCAGGCTATGGAAAGATTGCCAAATGCAGCACCAGGCCCCGATGGAATAACAAATACAATGCTAAAAATACTTCACAGGGAATATCCGAATGATCTGTTAGGTCTAGTCAATTATTCCCTTAGAAGAGCATGGATCCCTTCTGAATGGAAGATTGCGAAAATTATACCATTGCTTAAGAAACAGGGGGCAGGCTATAATTTAGACAACATACGACCGATAGCCTTAACATCTAATGTAGTAAAACTTATTGAAAGGGTACTTCATGGTCGTATAATTAAGTTTATTAACGAGAAACAACTGTTGAGTTCTTCCCAAATTGGCTTTAGATCTGGATATTCCATATGGCATGCACATGTAGATCTGGAAAGTCGTATTCATATTGCCCGTCACAAAAAGCACTTTGCGGCTTTAGTAACGTTAGACATATGTAAAGCATATGATAGTGTAGAGTATTCGATCTTGACTAATCAGTTATGGAGTCATGGACTTCCACCTTATATAGTAGCATGGGTGACGGAATTTTTAAGTAGAAGAGAATTCTATTGTTATCAAGGCGGTTTCTCTTCCTGTAAGCACAAGCAAACCCGAGGTGTACCTCAGGGGTCAGTACTTTCCCCGGTTTTATTCAACATATTGCTTAGTACCATCCCCGTTCATCCAGAAGTGAAAACCTACGTTTATGCCGATGACATTGCTTTCTTTGCTATGGCACATGACTTCCACTGTCTCTACACTATCTTGCAAACATATCTTAATAAAATAGAACATTGGTTGGATGGATTGATGTTGAACCTGAATACCGGTAAATGTGCTATACTCGTTTTTCCAATTAAAGATCCCGTGCACATATCTATTAATTACAAGCTTCAAGATATCCCACAAGTAGAATCATTGAAATATCTTGGAGTTATGTATAATGAGCATCTAAATTGGCGCCCTCACATTGAATACATCGCGACAAAAGCAGTACGCGCGATGGGCGTATTGCGGAGGTTGAGCAATTGTAGATCAGGTATGAGAAGAAAGGCACTTTTGATTATATATAAAATGTATGCCCGACCTGTGTTAGAGTTTGGCTGCATTCTTTTTTCTGGTGCGCCAGCCTACAAACTTCGGCCGCTCGTTCTGTTGGAAAGAGAGGCTTTACAGCTCTGCTTAGGACTTCCAAAGTATACTGCAAATGCAGTGTTATACCTTGAAGCACGAATACCAACCTTATTATGTCGCTTTAACATTCTTACTGTGCAGACCTTTTTACGACTATATGAAGCACCGTTTAACCCTGAACAAATTATTTTTATTTCCAATCCTGACCTTTTCTTCTCCGTGCATTGGCCCAGATTTACCAAACCACAAATAGTATTTGTTCAATCGTTACTTGAGCCCCTAAATGTACACGTTCGTGATCTGATTCCTTTAACTGAGCAACAAAATTCTCCAGAAATTGTTTACCATGATATCTTCCCAACTCACGCAAAGCTATTACCTACAGGCATTTTAAATGGTTTATTGCAGGACCATTTAAGTACTCTGCCAACAAATGTCATTATAGCAACGGACGCATCTCAATCACATGAAAAATCAGGCGTTGGAATATATTGCCCCGTACTTGATTGGTCATTTTCACTTCGCTTACCGGACTTTCTTCCTGTCTTTCTGGCTGAATTCATGGCAATAATGTTAGCTTTGCGAAAGGTAAATATTTCCATTCCAGTTGTAGCAGTCATAACTGATTCACTATCAGTGTGCTCTTCTCTGTCCGCATCTGGTCACTCACCTATAGTGAAACTTTTTAAATCGTTGATCCCCTGTCATCTCCGAAGTATTCATTTAATCTGGACACCAGGGCACAAAGGTTTGTTGTTAAACGAAATAGCTGATTCTCTTGTGAAGGCATCCCTTTCGACACCAATTATTCCTATTTTCCCTCATACAGTATACATTACGGTGGCGCGATTTCGCACACTTAAAATCAGGCAAAATTTATCTGACCCTGCACTGACGGCTTCTCCAGAGTACAAACACTTGTTATTTCCCTGGCGCAGTGAACTGACTAAATCAAGGATGATGGAAGTTGTCATCACAAAGTTTCGTTGCCGCGTTACCTCCCTCAATTTTTACTTGCATAGATCAGGCATATTGAATTCCCCTATGTGCATTTACTGTAATCAAGAGGAAACGATCAGTCATTTTTTATTACATTGTCGCCGTTTCGATTTATTCAGGCAAAGCATACTAGCACCACCTCTTCAAAGACTGGGCTTGCAACTATCACAACCTGATCTTCTTTCATTTGGAGCCTCTACACTGGGTTTCAGCCACAGGGATGTTTTATTCGCCGTTCAAGAATACATCACTGCGACTAAACGATTTTCTTGCTAAATTGCTGTCTCACTATTTTTCTTTTTTTTTCTGCAAACTTGATATCGGTATTTCAAATCAAAATTAAGTTACAAAAAATTGTAGGAATGACGCAATGCTGAAAATTTAGGGCAAATTCACCTTATAATCGGCCAATCCCCTTCTTTGGGTACGAGCCATTTGCACAGGGAAACAACAACAACAACAACGACCTCTCTCTTGACGTCGCGACACTGGTGGAGGTGCTGGGGCCTGCAACCTGATGCAAGAAAGCGTTGTTCGGGACCGTACACCCAGTCCGGAGCCTCAACGTCTTGTTGCGACTCCAGTACACCGATTCAGCCGGCGCCTATTAGGCCTAAGCCCAGAACTCTTGACGGCATCTCCTGTTACCAACATGGCAGCCCCTTCAGCGTCTGCGAATCTTCCTCCGGCCCAGACGACTCACCCTTACCAGGTAACTTTTGAGACTCCTCGTGTTCCCGAAGTCTTCCGTGGAGAACCGTATGAAGATGTTGAGGACTGGCTCGACCAGTTCGAGCGAACCGCTGTGGTGAATCGTTGGAGCGTGCAAGAAAAACTTGGCCGTGCCTACTTCGCAATGGAAATTAGCGCTCGCACATGGCACGAGAACACGGAGCCTACTTTTCAAACCTGGGACAATTTCCGTCAAAAGCTTCTCGAGACGTTCCTCAGTGCGGACCGACGGCATCTCGCACAGCAGATGATCGAAGCCCGCATGCAAAAGCCGAATGAAAGCGTGGCCATGTTCGCTGAGGATATGGCCCGCCTGTTTCGCCGCGCTGACCCTGACATGCCCGAGGCAAGGAAAGTTCGTCATCTGATGCGGGGAGTTAAGGAACCGCTTTTCGCCGGCCTTGTACGAAATCCACCAACAACAGTGGATGAATTCATCAAAGAGGCGACTGTCATTGAGCGGGCTCTCCGGCAACGATGCCGCCACTTTGACCGCCTGCCCGACCAAACGCCTGTTGGTGCCGCCGCTCAAAACGCCGCCGTTTCTGAAAACTCTTTACGGCAAATCATTCGACAAATCCTGCGGGAAGAGCTGCGGGCCCTCGGCCTTCCGTCTACCGATCCCCCAGTTGCTTCTGTTGCAGAAATTGTGCGCCAGGAACTACGGCAAGCCTTTCCCTCACCGGCGCCACCACCCGAACCACGTCCACTGACCTATGCTGATGCCGTCCGCCGTCATCCGCCTGCCCCAGAAGAACCACCCTTTCAGCCACGGCCCGTTACCTTGCCGTGGTGGCAGCGTGAACCTGTGCGGCGACCACCAGTACGTCGGACCGACTTGTGGCGCACCGCCGACCGTCGACCCCTTTGTTTCCACTGCGGCGAACCAGGCCACATCTCGCGCTACTGCCGGCATCGAGAAACTCGGTTTGGAAACTTTTCTCGGCCCGCTTCTTTTTATTCTAGAGACCCTCGTGACCATGGTGCTGATCACCTACCGACCAACCAAGCGTCTTCACCAAGTCGTCGCTGGAGGTCTCCCTCACCTGCACGAGGTCAGAATTCCCCGAATCGCCAACGATACGCGGACGCCATCAGAAACCGCTCCCCAAGCCCGTGCCAGGGAAACTAACTGCCGCGACCTCCGGGGGCAAGGTTGCCAATTGCCGAGACGCCAAAAAAGACCCCTTTGCCTCTACACAAAGACGACGTGACGACGGTGATGACGAAGACGACAACAACCACGAGTACTACTGCCAATGAATTTGTACGTGCCGACCTCACCGTTATTATAGACGGACACCACGTAACAGCACTGGTGGACACTGGTGCTGACTTCTCTATTATGCGACAAGAGCTCGCCGACCGCCTTAAGAAGGTTAAGACGCCGTGGAGTGGGCCGAGCATAAGGAGTGCTGGTGGGCAGCTAATGACGCCAACCGGTAAATGCACCGCTCGGCTCGTAATTGATGATTCGAACTTCGTCGCCACTTTTGTCATTTTACCGGACTGTTGTAAAGAGTTGATTTTGGGTATGGATTTTCTGCGATAGTACGGTGCTGTCATCAACATCCCAGAACGTATCGTCACCTTTTCCGCCCATCCTTACGTCGACGCCACCACTGAAGAACAACTGCAACGTTTACGTGTAGCCGATGATGTGATGCTCCCGCCGAGATCTTGCTGCCTTGTGTCGGTGTTGTGTGAACGGCCGTGCCGCAATGAGGTGATAGCGGAGCGAATAGACACGCTATTGCTTACGCAAGGTGTTTTAATAGCGAGAGGCATTCTGGCACTAATTGATGGGCGGGCAGAAGTCCTCATCACCAACTTCAGCAACGAGCGTCGTCACATCCAGAAGGGCACCACGATTGCCTACTACGACGACGTGGACCAAGCCAGAGATTGCTTCGCTTTACAACCGGACGAGGCGACCATCCCAGCCTCGACACCTTTGCCTGTCAACATTTGCTCAACCCTGTCAGCCTCGGAAAAACAGCGCCTACTAGAGCTGATACACCAGTTCAAAAATTGTTTTTCGTGCACGTCGAAAGTCAAGCAAACACCGCTGACCCGGCACCGAATCATCATTGAAGATAATACGAGACCGATCCGTCAAAACCCATACCGTGTGGCTCCGAAAGAACGTGAGGAGATCCAAAAGCAAGTTCAGAAGATGCTCCAAGATGACGTAATACAGCCTTCCAAGAGTCCCTGGGCATCCCCCGTGGTATTGGTTAAAAAGAAAGACGGCAGCTTGCGTTTCTGTATAGATTACCGCAAGTTAAACCAAGTAACGAAGAAAGACGTATACCCACTGCCACGTATAGATGACTCTCTTGATCGGCTGCGGCATGCACGCTATTTCTCATCGATGGACCTGCGAAGTGGCTATTGGCAAATAGAGGTCGACGAGAGAGACCGTGAGAAAACTGCTTTCGTGACGCCCGACGGTCTTTATGAATTTAAAGTGCTTCCATTCGGGTTATGCTCAGCGCCAGCCACTTTTCAGCGTTTAATGGACACTGTGCTATCAGGACTTAAGTGGCAGACATGCTTGGTTTATCTAGACGACGTTGTCGTCTTCTCAGCTACATTCGAGGAACACCTAAGTCGATTATTTGCAGTTCTAGAAGCTATACGTTCGGCTGGCCTGACTTTAAAGCCAGAGAAGTGCCACTTCGGTTTCAACGAACTTTGCTTCTTAGGCCACGTGGTCAGCCACGAAGGTGTTCGACCTGACCCGGGCAAAATCGACGCTGTCGCAAAGTTTCCCGCACCGCATGACAAAAGAGCAGTGAGACGCTTCTTAGGCCTCTGCGCTTATTACCGACGATTCATCGCCAACTTTTCGTCTATTGCGGCGCCTCTGACGCGGCTCACACGAGAGGATGTCCCCTTTCTTTGGAGCGAAAAGGAACAAACAGCGTTCAACGAATTACGCCAACGCCTCCAAACACCTCCGGTTCTGGCGCACTTTGACCAGGAAGCGCCAACAGCACTTCACACCGACGCAAGCAATGTAGGCCTGGGCGCCATACTGATACAATGGCAAGATAACTCCGAGAAAGTGATAGCCTATGCCAGCAGAGCTCTTTCTCGCACGGAAGAGAACTACTCGACTACCGAGAAAGAGTGCCTCGCCGTGGTTTGGGCGGTTCTCAAATTTCGACCGTATCTGTACGGCCGCTCATTCAAGGTCGTCAGTGATCACCACTCGCTTTGCTGGCTCACTAACTTGAAAGACCCATCCGGCCGTTTAGCACGCTGGAGCCTTCGGCTTCAGGAGTTTGATATGACCATTATTTATAAATCAGGGAAGAAGCACACCGACGCAGACTGTCTTTCGCGGTCACCCGTTGAGCCTGCCGCTATTAATGACGAGTCTATGGACGCCGCATTCTTGGGAGTCATCAACGCGGCCACTATCTCACAAGAGCAGCGCCGTGACCCTGACCTGCTTTCGCTTATCGATTTCTTAGAAGGACGACGGGAAGACGTGCCGCGAATTTTCGCGAGAGGAGTGCCATCTTTTTGTTTAAGGAACGACGTCCTATACAAGAAAAACTTTTCTCCCACCGGCAGCCCATACTTGCTCGTCGTCCCTGCATCACTGCGAAAAGAAATTCTGGAAGCCTGCCATGATGAAGTCACCTCTGGTCATCTCGGTTACACTCGAACATTGTCCCGTCTGCAAAACAGTTACTACTGGCCTAACCTACCTGCTGCTGTGAAACATCACGTCCAAACATGTGCCGACTGTCAAAGACGCAAAGCACCACCCGGCAGGCCGGCAGGCTTATTACATTCCGTTCAAGTGCCAGCAAAGCCATTCGCCCAAATCGGAATGGATTTCCTGGGCCCATTCCCAACTTCTACCACAGGGAACAGATGGATCATTGTCGCCGCTGATTATTTGTCTCGCTACGCAGAAACTAAAGCCATGCCGAGGGCCACAGCAGCAGAAGCGGCTCATTTCTTCGTAGAAAACGTCGTCCTTCGGCATGGTGCTCCAACAGTTCTCATCACGGATAGAGGAACTGCGTTCGTGGCAGAACTTTTGGAGAAGGATCAAAATGTGGGCCAGTTGGTAATTCATTTTCTTCGTTCAGCGAACTGGGAGCGCAGAGAAAACACAAAGGACGAAGCGAGGAACCACACAACATGAGCGCTCGTGTTGTGTGGTTCCTCGCTTCGTCCTTTGTGTTTTCTCTGCGCTCCCAGTTCGCTGAACGAAGAAAAAGAACTTTTGGAGTCGGTTCTCAGGCTCAGTGGTACAGCTCACCGGAGAACAACGGCGTACCACCCACAAACGAACGGACTAACAGAGCGGCTTAATAAGACCCTCGCAGACATGCTCTGCATGTATGTCGACACAGAACACAAGAACTGGGACGAAATCTTGCCTTATGTGACCTTCGCCTATAATACTGCCCGGCAGGAAACTACCGGAATGACGCCGTTTAGTTTAATACACGGGCGCGAAGTCACTACAACGTTGGACGCTATGCTGCCGCACGAGTGTGACGACACTCACGCTGACGCCGAAGAATTTGGTCAGCGTGCCGAAGAAGCCCGACAGCTAGCCCGCGTGCGTATTTGTCACCAGCAACACAAAGATGCGAAACGGTACGACCTACGACATAAATTGGTAACCTACAAACCAGGCGACAAGGTATGGGTCTGGATCCCAATACGTCGACGCGGACTTTCAGAAAAGCTATTACGACGATACTTTGGCCCATATCGAGTCACCCGACGATTGAACGACATCAACTACGAAGTTATTCCCGATGGCGATTGCAGTTCCAGTCGCCGAAACTGCTCACCCGAAATCGTGCATGTCATCCGGATGAAACCCTACTTGTCCAGCTAACTCTCGTTTGTCCTGTGCGTGCCGGTGCATATGTGCGTTTTTATAAGTAGAGTGCCTTGGCTACGCATCGGGACGATGCCATTTTTGGAGGGAGGCAAATGTCACATGCGTCCCGCGAAAAAGACGAAGGCGACAGCGCATACGCGCATCTGCACGCTTTTATGCAGAACGCAACAACGAGAAAGATGAGGAACTCTCTCTCACGCGGTTAACAAAAAGACCGACCCGCCGCTGTTTTCTCAGCGTCTCCGAGTACGACCTCTCTCTTGACGTCGCGACAATATGTTTCGATTTTCTTCGGACAAGGAGAGTGCCTGTTTTATTTCTTCTAATGAACTTTTGTCAGGCGAGCTGAGCTCTAGTCGACACTTGGACAATGTCAAAAAAAAAAATGCCCAGGGTGGAATGCCGTTTGAATCCGGGCCCTACGCGTGGCAATCAAGTCTTGTACAACAGAGCTCCACTGGGACTGAAAACTCATTTGCAAAAAGGCCCTCTACATATGTAATGTCAGGCAAGAAATCGCACTTACAACCAGTCATCACACAATGCTAGGTGCGCAACGAGTGCGTGGTTTAGTGCTTGCTACCCACTGCGATGTGATAAGTCATGATTCCTCATCGTCATCAGCCTCATGCGGCATCAGCAAAGCGAACATATACCTTGAAGATGTGTAGCGAATACTTCCCTTATCCGGAGAAAGACGAATAATGACATGGTGGGTGCTGTCCAACTTTTCAGAGAGAGAGAGAGGAAAATTTATTAGAACTTGGCCGGCAGCTTGGTCTTGGTGGCCTCAGATGGCGGCGCTGAGTCCCTGAACTCGGGCGGCATCTTCGGCCTGCCGGACAGCCCAGAGCTGGTCGTTGAGCTCCGAGCTTCTGAGCGCCGCCTCCCAGCGGCGGCGTCGCCGACGGAGAAGGTCCCCCGCGGCTCCCGCAGACGGGACGGCGGCGGGAACGAGTGAGCTCGAGGCTTCCTGTTGCCTGGTATTGGCAGCCGCCATAGGCGCATCGCGAACGGCGGCCGTTTCTCGACCATTGTTATCGGCGCATTCCCAGAGCATGTGGCGCAGCGTTGCCCTGTGCCCGCATGCTTTACATAGATCGGTAATGTGTAAGTGCGGGTAGCAGTGGCGTAAGACGACCGGGCTGGGGTAAGAGTGGGTTTGTAGTAAGCGATAGCTTACGGCATCGTGTCTGTTAAATTTGTCATGCGGTGGCGGGAACTTTCGCCTTTCCAGTCTGTAGTGTTGCGTAATATCTCGGAACGTGATGAGACGATCACCCCACGACCATTGTGGTCTGTGTTGTCGCTGCGTGTCTGTCAAAGTGTCTCAATCCGGCAGATCAGAAGCCCCGTTCTCGGGAGCGGAGGCGGCGGCCACGGAATGTGCCGCGGCTCGGCGAGTGAGACCTCGAGCCGCGGCGTGGGCCGCCTCGTTGCCCGGAAGCGGGACATCGGTGTGTGCCGGGGTCCAAAGGAGGAAGACTTAAATTTTGTTGTGGCGATCGCGACGCTGAGTCACCATCACCGCACATCTTAAGGATGCGGGCCGCTTCCCGCGAGACGCGGCCGCGCGCGAAGCCGCGGATTGCTGCCTGCGAGTCGCTGATTACGATCATAGCATTCGGCACCGTGGCGATTGCTAGGGCTATCGCGGCTTCTTAGGCCGCCTCCGTATGTCCCGTGGTCACCGTGGCGCTCGCGAGGCATTTGCCCGCACGGTCAACGACCGCAGCGGCGTGTGCTTGTCTCCCGTCCCCATATCTTGCGGCATCTACGTACACAACTTCGTCGCTAGTGCCGTACTTCTTTTGAAGGTCACTAGCTCGCTGGTTACGGCGCCCGACGTGGTGCGTCGGGTGCATATTCTTAGGAAGCGGCGGAACAATTAGGCGGTCGCGAACCGAGGCAGGAACATCCGCTTTTTCTCCCTGCTGAGTGTGGTACCGGATGCCAAGTGACTCGAGGATGTGTCGACCCGTCTTAGACCCCGACAGGCGTTCGTTTTGCGAAACGACATGGGCCTCAATTAACTCGTCGAGTGAGTTGTGCAGTCCAAGTTCTAGTAACTTTTCAGTGCTCGCATTCAGTGGAACTCCAATTGCTCTCTTGAAAGCCTTTCGTATTATATATTCGATCTTGTTTTTTTCTGAGCCTAGCAATTTGAGGTAGGGGGCAACGTATGTTATACGGCTTATTGCGTACGCCTGCACTAAACGGATCGCGCAGTGTTCGCGCATACCAGTACGTCTGTTCGTGATACGACGTAGGAGTCGGATCGTGTCGTTTACCGAACGACGTAGTCTTCGCACCGTCTCACCATTATGGCCGTTTGCCTGCAGGTGTAACCCCAGAATTCTAATTTTGTCTACGTGTGGAATGGGAGTGCCATCTGCCAATAGAACGCTTATTTTGTAGCACTCCCTTTTCTCTTCGCGCGGGGTTTTGCGACCTCTACTTGTAGGTTTGTGGATTAGAAGTTCCGACTTGGTTGCCGAGCATTCGAGGCCTGTTCCTCGCAAGTACTCCTGAACTTCGTCTACACCTGCCTGGAGCGTACGCTCGACGTGACCATCACAACCTCCGCCGGGAACCCAGAGGGTGATGTCATCCGCGTAGATACTGTGATACAATCCTTGTATGCCTAATAATTTCTCGGGTAGCCCCAATAGAACTAAATTAAAGAGTAATGGCGAAATTACGGAGCCTTGTGGCGTGCCCCTCGAGCCCATCTCAAATTCTTGCAGTTCCACATCTCCAACGACGACGCGTACGCGTCTGCCGGCAAGGAAGTCACGTATGTAATTATATGTTTTTTGTCCTAGTCCTAATGTTTGAACTCTGTTTAAAATTGCTTCGTGTTTAACGCTGTCGAAGGCCTTTTTAATATCTAGGCCAAGGATCGCCTTGGTTGAGCTGGTAATGTCATCAACAATGTGGTGCTTCAGCTGAAGTAACGCGTCTTGTGCGGAGAGATTGCGGCGGAATCCTAGCATGGTGTGCGGAAATACATCGCGGACTTCGAGAAAGTCAGTCACGCGTTTGAGGACTGCGTGCTCCAGAACTTTTCCTACACAAGACGTGAGCGAAATTGGCCTTAGATTATCAAGCGCAACCTGCTTGCCCGGTTTAGGAATCATGATAACTCGAGCTCTTTTCCACGCTTCAGGAAGGGAACCGCGTTGCCAGCACTCGTTGATATAAGTCACAAATCGGGAGATTGACTCGTCATCTAAGTTGCGGAGAGCCTTGTTCGAAACCCGGTCCAGGCCGGGCGCCGATCGGGTGTTTAGTTCAAAAAGGACTGCCCGAATTTCCGCTTCGCTAAATTCGGCGTCTAGTTGCTCATTAGCAACGCCGTCATAATCTGGGTGTTGGACGCTCTCTGCCGACTTAAAGTAACGGTCACGTATTGCACCGAGCAGGTCATCGCCTTTATGATCGTTCACAAGTCTCCGAGTTTTATGGCCTTGAGCGGCACGAGTATCTTCCGGATCCAATAGGTGCCGGAAAAGGCGCCAAGCACTCGCCCCGCGCATCTGTCGCTCGAGGCCGTTGCACAGGTCTTCCCATTGTGACCTACAGACTTGGAACGCATGTTCCTCAATTTCTCTGTCTAACCGTGCTATGCGTTTTCTCAACGCCCGGTTATGTCTTTGGCGCTTCCACCTCTTGAGTAGGGCTTGCTTTGCTTCCCACATGTGTAGGAGCCTGCTGTCGATTACTTCGAGCTTCGCTTCGGGCGGGATGTGGCACGTTACCGCGTCTACGTCCCGATTGAGCGTCGCGGTCCACTCGTCTATATCCGTGATCGGCTCGTCGCCTCGCCCGCCTTCTGCTCGCTGTTTGCGGAACGCGTCCCACTGCACTAATTTGAGTTTACGGCCTGCGCTTTCAGAGTATGTTCTACGAACGCTCGGGCCCGTGTCTACCGTAATCTCTATCAGAGAGTGGTCACTCCCTAAGTCCTCCTGCGTGTTTTGCCAAGACGCCGCGGTGACATTCGACACGAACGCGAGGTCCGGTAGCGTGTCTGCGCTCACGCTGTTACCCCGGCGCGTCGGATCGGCGGGGTTCGCGATCAGTTCAAGCCGTTGGTCTTGCGAGTCTTGCCAAAGGTGTTTGCCCTTGAGCGTTTCACGCGTGTATCCCCAGGCCCCATGGGGCGCATTAAAATCACCCGCAACTAGCAGAGGTGCGCCGTTGGCGGCCGTGCTTGCTCTCCGGAGCAGCTCCCCAAATCGGTGCTGTAGCGTGGGTTTACTGTAGACGTTAAGTACAAACAGGCCTCGGCCGCGCTTAGGAATTAATTCTACAAAAACATGCGGTATCCTTACGCACTCAAGTTCGCGCTGCGCCACCGTGATGTTACGTCTAACTAGCACGGCGGCGACCGGCGCCGGACGCGGCGGGGGCGACGGCAGCGACCGCAGTCGCGCCGACGACGAGAGCGGATCGCCCCGCCTTCGGCGACCCGCGGCCGCCCCCGGCGTCCCACCACGCGCCGAGCGCTGTGTAGCACGTTTTTCTTTCCGCCTGTTGTCCGCCGCGGCCGCATTTATGGCTTTGTAACCAGCTAGTTTTGCCGGATAATTTGTTTCCTGCAAAAGGATAATGTCCGGTTTCGTCTCACGGCTTCGAATAAATTGCTCGAGATTTCCCCGCTTCCTCCTATATCCCCGGCAGTTCCACTGCCAGATCGTGTACTGTTGTTTGTGAGTGTTAGTGTGAGTGTGCGCGTGTCTAGCCATGGTGATGTTTGTGTTTAATTTAGCCCATCGCCGTCGAGGCGACTGGGGTGCGGCTGAATCTGCGGCTCGGCGTCTGGCAGCGCGTTCTGCTGCTGCTGACTCTGTTGCTGTCTAGCGTAGGGCTTACTCACCGTTCTAATCGGTCTGCCCGCAGATGGCGGGAGTCGCGCTTCAATGTTTTCTATGCGCGCCGTGTGCGCGGTGAGCATTTGTGTCATTTGCTCAGAGAGCTTAGCTATCGCACTATTGAACATGTCATTCATCTGTGCCACCTGTTTAGCAAAACGTTCATCGAGGCTGGTCTCGATAGTATCGATTTGTTTCTGTAGCTTATCATAACGGCCAAATCGCTGTGTGGATTCGTGCCTGGCAGGATCTAGTGCTATCCTTTTCGCGGTACACGGGCGGTCTTCGCGTCCGCCTGCCCCCTCTCCCGAACTGCTCTCGTCATCCGTGTCCATCCCCGTCGCCTCGGGTCTCGACGGAGTCGAAGACCGAGGCGTCGGTGGTGGCGGCGCCGTCGAGTGTTGCGGCGGTTGTTGCATTCGTGGAGCCTCTCCTTTCAATTTGGAATTTTCCGCTCTAAGGGCGGCGTTCTCGCGTTTCAGCTCTGAAATTATCGATTGTAATGGTCCTAGGCGTTGTTCTAGCGCTCGCTCTACCGCTAGCTTGAGCTCGCTCCCACCGCCGCCACCGACGGCGGGACCGCCAGGACGTCCCGCCGAAACAACGCCGCCGGCGCGAAAGGCGGCTACATCCGCCCATCTCACCTGCTGCCATGTACCCATGGGTCCTTGTTGTTGTGGCTGCCGCCACGTCTGATGCTGCTGACTTTGTTGGGTGCCTTGGTTGACAGCTGCGGCGCCCGGAACGGCGCCACCGCGCGTCTTCGACATGCTTCTCGGCCTTGGTGTCCGGCTGCGAGAGCGGGACCGGGATTTACCGCCGCCGCCTCTCGCGTCTCGGCTTGTCGAGCGTCCTCTTCGGGTGGCGTTGGATGAATGACTGTCAAACGCCGGATAATGATTGTAGTAACCTCCGTTGCCTTCGGTGCTAATGCCGCTGTTGTAGATGCTGTCGGACGCTGCGGCCGCTTGCTCTTCTTCACGCCGCTTTCGCTCTAGGCGGCGACGCTTGACTATGTAAGGAGTCTTGTATCTCGCCTTGCAGACGCGGTCACCCGTGAGATGATCCTTGCCACACAGTTGACACCGCGGCTCGCAGCGATGGTCAGACGGTGGGTTACTGCTTCCGCAGCCACGGCAAATCTTGTCGGCAGGGTTGGGACACACGTCGGAGCGATGGCCCAGCCTCCCGCACGCGTAGCACACGTCGATGTGCTTTCTGTAGAGGGAGCATCTCACAAGCATGGGTCCATAGTATACGTGTCTGGGAACACGGAAACCGTCGAACAATACGATGATGTTGTCCGTGGTGCCCATTCGCTTGGCATGCAGCACGCCGGGGTTGCGCTGCGTCACTAGGTTGTTAACGATGTCCTCCGGGCTCTCGTCTTTGGAAATGTTCCTAATCAGGCCCTTGGAAGTGTTCTCCGGGGCGGCCTGATAGGTGTTCGCCTCGAACTCTCGGTTCCCGATGCAAAGCTTGCTGATGGCTCCGTAGCGTTTGGCTCTGTCCGCGGACGGAGTGCTGAGCACCACGACGTTCTGTTTAACGTTGAGGCAGATGCTGTCCTCTCTAGCCGCTTCTCTACCGATACCTGCCGCGTTACGAAGGCAGCAGTAAATGCGATCTATCTTGTATTCAGCCCCGTTGAATCCGCCGCGGGAGCGCACAATGATCCTGTAGTCATCGGGCGGTAGCTCTGGCATTCGGCTCGCCTTAGCGAGGTGCTGCAAGTAACGAGCACACTTCTTTTTATTCTGCGCCGCTGTGGCAGTATCCGGGGCAATCCCTGTAGTCGCCGCGGCAGCCGCCTGTTGCTGCGTCTCCGTCTTCTGGTCTTGCGCTGACTCGGACGCGCCGTCGGCCTGTTTTGTTCTCTTTACGCTGCACCATCCTGCTCCCTCGCCGAAATCTTCCGGCCGAATGTCCTCTCCTTCTACCTCTACGACATCCATTTAGCCCTGGCAAAGGCCTTGTACGCTGCCGTTGGGGAACAGGAGCTCCGAGGAGGTCCGGCGACACGTTAGGCTTGCAGGCCCCACCGCCGCGCGGCCGGCCTATGGCGTCGTGCGCAGAGACGCTGGACTTGGCGTTCTTGCTTTCGTGGTGGAATAAAAGCGCCAATAAGTGGCTAAAAAGTGGTCCCACCTGGCAAAACTTGGTGTCAGGGAAGTCCTTGAAACTGCCGCCGATCGATGGTGAGAGGCGTTTTCCACGATAAATTCGACAATCCACCAAGAACATAGGAAAGTTGCGGAGCCGACGCGCATCACGTCCGCACTCCGTGGCCCCCTAGCGGTGTCTCTCCAACTTTTCAAGAATTATGAGGTCCGTTCGATTCGCCTGCACCACGTGAACCAGTTCACGAGGTGCTGCACCTTACCATTCGTTTCAGCGGTGCAGCAATTACGACCGCTGAACCCTGCCATTCGTTTTGAAAGGTGCAGAAGAGGTGCAGCACCTGTTCACAATTTTCCTGCACCTCCTTCGCTGACGGTGTCGGCTTGGTGCAGGCGCGCGTGCAGCTGAGCAGACGACGCAGCACTTAGACGTAGGTGGCTTAGGCGCCGTACCCGCCTCTACAAATGCGATGTGTTTTGCCATGATGTTTGCGCCTCATAAACTGTCCGCATGTGCGTTTCGCCATAGTTCGGTGTTTGCTGATTGGTGTAAATGAACCGAAAAGAAATAAGGCCAACACCTTGTCGGCACATCGTCATTCGTTTCGGGTGTCGTGCTGTGCCTGCACCGCTGAACTCACGCTGCACAATTTCTGAACTTCGCGTGCACAGCCGTGAACCGGTTCCAACCGGTGCAGGTGAATCGAACGGACCTATGATTTATGGTGTACTTGGTACCTTGCGGCAGGGGCGTAGCCAGGGTGGCCCACCGAACATGTGCTCTCCCTTCTCCCAATAATTTTTTTTTCGCCATAGCACAGAGAACAAAAATAGCCATTTTAAGTGGAAGCCCCTCCCGAAATCAAAGTGGTGCCCCCCCCCCCCCTCCCAGACAAAAAATGCTGGCTACGCGCCTGCCTTGTGGAAAGCCAAAACTTTTGGCACAATTGACTTTGACCCAGCCAGAAGCTACACTCAGCATTTGTATTAGTAGCGTGATCGTCGGTGAACTTTTTTCAAGGGGCGTGCTTTCGAGACGTACGAAAAGAAAAATAAAATTAAGTGTAACGTCATTGCTTCCGCTTGGCGCTACGATAAAGCTGGGGAAGAATTTACAGTTTTGAATCACGCACTACGTTGCTTTGCGGAGCACAAGTTTGCGTGTAGGCTACGGCTCTGTACCAACAGATTAGTTTTTCTTTGGCGCTGGAAGTTGCTGACGGAGCTTCTTTACGGCTGTGTTTTCGCCAGCCCCTGGTCCAGCTTCATTTGTGGCAGTGAGTAGACTGCTTCTGTTGTTATCCACGAATCAGTCCACCGCGATGGAACAGTGGCTACTGTGGTCGGCTGCAGACCCAGAAGTCGTTGGTTCGATCGCAGCAGCGGCGGTCGAATTTTGATGGAGGCGAAACGGTAGAAGCCTGTGTGCTGTGCGATGTTAGTGCACGTTAAAGAACACCGTATGGTCGAAATTTCTGGAGCTATCCGCTACGGTGTCTATCATAGTCATATCATGGTTTAGGGACATAAGACCTCCTAAATAATATTTTCGTTATGGTATACGAGAATAGGTAACTGAAGCCATGCAGGCGATGCAACAAGCGAGAAACTCGCCCACAGTTCAAGTGCTTGTGTGGTAGTGTGCTGAGCGCCTGGGTTGTTCTGATAGGTGTTGTAAATGAAAAGAATAAAACTGAAAAGTGCTCTCAGTGCTTTTACTAATCGAGAAATACGAAGGCGGGTCCCTGATGATGTGCGGAGGTAAATTTACAGTTTCTCAACTTTATTCGTAGAGTATGCGCTCCAGAATCATAAAGCATAATATGTGGGCTCAAGTGTTGAGAGAGTGGCTCATGAGTATAGAGCTTAGCATCGGTTCGCATCAACAGGACACTGACGGGCACATTGATATACCTGCTGTCAAGTCTTTATGCGACATGGAGCGTGATATTTCGCGTAGTTTGCGATAAGGTGTTGTGCAAAGGAAGTTCCTGAAGTACGTCTAAGAGGTAACGCACGCTCTTTATATATATGACTAAATCACAGAGTGATAGTTCATCACTTGATGATGCGAGGAATTTTCGCGTTTCTGTTTTGTAATCATAGCAAACAATTCTAAAACTGTATCTGCATTAGCGTAATTTACTGCTGCCACATCTCTTGCAGTGTTCCGAAAGTAGGGCTAAGTCACCGAAGTACGATTAGGCTTTAGTGTTCTCACACAACTAAACGTGATCTTCGCACTTATTCAGATTAGTTCAGCCTTTGCGCTATTGGTGTGTTTCTATGTGCCTGTGTAGAAAGTGTTTTCTGTGAAAAAATTGAACTTGGTCTTTATCTGTTACCCCCGTTTGCAAGGGAATCACCAGCTGTGTGCAATAAAAAAAGCTGTGAGGCATACCAGCTGGACAATCAAACGTTACCTTTTCTGCTGCTGTTCATTGGCTAATAAGGGATGTGAAAGTACAAAAAATTCAGTGTGATCTGCTGGCACAAAGACTGTAGTCCTAAGACGGTGAATAAAAAAACTAAGGCTGATATAAGGTCTGACTCCTGACTCAATGCATTGGCTACTATCAATTAAATCTGCAAGACTGAACCTGGTGGTTGGCTACTGTAGCCAACGTCCAGATTAAGATACCGTATAGAAATACGTCTTCCCGTACGCGCTTTGGCAGCATTCACACAATATGTAGTAAATAATGCCTGATCGATGAAAAGATCTTGCTCGATGTTTACATGAGGACGACTTGATTGATTGATATGTGGGGTTTAACGTCCCAAAACCACCATATGATTATGAGAGACGCCGTAGTGGAGGGCTCCGGAAATTTCGACCACCTGGGGTTCTTTAACGTGCACCCAAATCTGAGCACACGGGCCTACAATATTTCCGCCTCCATCAGAAATGCAGCCGCTGCAGCCGCGATTCGAACCCGCGACCTGCGGGTCAGCAGCCGAGTACCTTAGCCACTAGACCACCACGGCGGGGCTACATGAGGACGACACTGTTCCAACATGATTACAGGAAAGTCTTAACGTTCAGCGTACGCAACATAAAAAATAGCGTTGGGTGATGCTAACGTTTTTGAATGCACTGTAAATAAATGTTCCGGAGGAAAGAAGCTCTTTTCATCGTGCAGAAGCAAACATTTTCGTGGCACGTAAAAACCCATTTTCGCGCTTCATCTTTCACCAGGTGTTTCGAAAACGGCGGCAATGCGCATTATGAATACTTTTTAGTGTTATCACTTGATCGCAAGCTTAAAACGCACGTTGCGTCTTCGCCACGCTAGTCTCTTCCTTTTCGCCGAGCTATTGTCATCTGGTAACGCGAGTGCCAAAAGGATGCGCTGTGCTGCGGCACATAGAAAGCGTCGAAAACGTGGGCCTACGATCAAGAAGCTGCCACAATGATTGTAACCGATACAGTACTTACTTGCCAGCTCTTTCTCAAGATACGTCCATCCACCAGAAAGGGTGCAGATGTTGCACCACTCGGCTGCGTGAAAAGGTCTAATGGTAGCACCAACGCACCACATAATGACGCACCTGGCCCCTGCCTTGGAGGCACCGCAGGGCGAGGAGGTAGAGTCCGGAGAGGGAAAGTTGAGCTCCTCCGGTGAGATGGCTGCTGACCCGAACGTCAGCAGCGGTCCATGGCTGTTTTCAGCTACAGGCTTCCAGAACTCTCTCGAACATGCCAGTTCAAACGCTCAATCCCGGGGCTGGCTTCTTCGACGTCTTCCCAAGCTTCAGGACTGACGGTTATTTTGTGATTTCACGTCGGCGACGACAATATCCGAGTCCAGAGGTTGACTTAATGAGACCAGACACAGTGGTTCCGTCCCACACTGTTCGAGCCCGTTCAGCAAAAGGTTGTCTTGCCAAGCTTTCGCTGAGACCCGACTGCTTCCTGGAACATCTACAGGACAACGTCTTGCAGACTGGACGCCGATGGGGTTGAAAGCATCCCTAGCAGACCGACTTACGCACAATTGATTCTGCCCAGACGAATAGCCGGGCCAAACGTAACAGCTCCTCCGCCGCCCTGAAAATCTCGGCTGGCCAGCGCTCCCAACCGCTGGGCACGAAGAGAATGGCTGGTGAAGAAGATTATGGCCTGGCTTGGATCCTCCAGCTGCGAATTCGTAACCAACACTCAAACCACCTCACAATGATCGACAAAGGCAAGGCGAACCACACGACACAATACCATGCTGCAGCTAAGCACATTGGACTCGCTTAAAACCCTCCAGGCTTCTAAACAACACGAATAAATTCTACTCTGAAGTTTTGACAGATTTTTTGCCACCAAAGTTACAACATTCATGGATATGGTAATGTCTACTGAAGATGAAACAACTTTTCGTGCGAGAAAAGGTATTCTCCTCAGGGAGAGGGAAACCTGGGCAGGGGACAAAACTGGGGTGCGGATGGCCGCACGGTCTCTCTGACACCGGCCAGGAAGCAAGAAGGTTGGACCCGCAACCCCCCCCCCCCCCCGCGAGCCGAGGACGACAACAACCAAGGAGTAAGCGTCTACCCTTGTTTTCTGTACCATCTCTTCGCGACATTTGCACCCTATTGCTAACGCCTAGCAACAAAGTGTCGTTTTGTTGACCTAGCCTGTTGCCTTATTCGCCCGAACCCGTGTAGATACATTGAGAGAAGCTACGGTTAGGGGATGTTAATCGTGCACGTTACGACTGTGTGCGGCTAAAACATTAGATAGGCTTCTGCGTCAGCCGTACATAGGACGGACCCACTACATCTGGCGGCCAAAGTAATCAATTTGGCAACGCGGCTAGTTTTCTGGACGCGAGCAACTACCGACGCTCCCTCACACGTAGGATAACAGGCATGTCGGAATCCCAAGATTTGTCAACGTTGTCTGATGTCGCGTCGCTAAGTGGCAATCCTTTGGCTAACGCGGAGGCACTGTTAGGACTTTCTGACAGCGTAGAACTTGGTCGTTTCACACGGGATGGTCAGGAAGGTGCAGAGACCGCGTTAGCAGAGAATAGGTCTACGACGGAAAGCGTCACGCATGGCGCTCCTGCATCTCGCGACGTGAACAGAGAGGCGCCGCAACTGTAGGCGAGTCCGCGGGCAGCAGTTTGCCCTCGGGCGGGGTACATTTACAGAATGCGCTGTGAGTTATGCAAAGCCTCGTGAGCACCCTGTAGAACACAGCGCAGGCACCCGTGCAGACTGTGCGACCACGTGTCAAGGTAGACATACCTATCTACTCGGGTTACCACGACTGCCACAGTATATTCAGTATGTTGACCGGTTGCTCCATTATCAGCAGGCGACGGGGCTTTCTGACGCAGAACTTCTCGAGCGCGTGGTCCCGGTGTCGTTCCCGGAGCAAGCGGCCCGGTGGTTCCGGCTAATCGGACATCGCGCCCGCACAGTAGAAGAGTTTCGCGACAGCTTCCACGGCGAATTCCTATCGGCTAATTATGAGTGGCGTTTGTGGAGGGAATTGGAGCTATGCACCCAGCATACGGACAAATCCTTGCTGGAGTATGTACGGGCAATGGACGAACTGTATCGTCTCGCTAACACTCACGCCACCAACGCGGGAAACGTCGGGCGCGTTACGCGTCAATTGCACCCGACCTTTGCGGCGCACTTCGGGGGATGTAAGTTCGCAGACGTAGAAGAGCTCACCAGCGAGGCAAAGCGCATACAAGGGGACGTCCTCGCTGCGCGATCATATCGCCCACCTCCGCCCGGAGCGCAGTCAATGGAGCCTCGCTGTGCGTGGAATGGCTGTGCGGTAGTTTCAGAAGCGTTAAGGGTAATGCGTCAGCATCGTTCGCTGATGAACAGGTACCACGCGGTTGGGAGCTGTCAGACCGCGCTTTGGACCCCTACGCTTGCGCGTTCTGTTCGGCCAACGCCACCCCCGCGCGTGACATTCCAAGGCAGGAGCCCGCGGTCGGAATGAGGCCTAACGAGCGGCTCAACCCAGAGCGAGGACCACCTGATCGAGGCGACTTACGACCGGCGTGGTGTTCGCTGTCCGTGCTATCGGTGCGGCGCGCCGGGGCAGATCGCCCACGAATGCGACCGCACACTGCGTCAGGAGCGAACGCGCGGTTCGGGAAACGGACGGCGCCGCCGGTGATTCACATCGGACCCCGCGCGGCGATCAGTAATTACAGTGATGCGTTCGGATCACTTGCACCCTCAGTCTGTCCCGCAGGTGAAGCTACAGACTCGCTCACGCCGCTAATCGAGTTAACGATAGCTCGAAAGAAGTTCGTAGCACTTTTGGATACTGGAGCAAGCGCTTCTTTGCTCGGCGACGACGTGTTGCACCGTCTCCGCGAGTACAATATGAGCTTGAGACAAAGCAACACCATTTTTCATCTTGCTACCGGCACAGCACAATCGAGCGGCGCGGCTAGGCTAGTGATCCGCTGGGATAGACGCGTGAGGCGACGTTTTGTGCATCTTCCTCGGCAGTCATTGTCTCTAATCGTGGGTCGAGACCTTCTCGTAGAATCGGTATCGTCGTTGACATTGCAAACGGGTGTTACCGCGAGCGCGACGGAGACGCGCTAAAGCTTTTCTCGAAGACCCGCATTGACAAAGGCATGCCAATCGCGGGGAGGAAAGCGGGCCGAGAAAACGAGTATCCACCCCGCCGGAACAAAGTACTGCGCTGCAGGGAAGGACAGTGCACCCGCTTTTGGTATAGAGGCACAGAGCCTACTAGAAGGGGAACGAGCGCAGCTGTCGTCGCTGTTGTACGAGTATGACGCGATGTTTACTGACCATCCCGGCCACACTACACTGGTCAAGCGTAGAATTGACACGGGTCATGCACGACCTTGGAAATCCAACCCCCGACCGATCAGCTTGGCTAAGCGGAAAGCACTTGACGCCGCCTTGGACGTACTCATCGACACAGGCGTAGTTGCGAGGTCAAACAGCCCGTGGGGTTTCCCGGTAGTTCTAGTTATAAAAACAGATGATACGTATCGCCTTTGGGTAGGCTACTGCAGGCTGAATGAGGTTACAAAGAAGGACACGTACCCTGTTCACTCCATTTCATCGTTGGTATCCAACCTAAACGGGGCGAAGTACTTCACTACGCTCGAAGCTAGCCGTGGGTATTTTCAAGTTGAGATGGACGAGCACGATAAAGAGAAGTCAGCTTTCACGTGCCATAGGGGACGTTAATCGTGCATGGTACGACTGTGTGCGGCTGAAACGTTAGTAAGGCTTCTGCGTCAGCCGTACGTGGGACGGAACCCCTACACAATGAATATCGGTGCTTGTTTCTGGCATACCACTAACTGATCAATTCTGCTCGCTGTTAGAGCTTCATGGACCTAATGCAGCACCTAATTTGTGATAACGTGTTTAGAAGTGGCTTCTTTGGGTTCTGCTTGCACCGTGTGGCTCGAGTTTCATTCATTATAGGCCGTTCATTTCCATTCATTCAGTAGCTTTTACTGCAGTTACAGTTACGATTATATTAGCCATTGAACTAGCCAGTGATAATGTTTAAGTAGAGTTTAAGTCCTTTTGTTCTGGCCAGTTGGAGTTGTTGGAACGTCTGCCTGTGTAAATTGATGGTGAGCCTTGGGAGCAGGCCCCTGCCACGCTGTGTGTCACATTACACTGCCAGGCAGCTGAGCTCGTGAACCAGGGTGAACACCTATTGTGAATTTGCGACCTCGCAGAAGAAAGGAATCTCGTCTAATAGGAACACCGCATTTCTTGATCACCGCAGAACGCGATGAACATATCGGGTTAGCTTTTTCAATTTATGTTACTCCATTGCGAAACTTGAAGCCTATGCTTCTGTTTGTTTATATGAATGTTACTGCATTTAGATGCCTGTATACTACATGGCTACGCAGTATTGTTGGTTTTGGGATGTTACTCCCGACGGACACGAAGGACTACAGTTGTGACCCACGTTCTGCCTTGTTATTTTTCGGGTAGGTGCACACAATTCCATATTTTGCATAGCCTTATGCAGATTTACTGTTGTGATTTGGGAATTTTTTTTATCCCGCTGCCATACTCAGTGCTGGAATGTATATCTTCTATTGTGATCTGGTTTTTACGGGATTGATGAACCAAAGTAGTTTTCGAATCTATTTTGTTTCCCACATGTCTTCAACGAAATAATTTCAATTGCACAGTACATGGAATTAGCCCATGTTTACATATTTATGTGTCGGAGCTCGGGGCTGTTTCTGGATGGACAAACAGAAGGTTATGAAGAAGGTGGGATAAGCTGTTTCGATCAAGATTTTTGTAACCAGTGCATTACGGCCAAGATAACTGTAGTATTAGCACTAAGCACATGCTCCTTCATGCATCTCGAATACTTGCATGTGCCCTACATGACCTCTAACGAGTAGTTACTCTTGCTTGTGATGTACTTTTTCTTACGTTATTAGTGAATGTTGTACAGTATTTACACGCTTTGCAAATATGAATTCGTGCTAATTCGTTTTGTTGCCAGGCAGACGCAATTTTTTGCTTGGTCAAGCTGCTTTCCTGACTCGCGTCAACAGCGTACGCATGCGGCAGATTGAGCTGCAGTGTAGAAAAGTCAACGATATTGTCATTATGCATTGTTATTGTAAAGAATGACGATGTTGTTTCTAATGTGTACTTGTCTTGTTGTGACACTGCCCACCGGTTTTGTTGAACAGTTAGATGTGCAAAATCACGCTGCAGAATTTTTTATCTTGTTAGCATTTACACGTTATTTGTATAAGTGCTATTCATCAAGATGGTAACATAGTTTGTTTCATTTTAATAATTAAATCGTACATTAAACACCATGCAATGCGTTTAGGAGACTTGTGTTATAATAACGCTTAGAAAACAAAAATAGGATTGGAACTTGGTGTCTGTGAATATTTTCACAATACAAGCCTTGACAGAATACTTTCATATTGCCTTTCTTGAAACCCTACAACAAAAATAGTGTTTTTGGCTAAGCGTTGGTGCTGCTTATGACAATTCAGCACATTGAATGGCGTGTGGTGACAGAAAAGAGAATACAACACTTTCTGTGTTAACAGTCTTTTTGAAATAGTATTCGTATTGCTGAGTATGGACATCTATCGTGCATGCATACACACGCTCAGCTGTAAACACTTGTTAGCTTGTGCTTAGCATCGACATTTTGCTGCTGTATTGTGAAAGCACATGCCCTCCCAAATGTCACATTTTTCACAGTATTTACCTTTTGAGGCGAATAGTGCATTAATAAAAACAATGCTGTGAAGTTAGTAGAGAGAGTGCGCTCTATGGTTGGATCTGATTCTCAAGTTATCGTGCTTGTGGGTAGTTCCCAAAATATTCACATCTTGAAGATTGGTTATTTTCACATCGCATAATTGAACGACATGCCATTTACTACGATACTCCGTGCTATATTAGAAGTTGGGAGTTCCTCGCCTTGTATTGAGGTGCCTCTACACAATGAGCAGATTAAGCATACAAGTGTCTTTTTTTATTTGATTAACAGAAAAATGATGAGGGCATGTAGCCCACTCCAGTGTGTAAAAGAAATACTTGTAATTTGATCGTAACTATCAATCATGTGCTAGTAGACATCAATGAATGAGCTGAAGTGCATTTAATTGGTGAAGCTTTGATTACGTGGAATGAAACGAGATCTAAAAGCCGTCCTAACAAGTATAACTGTGCAGTAGCGTGGAATGGTAACGAAAACGACCCAGGCAAAGGGGTTGTAGTAGTCCTATAGTGACTCTAGCAGCTTGCCAAATCTTTGGCCACTGCTTGCAAGAAGTGTGAAAGTTACATTGTCACAGCATGAATCAGATGTGAGAGTAGAGCAGTGGTGTTTTAAGGGCGAAGTTCCTTATAGCAGCACCCGTTCGCCCCGCGTAGTATGTAACCAGTCTTACGCTTTGACCTGCAAACATTTTGACCTCCAAGGTGGTGCCGATGAGAGATTCCTTCTGTGCGTTGTTGAACAACAAAAAATAGTGCTCAATGTACATGCCAATAGCTGATAATGGGGTATGAGAGACAGGAGCACTCGGCTTTTAGTTAACGTGCACGCTGCGATCCCCATTAGCAGCCATTGCATGTACATTGAGCACTATATGAAAGGAAAGGGTTGCTACGTTATACCCACTGGGTGTAACCACCTTAGTTTTAAAAAGGTTTAGCGAGCGTTGAGCCGCAGTGCCATGAATACAATGAACTAGTATATACCATGAATGAACTCGAGGTAGTTAAAGGTGGGAAGTAGGTACGAAGTGCAAGCCGTAAGAAAGTAAAAGCCGAATTCTCCATTCTCCTGTCTCTCATTTCCCACGCAGCCATTGACATGTACATTGAGCTCTATCTGCCAGGAAAATGTTGCTACGTTATACTCGCTGGGCGTAACCTCCTTGGCTTTAGAAAGGTTTAGCGAGTGTTGGGCCGCAGTGCCACGAATACAGTGAACTAGTATATACCATGAACTCGAGGTGGTTAAAGGTGGGAAGTAGACCCGAAGCGCAAGCTGTTAGAAAGTGTGCGTGTGCCACCTCTTGTTTGGTCCTTGGAATGTCCGCTGGATGGCGGTGTTTCTATATGGGGAATATATGATGAAAAGATGCGAGATGGTGGTACTTGGAGTGTTGAATAGATGGACGAACGGACACACAGACAGATGCATGAATGGACGCAGGGGCGGATGCATGGACGAACGCAGGAACGGACGCACGCACGGACGTGCGGATGGATGCATGGACGGTCGCACAGACGGAAGGAAGCAAGAACAAATGGACGGACGAATGCTTCGCCCCACTCTCCATCATTCACTCCGTGGATATGCTGCCAGTTTTTTAAAGCCATTTCGTTATAATAAAATTTGTTGCTTGTTAACGTATATGTCTTGCGTCATTGGGATCCCTTGGAAGAATTGCAGCTTCACAATATATTTATTAATCATCACTTTTATTATTTCACCGTGTTTTCTGCTCCAGTAGTGGAGACAAACTTCTTTCGGGCGTCTGTGTGGGATGGGGCGTGGGGAGGTGTTCAACCATACTCAATTCATGTTCATTCATGTACTTGTATGTGTGCCTGCATATACAGCACACCCCAGCTTTCTTTAGGCAGACTTAAAAATATTCTGATGCACTGAATGACGGCGCGACAATATGCATGTTGCTTAGATATGACATGAGGTCACTATTTTTTGTTTCCCGCTTAGCTGCCTAATTAGATATGTTTAATTGACCAACATTTGAAGCAGTGAAACTAGTCGATAAATTGCGCGCAAAAAGTTGTACATCAGTCCGGAAAACGTTTGATTTAGTGTTCTTCCACTTACTAGAATGTCCGCGAAGAAGAAGAAAAAAAAAACGATTAGCTGCGTATCTGGGTGCTTGGCTGCAAGTGTCGTGGAACGACGATAGACTTCTGCCGGATATAATACGTGTGTTCGAGGGCATGTCTTGTACAGTGGGTTGTATTTCATCAAGCGGCCATTTATGTTTTGCCTTGCCTCACACAGTGCCCCATCTGGCTGGCTCTAATAAAATAGAGGAGGTGCGGCGTTAGTTACCGTAAATGGTACATTTAGGTAGTAGAGCTGCGCCACTGTTTTCCGAGCGCCGCTTGCTCCGCCGCCAGGGGTCCCAACGCTAATATTAGCTGAGCGCCGCCTCGCGGTCAGAAGTGACTCCTTTGCGCTGCGTAGAAGGCGACATTTTGCAGGCAATATGAACACACTGCAGGTTCCGGCCGTCCAAATGTAATGATAAGGGGCATCAGCACCGTTATTTTAGATGCGAAGCAGCTCATTGTTGGGGGCTTGTCCTTTGCCAGTCGTCGTAGCCACGCTAGTACTTGGAGCGTTCTCTAGATGGCCTTGTGGTACAGCGCTTGCTCCACTCCGGCACGTGCTCTGGTATGAATGGAGACCGCTTGCGACATCTGCAGTGATGGGGGTGCTGCTACAAATCGCTCCAAACTGCTCCAAAAGAGAAATGCTGCTCCATGCTGCTCCAAAGTGCAATATTTACCAGTATCTCCTCCAACCCTGCTTCGAAAGGATGTTGGCGAACTAAACAGAATGAACTTAAACCGCGTGAGCATTCCGTGAGATTAAGTGAAACCAAAAGCAAGCTGTATACACTATCAATCTAGCATGCTACTCAGTGGTGTAAATCGAGAAAAATTTCAAGGGGTCACACATATCAGGCCATGGTGTCCAATTCGTATTGTTACGGGGAATAAAGTATACACTGGCAAGCAAATGCGTACTGGCGAATATACTGGCGAGCTAATGCGTACAACGCGGCTGCAGTCCGAGCACGTTCACGTTCAGCACTTCGTCGTCGTCATCCTCAGGCATCTACTTAGCCCGTGACATTACCCGCCGGCGGCAGAAGCACCGTCCCGGTGCGATCAATTGTCGAGGCGTGAGTAGTATGGTTTAAGCCGTGAGACGTGTACTATATCGGTCGGGACTGAAGCTGGTACTGACGTGGTATGGAGTGGAGCTATCTCATAGGTCACGCTGGTGACCTTGCGTATGACGCGGTAGGGGCCAACGTAACGGGACATCAGTTTTTCGCAGAGACCAACACGAAGTGATGGTAACCACAGCAAGACGAGTGTCCCCGGAGAGTACTGTACCTCGCGGTGCCGGCGATCGTAAGCACTCTTTTGGTTAAGCTGCGAGGCACATAACCAATCCCGGGCGACTTGGCGGCCGATGTCAGCTCAGGCCAGGGCATCACGAGCATAAGCAGTCGATGAGGGGGCGTCAGATTGGAGCATGGTGTCCATGGGCAAAGGCGGGTCATAACCAAACAGTAGGTAAAAAGGTGAAAATCCAGCTGTATCATGACGTGAACTGTTGTATGCGAAGGTAACGAAAGGTAAGTGCATGTCCCAATATTTGTGATCCTCGGAAACGTACAGCGCTAACATATTCGTCAGGGTACGGTTGAGGCGTTCCGTGAGGCCGTTGGTTTGCGGATGGTACGCTGTAGTGAACTTGTGGTGGGTAGAGCAGGATCGCAGGAACTCGTAGACTACATTAGATAGAAAACAGCTGCCGCGGTCGGTGATCAACTGACAAGGAGCACCATGACGCAGAATGATGTCATGAAGAAGGAAATCGGCTACAGCAGTAGCGCAGCTGGTGGGGAGTGCGCGTGTAACGGCATACCACGTTGCGTAGTCGGTAGCAATAGCAATCCACTTATTACCGGTGGCCGACAAGGGAAAAGGTCCTAGAAGATCGAGGCCGACTCGGAAAAATGGCTCATCTGGTACTTCAATGGGCTGGAGGGTACCAGCAGGTCTCAGAGCAGGTGTCTTGCGGCGCTGGCAGAGGTCGCATGCCGCAAAGTACTGTCGCACAGAACGGTAGAGGCCAGGCCAAAAGAATCGGCGGCGAATGCGGTCATACGTGCTTGACACCCCTAGGTGTCCAGCGGAGGGGGCATCATGCAGCTGGGCTAAAACGTTTGAGCGAAGATGCACAGGAACAACGAGTAAAAGCTCAGCACCATCAGGGCGGGTGTTGTAGCGGTGCAAGATGTTGTGAAGAACGAACATTTGTAAGGAGTGGTCAGGGTGGGGAGAGTGCAGACCATTGATAATAGCACGCAAAGAGGGGTCGCGGCGTTGTTCAGCAACTATGTCGGTGAAGTCGGTAATTGAAAGAACGAGGGCCTCTTGTTCATCTTCCCTCGTGTCAGGGGGATCGACTGGGTAACGGGACAAGCAGTCGGCATCCTTGTGAAGTTGTCCGAATTTATAGGATACGGTAAACGTGTACTCTTGTAAGCGCAGCGCCCAGCGACCAAGGCGTCCCGTAGGGTCCTTGAGTGAGGAGAGCCAGCAAAGCACATGGTGGTCCGTAATAACTGAGAATGGTCAGCCATACAGGTACGGTCGGAATTTCGCAATGGCCCAGACGATAGCTAAGCACTCGCGTTCTGTGATGGAATAATTTTGTTCCGAGCGCGACAACAGTCGGCTTGCATACGCGACGACGCGGGGCATGCCTTGTTGCCGCTGCGCCAGCACTGCGCCTATGCCGTGGCCACTGGCGTCAGTACGAAGCTCCGTGGCGGCAGATGGGTCGAAGTGTGCTAGGACTGGTGGATTGGTGAGAATGTCAACGAGCGACGAGAAGGCATTTGCTTGCTGTTGGCCCCAGGTGAATGCGACATCCGTTTTGAGGAGGCAGGTTAGAGGACGGGCGACTTCAGCAAACTTCTCGACAAAACGACGGAAATAGGAGCACAGTCCCAGAAAACTTCGGACGTCCTTGGCTGAGCGGGGTGTGGGGAAGTCGCGAACTGCTGGGACTTTCGCAGGGTCTGGTTGAACGCCCGCAGCGTTAACAAGATGGCCGAGTACGCAGATTTGCCGTTGCCCAAGGCGGCATTTGGACGAGTTAAGTTGCAAGTTGGCACGTCGAAAAACATCAAGCACTGTGGACAGACGGGTAAGATGGTCGTCGAAAGTAGTCGAAAAAGCAATAACGTCGTCAAGATAGCAGAGGAAGATGGTCCACTTCATGCCTCGAAGGAGAGAGTCCATTATGCGCTCAAATGTCGCGGGGGCATTGCATAATCCAAAAGGCATCATCTTGAACTGATAAAGTCCATCAGGAGTCACGAAGGCCGTCTTCTCTCTGTCTTTGTGGTCCACAGCGATCTGCCAGTAGCCTGAGCGAAGGTCTATTGAAGAGAAATATTTGGCACCATGCAAGCAATCGAGTGCATCATCTATGCGCGGTAGGGGATAGACATCTTTCTTGGTAATATAGTTGAGATGGCGGTAATCAACGCAGAATCTCAAGCTATTGTCCTTCTTTTTAACAAGTACAACGGGTGAGGACCAGGGACTAGATGAGGGTTCGATTATGCCTTTATCAAGCATTTTATCGACTTCTCGCTGTATAATAGCACGCTCCGGGGCTGACACACGGTAGGGTCGTCGGCGAATGGGTTGAGCGTCACCGGTGTCGATGTACCACGGATGTGTAGCCCAAATTACGGTCGCCAAAGTCAAAGATGTCCTGATAAGAAGCAAGCACACGGCAGAAAGCAGAGACTTGTTCAGAGGTGAGCTTGTCAGATAGCATTGGCTTGAAAAGGTCGGAACAGGAACGTGACGAGAACGACGTTGATGAAAACTCGGGTGGCGAATTGGTGGTTAGGGCGGAAACTGTGTGGTCGACCAGTGGTGTCAGATGCGCAAGTGACATGCCACAAGGAATAACTTGCGCTGAGAAGTCGAAATTTAGGACGGGAAATGAAGTTCGGTTGTCCTTAACGGTAACCACCGTGTTGGGGAGTGCAACATTGCGTGTCATGGCCACGTTAGAAATTGGGGTAGCAACATAATCACCATCGGGTACTGGAGGATATGGCGAGAGTTGGACTTGGACTGTGGCTTGCGGCGGAAGTCTGAGGAAATCGACAGAGCGTAGACGAGGTGGGCTGGTAGTGACGGTCTCCGAGAAGGATGGTAGTTCGGGCCGAAGAAGACCTTTGGAACAGTCAGTGAGCGCAGCATGTGAAGTCAGAAAGTCGAGTCCAAGGATGAGGTCATAAGGGCAATTTTCCAGTACAGCGAACAGAACTGAAGTTTGATGCTCAGAAATCGTTAATCGCGCAGTGCACATTCCAAGCACAGAAGGAGTACTCCCATCAGCTGTACGAACGGTAGGTGCACTCGCTGGCGTCAGAACTTTTTGGAGGCGGCGGCGGAGGTCTGAGCTCATCGCAGATATTTGTGCACCGGTATCAATAAGAGCAGTTACAGGTAAACCATCAACGAGAATTCTAAGAAGGTTGCACCGCTGGTCGGGAGTAATCAGAGGATTTGCAGTCCGAGTCGTGTATGCAGCGTCACCTCCGGGGGCTGCACCGGCTAGTTTTCCGAGCGACGGTCGTAGGGAGACCGAGAACGGCGGGTTTGGGGCGAGCGGGACTGACGACGCACGGGCGATGGCGGGTGGCTGGTCCGACGTTCTGGATTGTGCTCTGCACCTGTCTCAGCATGGTAGGACGGGGCATAAGGTGCACATTCAGAGTGAGGCCGCCAATCATAGAAGCTCGGTCGAGGTGATGAGGTCCAACGGCTGCGGCAATGGCGAGCGATGTGTACAATCCGATGGCACGTGAAACATATGGGCCGTTCATCATGAGTGCGCCATTCAGCTGGGTTTCGTCGTGGCGCGAACGTGCGGTTTGGTGTGGCAGCCGCAACGACTGGAGCCGAGCTGGAAGTAGCAGGGGCATTTTGATGAGGTGGCGAAATGCCCATATTCGCGATCTCTTGGCGAAACACGGCCTGTATCATTGAAACAGCATCGAGGTTGTGTCCTGGCGCACCGACGTTAGACAAAGCGGGAGCCATAGCCTCGAGTTCCCGACGAACTATTCTGGTGACGTTTTCTGGCGCTGGTGGTTGGTGTAGTGTGGGTAAATCTTCGCAAGAGGACGTAGCCGCCGTGTTGGGAAGGCGGTCAAATCGGTGAACTATGCGCCTAATTTTTGCCTGTTCGAAGCGACGACATGCTTCGATGACCGACTCCACCGTCGAGCAGTCCTTGCACAGTAGAAAATTGAAGGCGTCATCCGCAATTCCTTTCAGGATTTGTCCGACTTTGTCCTCGTCGAGCATGTCCTTGTCGACCTTTCGGCACAAAGCCAACATGTCCTGGATGTACGCGATGTACGGCTCTGTGGATGTCTGGGCACGAGTCGCAAGCTCTTTCTTTGCGGCCACTTGACGTCCGATGGGTTTCGCAAATAAATAGCGCAATTTCTGCTTACAGACGTCCCAGCTAGTCAACTCTTCTTGATGTGTTTCGTACCAGAGTTTTGCCGTGCCATGCAAGTAGGAGATAATGTTCGCCAACATAAGCGTCGGATCCCAATGATTGCTGCTGCTGACGCGCTCATATAGAACCAGCCAGTCATCGACGTCTATGCCACTTGTGAATGGGCCTGGGTCACGAGGTTGCACCACAACGATCGGCTGCGGGGCTGACGGATCTTGTTGACATTGAGTAGCCTGGTCAGTCATCGTGGTAGCTGCAATGCGCCGTCCGCTGCGAAGATCCAGCCCGTTGGGCTGTATAGCGAGTGGTACCCCGCACCTCCACCAATGATGTTACGGGGAATAAAGTATACAGTGGCGAGCTAATGCGTACTGGCGAATATACTGGCGAGCAAATGCGTACAACGCTGCTGCAGTCCGAGCACGTTCACGTTCAGCACTTCGTCGCCGTCATCCTCAGGCATCTACTTAGCCCGTGACAGTATATTTAGTATGGGTTGTATTTTTGTTTATATAAGAATGAAATCATGCTTTCAAATGACATTTAAAAAGTCGACCATGGGGTTCGAGCTCGAGCAAATGCATTGTTATGTTCACTCTTTTTTTCAATCTTTTTTCGATTTTCATAGTTCACACAGCAGAGGGGCATTTAACACAAGTACACAGTAAAAGATAAAAAGACTGTAAAAAGTTCATTGTGCTATACTTACCTGCTAACTCAATTATATCGCGTGCTAAAGCTAAATCTCGAGTGGCACACTTGCAAGGGGTGTCCCGAGCCTGAACACTGAAAAAGTTCAAACTCTTTTGCCTTCTCCTCTCCCCCCGCCCATGATTTACGTCTACAATATACTAGCTGTATACTAGCATATGGCATGTTTATTAATAAATATAAATATTTATTAGATGCTTAAGTGATGCTTTACACTTCAGGAGTCGTTAGGAACATGTACCTGCTCCGAAAACACCAATAGAAACCCTAAGTTATAGCATTTTTTTCTGCTCTGAATACACTTGAGCCTGTTCCGAAGCACCATCTTTTCTGCTCCAGCATCTGCTCCCAAAAGCAAAATGTCGCTTCCATCAATGTATATGTATAATGTATAGTCAACGTGCTTGCTCCTCTCTCACCACGCACAGCGTATGAAGGAAGGTATGAGTGCGGCGGAGGCAAGTGCTCGCAAAGGGCTTCGCTTATTACCTATGGATAGTTCCCTTTACGGGGATATGTGGGTGATTTTTCTATATAGCTGCTGCTTGTCGAGATACGTGTGATCTCAGCTCTATTATCTGGCGACATGTGGAAGCAATGGTTAATTTTGGGTTTTAACGTTTCGACGTGGCTAATAATTATAATAAAAAAAACGTCGTAGAGGAAGGTGCCGGATAATTTCGATAATCTGGCTCGCTTTAACACGCACTTCAATCGTACCAATGTGATACGTACCGCACACCGGCAGTGCTTTTTCTCTTTGGCGGGATCTTGTGCGCAGAACTTTCATAGCCCCAGTGAAAATGGTGAGACGGTGCAGCGAGGGCCGAAATCTACACGCCGCCAACTCTGATGGCGTCTGCGTCGTGAGAATCCGTAAGTATTACGTGTGACAAGTGTGATAAAATCTGACTGAAATTTTCTTGTGCGTCTGTTATCAATATCGTGAACCATTTGAAGAGCACCAGCTGCTCTTTGTTGCGCAACCGCTCGATAATCGCTTCTGTGCAGCAGCTGTTTCATATAAAGTGCAGCGTCTTCAATAATCAAGAAACAAAATGATGGTACTGCAAACGATTCACAAATTGATGTACTTCCTGTAGCATTATAGCATATAGGCAAGATATATGTAGCATTGGTTCGTTGTGTCAGCTGCTTCACACATGTAACACATCTATATTTGTCTATGACCCGTGAAATGAGACTAGAAGGCGTTACTGTAATTATTCGAATAAATAAAGCGGTGTAGCTGGTTGACTAGCATCAGTCTAAAAATTGTGACTCGTAAAGGTGAGCTGAGCAATGCCTTAACGTGACAGCTTTGAAGAGCTCGTTTTGCGAAAATTCCGGCGTCGGTGTCGTGTCGGTGACGTTGGTTGTGAGCAAAAATTTATGTTATGTGTCATGGAAAAGTCGAGAACGCGTTGCCAATAAACTTAAAGAAACCTGGTTCAGAGAGGTGATCGAAGCCGGCTCGTTAGGGTCCGAGTGGGGATCAAAACATGGTCGTTTGCGCGGCAAGCGGATGTTCTCCCACATGGCCATTCGTGTGCTTGGGAATACAGCGAAAAAAACTTCCTCTACTTGCAGACGCAGTGCAAGTAGCTTTCAGGTTTTACAAACACACTTGTCCTGTATACAGGCTTCTGAAGTGCAACGTGAAATATCGCAGTAATCATGCGTGGTACAAGTGCCTATTGCCGGCAGGTGTCTCGTAACATGTGATAATGACTTCGAGATTTAAAGCCGATCACCCACTACAAAAGGTACACACGATACTGCGCCCATTCCCTTAAGGCCACGTAGCGGCTGCTCAACAAGTTTGAAAAGGTTTCATGCACTAAGTGTTTAAAGTATGCTCTGATTTGATTTGTGGGGTTTAATGTCCCAAAACCACCATATGATTATGAGAGACGCCGTAATGGAGGGCTACGGAAATTTAGACAACCTGGGGTTATTCAACGTGCACCTAAATCTGAGTACACGGGCCTGCATTTAAAGTATGCTCTAGGAACAGGATATCACTATCGTGTTCAACTACCATAGGCGAAGATTTTAATTTTTTAACGTTTTTTAACCCTAGTTTTTTAATCAGTGACCGTATATACGTCCACTTCAAGTACGCACGCTTATCGCTATTGATCCTGATTGGGTGAAACATTCTCGACTACAATAATTACGCCTTCCCTCAGCACAAGCCAGCCAAGCACGATAGATAGTCAGCATGATATACTGGCTCGATGATAAATGAAAGAGCGAAGATCCAAAATGGTTTGAGTGTTATAGCACCTGGGTTTACATTGGTCACACACACTTGGCGCAATAATTACATACCAGGAGCATCAACCTAATAATGCGGCTCGTAAACATCAGCTGACCAATCTAGTTTTACTAATACGAAGATATTTAAAAAAAAGGTCGTAATATCCCGTGAGCGTGGCTCCTACTTAGATGGAGAGTGGCTTTCCGCATAGCGACGGAGCCCAAAGTGGCGTACCTTGGCGCAACCCTGTTACCTACGCTGGAACTCAAGCAGCGTAGGAACTCTACGCTGTTTTAGATATGGGCGCCATCTGGCAGTTATGTCGGGAAACGAGAATTTGTGGAGAACGCAGGGACACTGGCAGGTGGCAGCACCATATTGTCGGCAAAGGGCTTTTTTTTGTGCATAAAGTCGCATTTTCAGTGCAGCGTAGGAAACACTAGGACCTTTTGATTTTCGTATCTATGCATTTTTTATTAAAGCGACCCACCACATAATACGTATAGATGTTGCACCTCAGATGTGCGTAATAATTGCTTTTTGATCGACAATGTTAACATGTATGAATGCAGCCATGAGTTCAAAATGGCTGGGCGTTCAGCAAGTGCTTAAAGCTTTCGCCATGTGGCTGAATCGTGACAGACATACAGACAGACAAACAGACAAACCAAATTTTTGCGTTCAAGTAAGACTATCGGCTTTAGAAATATGCCCCCACCTGCCGAAGGGAATCATGAGAAAATGTGAATGCATTTCTTGCACCGAGAGAGGGTATCATTGCCGTCAGACTTGCGCCTTCGCCGATTTCTGCCATCGCCTTGAGAGGCGCCCAGCCAGCGAATGGCCGAGAGTGAGGAGCGAGCGGACGGTAGAGTAGGGCGCCAACGTTCTCGAGTTGGCGTTTCACAGCGGTATCTCGAGCACATAATTCTGGATGGTCTTGAGAGGCACGCAGCCACCGAACGGCCGAGAGTGAGGAGCGAGCGGACGGTAGAGTAGGGCGCCAACGTTCTCGAGTTGGCGTTTCACAGCGGTATCTCGAGCACATAATTCTGGATGGTCTTGAGAGGCACGCAGCCACCGAACGGCCGAGAGTGAGGAGCGAGCGGACGGTAGAGTAGGGCGCCAACGTTCTCGAGTTGGCGTTTCACAGCGGTATCTCGAGCACATAATTCTGGATGGTCTTGAGAGGCACGCAGCCACCGAACGGCCGAGAGTGAGGAGCGAGCGGACGGTAGAGTAGGGCGCCAACGTTATCGAGTTGGCGTTTCACAGCGGTATCTCGAGCACATAATTCTGGATGGTCTTGAGAGGCACGCAGCCACCGAACGGCCGAGAGTGAGGAGCGAGCGGACGGTAGAGTAGGGCGCCAACGTTCTCGAGTTGGCGTTTCACAGCGGTATCTCGAGCACATAATTCCGGATGGTCTTGAGAGGCACGCAGCCACCGAACGCTCGTGAGTAAGGCGCGAGCGGACGGGAGAGCGGGGCGCAGGGAGGAGAGAGAGCGAACAACGAGAGTGGCAGCGGCGAAGCACTGCACCTACCCTCTGCTACAATATCTCCCACCCCATGCTCCGGTTGCTAGGGGCGAAGATAAGCGCGCGCGCCTGCAGCTGTTGCTGTGAAAACAGAGAGTGAGAGTGGAGAGATAAGACTGCCGGCACGTGGACACCGCCGCCGACAGTGCCGGATGCCTGACATAGCTAGACTTAGGAATGCATTCGCATTTAAAACACGTGGCATGAAGCGTGAAAACTTGTGTAAGTTGGTCGGGCGTAACTGAAAGTGCGAACAGCGCAATTTAGAAGTAATTACAGCGTAAATACGGACCCTGTAACTACTTCTAGGTTGCTCTGATCGTACATTCAGTTACGTGGCCTACCCGCTGGCGCGCCTTGGCGCTCTGTAATTGCAGTACTCCCTAACGTTCCGCGTACGAACGGTATGCTTCCTTCCCGACGGTTCATCACTGTGATAAGCCGATGCAGCGGTTGTCGCTTTTGTTGCCGTTAGCAAACTGTGCGCCATCACAGAGCCCCCACCATCGTCGCCGTACTGTCGAGGTTGCACATCTGGCCACGTGTTATGGTCGTTTGCACGCGGAACGTAAGGGAGCACTGCAATCACGCGCGCTTAGAGTTGCTGTATATGCTACCTAAAGGTAGCATATCAGCCGAACTCTTGGTGCGCAAGCGGCCTTTTCACGTGTTTCTTTTTTTTAATTAGGCCGGCATCTGTAGTAAGCAGATGAACACCGAAGACACGACCCCCAACACCGGAATATCTGATAAACGAGCTTTTACAATAAATTCCTGACAGTGAGATTTCTGCGAAACTGCGAAGCGAGCTTTCATTTTCGGCGAAACGGGATTTCTAGGTGTCGTCACTCGGAAAATATTTTACACTGTCGCATTGAAATAATTTGCAGGCGACGAATCTTGAAATGAGTGTCACATCGCTAATTTCTAGAAAAAAAAACGGCAGATCCCACGTCCCTGGGAATCGACGTTATGCGAAGCATACGCAGGAAGGGTGACCGTGGCGCAATATTTAGGGGCGACGCTCCTCATAGCGGCACCCATTTGTCCCTCGTAGTCGTAGCAGTAGTGTGTAACCAGTCTTACATTTTGACGTCCAAGGTGGTGCCGGTGGGAGATTTCTTCTGTGCGTTGTTGAACAAGAAGTGATTCGGAGCGCGCGCGTTAACTAAAAGCCGAATTCTCCTGTCTCTAATTTCCCCTCAGCAGCCATTGGCATGTACATTGAGCACTATCTGACAAGAAACGGTTGCTACGTTATACTCGCTGGGCGTAACCTCCTTGGTTTCAGAAAGGTTTAGCGAGCGTTGGGCCACAGTGCCATGAATACAGTGAACTAGTACATACCATGAACTCGAGGTGGTTAAAGGTGGGAAGTAGACACGAAGCGCAAGCCGTAAGAAAGTGTGCGTGTGCCTTCTCTCGTTCAGTCCTTGGAATGTCCGCTGGATGGCGGTGCTTCTATATGAGGAATATATGATGAAAAGATGCGAGATGGTGGTATACTTGGAGTGTTGAATAGGTGGACAAATGGACACAGACAGATGCATGGACGGACGCACGGATGGCTGCACGGACGGATGGACGCATGGACGGACGCAGGAGCGGATGCATGGACGAAAACAGGGACGGACGCACAGATGAACATGCGGACGCACGAACAGACACACGGACGGGCGGATGGACGTTGGTATGTGCCACTGCCTGGCGGGAAGTGTTTGACGACGTTCACGACGGGATTGTGACGTAATTCATGTCTTGAACAGTGCGTCATATTCGTCAAACCATCTTACCATCCCAAGCTAATTTTAATTCGAGAGCAACCAGACGTAAGCGGCTAGATAGATAAATAGATACGCTCAAAATCGCCGAAGTTCGCTAAGAAATGCTTCGCACTTGAAATGCGATCACCGTACACCACGGAATATCAAAATCTCATCATTCGTGGTCGTTACGTGACAGCCGTCTTCGCATGATCGTAAAGACGAGAGTTCAGTTGGTGAAATGGTTTGGGAAAGGAAACGTTCCATATGTGTATTCCATTTCATGAGAATCGATATATAATCTATACTATATAGGTCACGGTGAAAGTGCGTGAGTGCTTTGTCTTGTGCACGAGGTGCTTACAACGCGGTGACTATTTATTAAAGGTACGTTGCGGCAAAATGTGCAATTTCCCCAGGCACATAATTGCCGTAAACGTTTGCCACACGCGAATTTGCGAAGCATTTTGAACTGCGTATTCATGTTAAAGGGTCTTTACATTTTCACAATCTCGAGTGCGGAAGCTCTGACTTCACTGATTTACTAGTGATGGGCGTCTACCCATTCTTTCACCACGCACAGCATCGCGTCACGCTTTATTTCATGCTCTGCCAAAGACGGGTGCATAAAATATTGACCCAATCTTCGAACGTCACTACGCTGGATTGTTTGTCGAGCATCCTAAAGTTCATGCACGCTTACGTACGTTCACATAATGCGCATGGAAACGAAATTCAATTTCACGCATAATATTCAATTCCCGAAGAACAGAAATCATAATGCCATACAGTCGATGTTAATGTCACTTATTGTGCACTTTATGAAATGTCTCGTGTGATGGGCCAAGTTTTTCTCTGCGCTTTTATGGTAAAGTCGAACGAAGCCATTCCCATTACTTCATAGGCATAAACATTTGCTTCGTGATGTTTTATCTCGGGATAAAGCTTCATTGATTCGCGAAGGTGACCTAAGCAGGAAGAGAGAACTGCTGTTTTATATTGATTTACAATGTATGTGGTCCAACTTCAACGCGCTGTCACTTCTGTTGCCGTACTGGAGTCGTGCGGTGTATCAGACGTGCGGTCAAGAAGTTCACCAGAGCAGCTCTCAGTTTTACGGCTACATTCTTCGTACGCAGTGAGCATGTCTAAGATGTTTAGTGTCGTAGCAGTACTAAGCGCCGTTCACGTCTCGTTAATTGTTTCCCCAGTTTTCTCATCTTGCAATAATCGCACTACACCTCGACTGCTACGAGACACACTCCTTTCGGCGCGCAGGCCACTGAATGTGATGCTGCTGTCGCTCAAAGGAACTCCGCCGAAAGACTGGTACTCGATCTTGAAGAGCGTCCAGGTACCCGTTATACAATGGAACCGACTCGGTGCAGAACAGCTGAATGAAATAAAAGCTCACGTCAACCACGGTACGAAGGTCTGGGTGGTAATGCCGTGGTCTGACATGAAACAGCGGAGTCATCTCTTCTCAAGGCTGAATGAATCCGTGTTTGGCCTTTCACTCGCTCGTTTTGTGATTGCACTTCAGCCGGGCGAACATCTCCCTCACGAACAGTTTGCAGAACTGTCCTGCATTTTAGTTGGCGTTAATGACACAGCTATAGATGTGGCCACGGATGGATATCGTAACTGCTCCCAGAGAAAAGCCCTACTCTCACCAGCTGCACTTTTCGATTACAACACCGGGACATCGTACAGTGTCTTCAACACTAGGAAGCTCATAACCGTGACAGAAGTTACACTGGTGACTGTGGGTGTTCATCACCACTACACTCGACTCCCGGAGGCGGTGCTGCTTTTAAATGTTCTGCAAAGGCTGAACGCCACCATCATACCTTGCCACCTCAAGGAAACCGGAATGGGACAAGACCGTATCATATACAAAGTTCGTCGAAAACAAATCGATCTCTCATTGTTGCCTGCAGGACTCAGTGCAGAGGTGGACGCACTCATTGACGCAAGAGCTATTAATGCTTTTCGGCCTATTGTGTTTCACTCACAGAGAGCCATGCGTGTGCCCCCTCGACTGTCACACATGCTCTTGTCTTCGGGTCACCTCTTAACAGCCATAGCAATATCTGCATTTATTGTCGTCATCGTCTATCTTTTTCAAGATCGCCTGCTCGGCTGTCGCACAAATTTGACAAAGTTCTTGATATTCCTCTTCGCTAGTCTTGTCAACCAAGGTTATCCTGAGCCACCTCCACGCCGTAGTAACGTAACTCGAATTGTTTGCTTGTTCTGGGTGACTGACATGCTGTCCATCTGTGTGCATTTACAGTCCGCGATCACATCCGATATGAGCGCACCCACGGTAGAAAGAAAAATAAAGAACTGCAACGACCTGCTGAAGCTCGCCAAGGCAAAGCGGGTGCTCCCCTGCTTGGATCAAAGTTCTTATACTGAGAGGTTTATCAGGACCACAACAACAGAAGTGGGCACAGTGCTTCGTGAGCTGCTTGAAGGTTGCCCAGACTGCTTAAACACTAGAAGTGGACGGTACGGTAGATGTTTCGATCTCGCTAAACGCGGTACGCACGTCTACATACGTCTGTATGATGTCACTTCTAGAATGATCTGGGATCCGGCTGGCATCGCAGCCAGTGAAGACAGTTTTCGTCTACTGCCGAACGCCCCCATGATGGCCAAAGGCTTTCCCTGCGCACCGGCCCTGAAGCGCCTCGTTGTGGAACTACGGGAGCACGGACATGACGAGGAGACGGTGAGAACCGGCATGTGGAAAATTGCGCGCATGTTTCGTCGTGGTCCTTCCGACACGCCGGACTTGGCTCCTATTTCTTTCTGGGACAATTACCTGATATACGCCGGCGGGACGCTTGTGGCTTGTGTTTCGTTTATTCTTGAGCTCTGCTGCGTGCATGTGGCTCAAAGGAAACGCGAGCATGATCACTGAGAGGCTCTCAATGTAAGCTTGACCTTTGAATTAAAAAGTGCTGCACTAAAAAAAACTATGGTTAATTCCTTTCTCGTTTCCGGTAGTCTTGACTTGTCACTTTAACTCTCTTGTGGGTCACACGATTTTCAGGGGAGAGTATAACGACCGTCCAAAGTAAGTTTACGTGACTCTTCAAGGATAGTAATATGTACGCGGCAAGTCACTACTACTGGAAAGGAGTCACGCATACTTGACCTTTTCATTTTCTTAGAGTGTAGGACCGCTTTCTCAAGTAATCATGAAATTACCCTTTTATCAGAGTCTTTTGTCTCACAAATCGGTTGCCGCAGTTATATATCGAATCAGTCGAGAACGGGCGGAGTTTCAGAAGTGCGTTCATTTATACGTCATTATCATCACCATCAGCATGACTATGCTCACTGCTGGGCAAAGGCCTAGCCCGTGTTGGCCTGCTTGGTTTAATCCAGTCTTGTGCTTGCTGCTACCGTGTTTTAGCCTCAACGTTAATCACATCGGCGCACCGAACCGTCCACCTCCTTCTCGCACTTTTGCGTTGTCTTGGAATGCAGTCAGTTACTCTTAATGACCAGCGGTTATCCTGCCTAAGCGCTATATAGGTGCCCAGCCCTTAATTGTTCATTATTTCTTCGTTTCAACTATGACATCCCGAACATAAGTTTGTTTCCTGACTCAATCTTCTCGCTTCCTAATGAGAAATGACAGACAAAAATGCCAAGGAAAGTATAGGGAAGGTGTTTGTAGTTCAGGTGAATGTAAATGTGAAGAAGAAACAGTGGATGAAAAGATAACGGGTGGGGGAGGGGGCGGGGGTTGAAAGGTGGTTAACGATTTATAGTGCTTGGCACTATACTATGGGAGGGCATAAAGCCGTCCCATGAGCCTCACATTTTCATGAGGCCGAGGCTAAATTAGACAATTGCCAATACGGCAAGATAACGTGCCGCAGGCGGGGACCGAACCTGCGACCTTCGATTAACGCGTCCGAATGTCTACCGACGGAACTTCCACGGCTGCTTTCCCCCGGTCCATCAGAAGGGGTATATATGTACATTTAAACGTGGTAGCAGGTTCGGGCCCTGTCGGCGGCAAGTAATGTTTTAGTCCACTTTTCTTTCTTCACATGTAAAGTACCTTTACAATAAATAACTTTTCCTCTGTTTCCTTGTAATTGTTGTCTGTTATTTCTCATTAGTATTGGGTCTGACAAAGAAAAAAGAGCCCTTAAAATTTCTGCTCTGTCCTTATGCTCTCTTGCCGTCTCTTAAGATTACAGTCATAATTTTTCTCTCCGTTGCTCAATGCGTCATCCCCAACTCAGTGGAGCTTCTTTTATAAGCCTCTGACTTTCTGCTCCGTAGTCAGACACCGGTAATATGAAGCTGCTATGTATTTTCCCCATAAAGTACATTGGTGAACTACTATTCATGATTTAAGAATGAGTGCCGAATGTGCTGCACCTAATCCGCGTTCTTCTAGTTATTTCACTCTCATGGTTCGGCTCCGCGGTTTGTGCCATGTCCTAAGTGGATGTATTCCTTCACTACATCCAGTGCCTCGGAACGTATGTATTACCAAGCGCTGTTCTCTGCCGATATTGTTGCACGTTACTCTAGTTGTATGCGTATTAATATTCAGAGCTACTCTTCTGCTTGTCTTGTTCAATTCACTAATGATTAGTTTGAATTTATCCCCTGAGTTATTCATCCACACTTACGCTCACTTTAAGCGCTTCTTGGCTACTGCGGTCCGAATGAGCTGCTAAAAACTACGCAGGGAGGGATGGCTGGGGATAACAAAGTTACGGCAGTGCGCGTCATGACCTTGACTGTGCGAGAAAAAACGCGAGCGCCCTCCCGTCGTGACTCGTGCGCGCGAGTGTGGCGCGCTGTGCAACGTTAGCGAGCTATGGTGCGCGTGACAACAAATAGATGTGATCCAAACTCCGCTCTTCATTTGTGGAGGCTGTTGGCCAATGGCATGCTAAATGTCGTTCGACGACAAATAGCTTATACCACGCCCGAGGACTGGCCTTAGTAGGAAGCAAGTGCTCTTGAAGAAATGGTAGCTTCTCGCTGTGCTTCTAAACTCTCCCTGCCGTCCACGCATGAAAAATTCAATGACTGTTTCCGCTTCCAGAAATTTGACAAAAGGAGAGAAGGAAAAAAAAACAACATCTAAGAGGTCAAAGGGACAGTTGCGAAAAATGCACAAGGTGATGAACTTACTAAGCACTTTGTAATTTCCGTGCCGTACACATGTACGTCACGAGGAAAGAAGAGAGAACGAAACGAAAGGCGAAAAAGTAGCAAATGAATAACCGGGTGAACTGTCACGAAGTCGTACCAACTGGCACTCATAGCAGCTTTACCTGAAAGTTTATAGTATAAAAGGTTTATTGCAGTGTCTGATTTCCGCAGAATGTGTTTCCTCAGCAAGCACGAGGTGTGGTTTACGACCTCTTTGAGTGTGCGACAGCATCTGCACTACACGTCTGAACCACACTACACACCTATACTGAACAGCATATGCACAACACTACATCGGTGGCCGTGACTTACGTCAGTGCCACTTCTGTGGCATTAGAACATCATAGCGCTATTTAATATACGGTGTGACCACTTGGCAAGTAGCCTCTCACACGATGACAAAAAGTGGCGCGGCCGTATAATAAACAACGAACTTCGAAAGGGGCCTGGGTTTCTTGCATATGTGATGCGATGTAAGAGAGCTGGCCGCACCCCATGATCTGTTTACGAACTAAGCATTTAAAGCCTGCTAATGTTTCCAGTGTTTAGCGTTAGCGCGTTTTTTGGTGAATACCCTATTTTACTTCCGCGCTGTACTGAAGCATCTCTTCTATGTATTCTTTACCCCGTGTCTAAATTTAGCTATGCTCTATAATTAGAATACTTAATACTTTGGATATAAGGGAATATTTAGGTGAGTGTTATATCTGCGTTTTTCTTTTTGCGGTTGTTGATAATAACTACCACTCAGTTTGTTGGAAAACTTTTTCCTCATGTGTCGTCTCGTCTACTGTAATGACAACAGGTGTTGTAAGTTTGACGTAAATAAAAATGAACACACGCTGAAAAAGAGATGGTGTACATCGGCAAACACTTCCACCATATAAAGAAATGGGATAAAGCATTAGTGTGGGGGCTGCCATAAAGCCAGGCAACTGAGTCGGAGATAAATGAAATCAAGAAAATGCTTCCCTTACCCAACATATGCACGGGACACACTAAATGGCTGTTAGTGAAAATTTTTACCTAGCGATTTTTGTGATGGACCTGCACAGCTTCAAATTGGGGGGCTTGCTACGCCTCCAGCGTTTTTATTTTTTTGTTTTGTTCTAAAGCCAGCCTGCCCCTTATATTCGTGAATGCTGAGGCCAGAAATTTGTATTTTGTTGTGTGCATACAAGAGATTGCAGGAATTACTCATGACTCATGATTGAGGTGGCCCTCAGGTCAACATGTTGCTCCTGTAAACCAGGTGAAGCTTCCTTGTGGTATATTTGCTTCCTACAGTAAACAATATATATATATATATATATATATATATATATATTTATATATATATATATATATATATATATATATATATATATATATATGGTTGCGGTGATGGCGTAGTGGTTAGAGCATCCGCCTCGCATGCAAGAGGTCCGTGGTTCAAATCCTGGTGCCGCGCAGTTCCCAACCAAAATCCGCGTGTTGATAAAACTGCATTAAGAGGCCTGGGGTGCGGCCTCACCGGTAACCACCGCCGGGAATGCACTCCCTCACCAGAGAAGGATTCGCCACCCTGGTGCAGTATCTGGCCACTACCTCCCACATGCATACGTCCAATAACTCACGGCCCTCAGTTCCCAGCAGCTGCGAAGCAACTGACCATGGCGGCGGTCAGTTCTGCAATGCAGCAGAGGGTGCTAAGAATCTCTGGACTACATGCCGCCTTTGGAACCTGAACTTAGCAACGTTTAACGCTAGAACCTTATCTAGTGAGGGAAGTCTAGCTGTACTATTCGAGGAGCTAGAGGGTGGTAAATGGGATATATTAGGGCTCAGTGAGGTTAGGAGGACAGATGAGGCCTATACTGTGCTACAGAATGGGCACGTCCTTTGCTATCGGGGCTTGGCAGACAGAAGAGAACTGGGAGTGGGGTTTCTAATTCACAGAAACATAGCTGGCAACATAGAGGAATACTATAGCATTAATGAAAGGGCTGTAGGTATTGTAAATAAACTGAATAAAAAATACAAGGTGAAGGTAGTACAGGCTTACGCGCCTACATCCAGCCATGATGACGCTTCAGTTGAAAGCTTCTATGAAGACGTAGAATTGGCAATGAGTAAGGTAAAAACACAGTATACTATAGTGATGGGCGACTTTAATGCAAAGGTATGGAAGAAGCAGGCTGGAGACCAGACAGTAGGGGATTATGGCATCGGCACTAGAAACGCCAGAGGAGAGCTACTAGTAGAATTCGCAGAACGCAATAATTTGCGGATTTTGAATACTTTCTACCGAAAACGAGAAAACCGCAAGTGGACATGGAGGAGCCCTAATGGCGAAAATAAGAACGAAATAGACTTTATAATGACTGCACAACCAGGAATCGTGCAGGATGTGGAAGTGGTTGGCAAGGTACGATGCAGTGACCATAGAATGGTACGGTCTCGAATTCGCCTAGACTTGAAGAAGGAACGACAGAAACTGATACGCAAGAAGCCTGTCAATGAGCTATCACTGAGAGGGAAAGTACAGGAATTCAGAGTGTCGCTGGAGAACAGGTACTCGGCTCTTAGTGAGGAAACCAACCTTAGCGTAGATACAATGATTGATAATCTAACAAGTATCATTACGGAGTGTGCAGTGGAAGTTGGAGGCAGGGTAGTTAGACAGGAGACTGGCAAGCTTTCCCAGGAAACGAATAACCTAATTAAGAAGCGTCAAAGCATGAAAGTTTCAAGTACAACAGACAAAATAGAACTGGCAGAGCTTTCGAAGTTGATTAATAGGCGTAAAGTATGCGATGTAAGAAGGTATAACATGGAGAGAATTGAACACGCTCTGAAAACGGAGGAAGCGTCAAAGCAGTGAAGAGAAAACTTGGGATAGGCAAAAGTCGGATGTATGCACTAAGGGACAAAGAAGGCAAAATAACTACCAATATGGATAGGATAGTTGAAATAGCGGAGAAGTTTTACAGAGGTCTGTACAGTAGCCGAGACAACCACGACCTTAATACTATAAGAACTAGCAGTAACCCAGATGACACCCCACCAGTAATGATAGAAGTCAGAAAAGCTTTGGAGAGCATGCAAAGAGGCAACGCTGCTGGTGAGGATCAGGTAACATCAGATCTGCTGAAAGATGGAGGACAGATTGTGTTAGAAAAACTAGCCACCCTGTTTACAAGGTGTCTCCTGACGGGAAGGGTACCAGAGTCTTGGAAGAACGCTAACATCATCTTAATACATAAGAAAGGAGATGACACGGACTTGAAGAATTACAGGCCGATCAGCTTGCTCTCTGTAGTATACAAGCTATTTACAAAGGTAATTACTAACAGAGTAAAGAAAACATTAGAATTCAATCAACCAAAGGAACAAGCAGGATTTCGAACAGGCTACTCAACAATTGACCACTTTCATACTATCAATCAGGTAATAGTGAAATGCTCAGAGTATAACCAACCACTATACATATCCTTCATAGATTACGAGAAGGCGTTTGATTCAGTAGAAAATATCAGCCGTCATGCAGACACTGCGGAATCAGGGCGTAGATGAAGCTATATATAAACGTTCTGGAAGAAATCTACAGAGGATCAACTGCTACCATAGTGCTTCATAAAGAAAGCAACAGAATACCAATCAAGAAGGGTGTAACGCGGGGGTACACGATATCCCCAATGCTATTTACCGCGTGCTTACAGGAGGTTTTCAGAAGCCTAGAATGAGAACAGTTAGGGATAAGAGTTAATGGAGAATACCTTAGTAACCTGCGATTCGCCGATGACATTGCATTGCTGAGTAACTCAGGGGACGAATTGCAACTCATGATTACGGAGTTAGACAAGGAGAGCAGAAAAGTGGGTCTTAAAATTAATCTGCAGAAAACGAAAGTAATGTACAACAACCTCGGAAAGGAGCAGCGCTTCGAGATAGGTAATAGTGCACTTGAGTTGTAAAAGACTATGTCTACTTAGGGCAGGTAATAACCGCAGAGCCTAACCACGAGATTGAACTAATAGAAGAATAGAATGGGGTGGAGTACATTCGGCAAAGCACTCTCAAATTATGACAGGTAGATTGCCACTATCCTCAAGAGGAAGGTATATAACAGCTGTATCTTGCCGGTACTTAGCTACGGAGCAGAAACCTGGAGACTTACAAAGAGGGG